>OZ025299.1:184239921-184844151 GCA_964019185.1 Maratus speculifer
TGAAATGAATGCATATTAAAGTGTCATTAGATCGATTTATTTTCATACTGCCAAAATTCTAGGCTAATTTTATTTTATCCCAATTAATATTCAACATCCAATTAAATTGTATTTATAACAGACGGAAAAAAATTGATTTTGTGTAATTTTCATAAGTAACAGAGTATGTTGATTAGGCCAAGGCCAACTCTATCATCTGTAACATATGCACGTTTCATGTGAAAAATTAGACTAGATTTTCCGAAATAAAAATTAAGAAAAATTATCCTATTGATTGGTCATATATTGAAATTTCCGACACAGATGTTTAATTAAAACAATTACAATCTTAATCATATAAAACAATTGCGATCTCAGAAAAACATGTAGATAAAAATATATTTAATAACAATAGTTTTTAATTTATTAACAATAGATTTTTTAAGTTAAAATATTTTCTACATCTGTATTATAAATTATATATACATATGCCGTAAATTAATGTATTTGCGGAGCAACATTTGGTCGATAAATTTCGCTTTGACACAACTTTTCTACTTCCAAATATCATTCAATTTCAGTTTTTACACTTTTCAAATATGGAACATTTTATCCTTCAAAAAGAACTTGTTTGGAAAATTAAACATAATGTACTTTTTTTTAAAACTTAGAAAAAATATTCTCAAGTATGATATTTTAAAAAATTAACTTGCATAGTATACAATCTATTTACAAATGATTAACCAGTTTGCTCTCAATAAAATATAAACAGTCCAGTACTGGTTTCCAGAAAATATATCATTACAGAATTTATTAACAAATAAAATAATAAAAATAAAAATAATAAAATAATAGTAAAAATAATAAATAAAATAATAAAATAAAAAAAAAAATAATAATATATATATACGCCTGGAATTATTAGAATTAAAGAGTGCTGCAAACAGCGAATTTTTTGGCGATTTTTGGAGGTATTAACTGCTGGAATTCGGGCAACACAAAAGTATCGATTTTTGATAAATTTTGAAAATTTTGTTTGAATATATATTTGATATGCAGAGCATATAAAGATGCAAAAATATTAACATTAAGAGCAACAATAATTTTACATTTTAAGCATACCGGTTTTGGCAGCATTAGAGCATATCGTCTTCAGTGATAAGGATATTAGAAATTCGCTCACATCTACGAGAAAGATGGGGATCCATGCGTGATAACGTTCTGTACTGTAAAATATTTGATGACGAATGTTGACCAGGTTCTTTTAAGAATGAATTCGCTGAAATTCATAAATAGCTGTAGACTGTGATCAATTATAGAAATAAATGCTTTAAAAATCTATTCATTTGGAGTAGAAATGAAATTAAAATATTTCACACAGAAATGAAAAGGGATTATGGCTGAAAGCATTCCTAAGAATATCTCTACCTGACTGTCTTCATGAGCGAGGGCGAGCCATTTAAATTAATCATTCTGTAATTCACACATTGGCATCACAAATTGGCGAAAAGAGCAAATGAAAAATGAATGATATCATGTAGGCAAATTTGTCTATTACACCTTAAACAATTAATAAAACTTTGAATTTCGTGGCAGGTTAACCAGAGATAGCAGTCCTAAAAAATAAGCCAAGAAGAATTCGCACGCCAAATCGTACGTTAGGGCATAGTTTGGGGGAACCTACAGTGAAAGGCGCATGAATTGGAAAATGTTTATGATTTAATGAGGAAGTTAAACTCAAAAATTAAGCAGAGAAAAGATATATTTTTACGGACCAAAAGCAAAGTCAATTTGTCTTCTTTTTTTATTATGTCTAGCGAGAGTGAATAATCATCTAAATGAATTTTCTTTATCTGGGAGCCGCTTTAGTAATAAAGACAGACGTTAAATATGTTTTCTTTCTTTTCTTTTGAAGGAAAATTATTGTGGGAGCGAAAAAAAATCCAGATAAAAAGACAAGTAATTAAAGATTAGTTTTAACTTAAATTTAGAAAAAATGTATAATTTAAGAACACCATATGTGATTCTATATCACACCATGTTAAAGAATTATTAACCAGTAGTAAAACAGTGGACTGCAGGTATCAGGTAATCGGAAAATAGAGAGGAATTGGATCTGAAGTAGTAAAAATTGCTTTAAAAATAGCTCCATCATAGTAAATTTTGATATACAGGATGTTCATATGAAACCTCCCTAATTTCAAATGTAATTTGTATAGAAATTACGAGTCTTAGAGATTTACAGTTTGCGGTATGAGGAACAACACAAGAAGTTCATTTTGATGGAATTTTTTTCGAAAAAGTTAATTTTTATTGTAAGCATTGCTGATCGTCATGTAGTTGCCATTCTTTTATTACAGTTGTTGATTAATACGACTGGAGAGATGATTGGAACTTCTGAGAGTTACGAGAAGAGCCCATACTAAAGTGCATACATAGACAAAAATAAAACTTTTTCAGACAAATAAATGTTGCAACAAAATAAGCTTCTTATGACATATAAGTAAATGCATACAATGGAAATTAACTGTTTCAGAAAAAAATGCAGCAAAATAAACTTGTGTTGCTATTCATGATATTGGGAACAGCAAATCTGTACAACTCATAATATCCGTGAAATTAACATTTGAAATCTGAGATATTTCATACAGACACGCTGCATTTTTATATATAAATTTTTTAGTGTTCTTAGTGGATAGTCAAAAAAATGTGTTTAATTCAGTTGTTAATAAAAAATGGTTTTCTTCTATGTTGTGTTACCCATGAAACCCTTTCTGATTCTCTTAGTTTATTATACATTTCAATAATATGTATATTTCATTCAGGCATAAACAAATCTGCATTCATATATATTATAACGCATTTTATTTATGCATGCTAGAATGACTTTTTTCTAAATTCATCTAAACTTTGTATTTGACAATTTTGAAAAATGCAAAATGCATGTTTGAAAAAAATATCACATTTAACATCGTAGCTATTACACTTAATATTTAGAATATTTGCTATGTTGTGTAAATTTGGATTTTTATTTTTTAAATTTAAATTAGAGAATGAATGTTGTTTCTTGCATTTATGCATTTTGATAAAAAATATTAATACCATTTCTGAATATGGGTTCATATTTTCGAAGCGCACAATGTATTGTGTAACCTTACTATTTATAATCAGAAGAGATGACGGTCAGAAAAAAAGAGTTTGATTAAAATATCAAAAATAATTATTCATAAAAAATACTGTAGTCATATTTTCTATTTTAATATTTAAAAATGTCCTCGTGATATTATATTTCAAATAAAGCGTTTTCTGATAATAATAACAAAGTAAAAGTATCAAAACATGTTTTTGAATTTCAACAGTTAAATAGAATAAAGAGTAAAAAATTATTGATTTTTGATCCAGCTTTGCAATTTTTAATTGGTATTTTTTGAGATAAAAAGAACGCTCCTCCATCTATTGTTAATACGATAACACAAAATCACACGTGCTGAAAACAAAATCACACGTGTTTGTAGAACACTAATAAACACAAATAGCAAGATCGGGCATAAAATACATTAAAATACAATTTTTAATCTCCAAAATCATCTGTTTATTTTTCAACATAGTCAGTGGCAAATATCGTCCAACGTTTACACGTTGTTTACGTTTACGCGTTTACACGTTGTACTACGCTTTTTATACCGGCATTAAATATTTTTTTCGATTTTTGTCGAATCCAAGACATGACAGCTGCTTTCACCTCCTCGTCCGAGATGCAATGATAACACTTGAGGTTTCTCTTGAGTAGTAAAAAAAAATGAAGGTATGGAATCAGTTTAAACTTCAGATTTTGCAGATTCTATTCAATTGCGTGCGAGGTCTGTGCATTGTCATTTTGCAAGTGATTTTGAAATGAATCATTAACGAATTACGATGTTTATCTTCTGTGTGAAGTGATTAGATGTCTTCTATATTTTTTTTATTATCAATAATTATGTTTTTTTAAGTCTCGCAAATTAATAAAATGCTTTGGCCATCGATTTACAGTAGACTTAACAACAGTGTCGTCATCATAAACAGCCTATAAAAGGCGATGAATCTCAGTAGGGGTCACTTATTCAGCAGTTAAAAATTCGCTAACAGCACACTCTTTAACTCATATTGGCATAGCACTAGAACTCGTCTTCATACTTCTACATTTAAAGTACACTAGATGAATTCAACAATCTCAAATCAGCGCATACATGTTGAGAGGGAATGTTACTTCCACATGCCATTGAATCTGTGCTTCTGAAGGTCATTTATTTCGCATTCTACAAGCACGTGTGTATTTCTTATCAACCTACCCTCTAATTTGGACTATTCTTTCATTTGTTTTTTACGAATTTTATGGGTAAATAAAATAAAAATACATCATATTTCATCTTTATAATTATTATAATTAGTTCAGATGCCGTTTACTGGGTCAAACAATCACAGTTTAACTCTTATTTTTATGAAAGCAAATTAAAGAAATATTTTAGAATGTAAAACGAGATAAATTATTTTTTATACAACTTTAATAAGTTCCCTATGATTCATATAAATAAAACTTTATATGTTTATAACAATTTGCATCTTTTATTTTAGCCATTTGAAGAAATATGTCTTTCAGTATTAGCTAAAAAAAAAAGAATTCCAGACATAGATACCTAAAATAGGCTTAACAAGTCTTTTTTCAGCTGCTTTTTATATATCATAAGTCCAAAAGACCATCCAAACAAAACTATAATAGAGCAATTTTATATCTAGTCCAAATAAGCCGATTATGAAGAATTTCTTTCGGATAAAAATTTCGAAATCTCACTTTAACTTTGTTCATTCAATTCTTCACTATCTATTTCCTGGAGGGAGTCTTTAATCGGATTTTTTTCATTTAGTATTTCTTCAGTGCACTTTTTTATTTCCGTAGCCTTGTAATATTATTGACATTATGATGGTCATAGGACCCGAGAGTATAATTTATGCATCATCTCTGCACATTTACCGCCAAGAATTAACAGCATTAATTCTGATTTTTTTCCCCACTGAACAAAGTCGAGCGCAAATTACTATCATTTGCTTGAGCATTTTTTTTTGCATGTAATTTATATGCAACTGCAGTTGAAAAGTAAATTCAAAAAGAGGAAGAAGTGATTGAAAGTAAAAAAAGATAAAGATGACATTATGCATAAAAAAATTTTCAAAGAAAAGAACGTTTTGAAATAACTTAATAATAAGAATAATATGTAAGTTAGAATTATTAAATTGTCGGAGGACTACATTTTATTTGTAATTTTTTTTTGAATGGAATAATCTCAGATTCATTAATTTACCATTTTTATATTCTTTCTTTACACATACTCTGAAATATCTTCGAAATAAAGTGCTAAAAGAGTAAAATATATTCTTAGAAAATAATAATTGAAAGATATACAGGGTGTCTGCAAAAGACTCAGATTTGCATTTTTGTTTAACTGTGGGAGATATGAAGGCAGTGTATATTGAAAATGATGTTTAAAAAAAGATTCAAATTGAGTTTATTGATTTAATAATGTTCTATTTGAATAATATCGCTTTTAAAAGTTTTGCAAAACAGTAAGTTACGTTTGGAAAAAAAATAAAGTATTCTCCATGTTCTGGAAAGTATGTAAAACCTTAAAAATTTCACTCTTGAACGACACAAATCTCCCAGAATCATGGTACTTTGACTTATGTAGATTTCGGAATTAGAAGAATACCTGTTCATTTATAGCATACGAAAACACAGAAATTTCAGAAAATTTAAAGTATCATAACTCTGTGATGTTCCCTCGCAGAGGAATGTATTTTTTACAGTTCAACTTGGGTGGACTGTAACAAAACAGAGATGTTTCTAAGTTTAGAAAAATATAATATAACCACCAACAGAAATACACAGTAAGATTTTTTATCTTACTAACAATTCCGAAAAGAGATCTCTATCTCTATAAACTCACTAAGTTTTTTTTGCTATGACTGAATTTTCATAAAAATTTCCGCATAGTTTCCTAGCCCCATATTACAGTCAATTTTCTCAAATCCGAATGCAGTTCTTTAGAAGTTATTAATCCTGAAGTAAATATTTCATGTTCAAAAGACATGCTTTACAGATAAACATGATAAATTAGCAGTGTTATGTAAACTCTCCTTGGTACGTTTGTTGGTACAACTTGGGGATTTTCAAGTATAAAGGACTTTGACAAGATAAAGAAAATAGCAAGAAGGGAATTTGGTAAGATAATTTCAGGCACCTATTTACCATAGGGCATTTCCATGAGCATTTGTCGTGTAAGTCACATTATTAGTAACTTAAAAATTGTTTGTCACCGTTATTTTTAAAAGGTTTGCATGGCCTTATTCAATTAATGAAATAACTCTAGTAAATTAAATCACATTTTTTCGTTCTAAAATACTGGTTTCCAAAATCATAGTATGTGACTTACACGACATGTGCTCATGGAAATACCCCATTTCAAAAACACAATTTTTTTTTCAATATTAGTAAAACTATTAGTTTAAAATTTCAAATATGGTGACGGGCCAAGTTTTCCAACACCATATGCGACACGTTTTCCAGCATGTTTCTCGTAGAAACATAATCATAAATCATAATATCATAAATCAGCTAGTCTTATTGAATCAAAATTTTGTTTTTTTCTAATAAAATCGTAATAATTCTAATTTTCTTATACATTTTTCTAATAATTCATTTATACTACAAAGCCGTTTGACCATTTAGCCATTTCTGTAAATCTAACAATACAAAAACAAAGTAAATTAAGAATATTAAAAAAATATTAATTATTTCCTAAAATGGGTTCATTTAAGGAATCCATTTTATGTTAATTATGTCTTATAATCATAAGATACAACTCTGAGATCGCAGTGTGTGTGGACTACTCAAAAAGCAAATTAACCATGCTTAGAGCTGCTCTACTGGCGATAACAATAGACACTATTATGGCGGGTTTTAAACATTTGGGAATTTTACTACTGAATCATGAAATATTTACTCACTCTAATTTTATCTGACAGGCCAGCTTCTGCCGCAACAAATCTTGAAAGCTGCCACAATCCAGAAGAGATTTCAAAATTTTAACAATTATCGATTATCAGCGTTCCCCCTCCCCCCCCCCCCAAAAAAAAAGGAAAAACAATTGAAAATATCTAATTTTGCTACAGTAACGCTAAATAGGAGTTAAAAAGAAGCTGTTCATTAAGTTCAGCTCAAATTTTCCCTACTGCTCATGAAGAAGATGTCCTTCTACATCCAAAATAACTTTGCCTACACCAGAAAAAGGTAGCTCTCAGACAAATATGGCGTATGGGGAAGTCATATATACTAACTGATTTTTTTTTGTTAAAAAACAACTAAAGATGGAAAAAAGATTCATCTAAAAAAAAGAAAATATTTATTTATTTATTTGAATAACATACATCCGATTTGTGTGCTCGACATGAAAGCCTGCTTTTAAGTCATCGTCAACATACAAGGACGAGATAGCACAAGGAAATTTACAACACAAGAGAAATACAACCAGGAGCTCTACACAAAGTGTGTGTGCTATGGAGCGAGCGGGAATCGAACCCACAACGTCCAGGTTAGCAGAACGGCGTCTTAACCAGTCGGCCACGGAGGCCCCAAAAAAGAAAAACTGCAAAAGAGATCAGATAAAAATGACGAGATAAAACAAAACCCAATCTTGTCCAGGATGTTGCTTCAACATTCGTTGAAATGTAAAACGCATTAGAACTATTTATGTTACTTTGCATTTAGTTCACAATAAAAAATGCTTGTTGATTAACAGGCAAGATTAATTATCCGTGTTTTACAATTTTAAGTATAATTGGGAAATTGGACCCTGTATATTTCCGGTAGGATGGAAAATTAGCCCTACATAAAGGATACATTTTCCAAAGTAACATAATTACATCTAACCATTTTTTTGTTAAAAACTGTGTTTAGTTTTTTGAAAGATAATTGGACCAGTTTGAAGATAAAATTCTAGGGAATACATTATACTGTACAACTGAAAATAGCTAAAAAATAAAAAAAATTACAAAAATAAAATTATAAACAGTTCGAAAATTTGCCCCGATCTTCCTTAATTATAAATTACATATATTTACAAAAATAAATCCGTAAATAAAGAAGTAAAAATCTTCAATAGATTTGTTTTCGTAGCTATTTATATCATTTGGCGTAAATCTCACTATCTGAAGCCAGATATACGCCAAACTTCTTAATATGACATTAAGGTCCATATAGTGGAGAAGTACCATATCATTCTACTATCATACAGTCAATGTTAAAGTAGAACTATCCATCTTAACTTTCGTCTATAAGTTTAAAAGAAAGAAATGATCAAACTTAAGAAACAATAATTTGTATTTGATTCTATAAAAATAGCTGTAAAAACAATACGTTCTTATCAGGGTTGCCAGTTTGCTTTTTATTTTTATTTAAACATTTTGAGTTCACACTAGAAAAAAATAGTATTTTATTCTTTATTTAATGAGAGATATTTAGAGTTCACATAAAATAAAAATTCCTCTTCGCAAAATTTTCGCTACGATTCTGAGTTTTCGGATTAAAATTGGAGGCCAAACTGGCAATCGTGGTCTGGATGATAGATATAAACAGAGCTATAAGGAAAATTTGAATCATTCAAAGAAAGATAAAATGAAAAATTTTCGAACTTTTATCGATTCGGAATTGCAAAGAGAAATTACAAATGGCTAGAAACATACGCTCTTATGCTAAACGAAATGTTGTCAAATTTAATTTTTTAGGATGACGGAGAAATTTAAAATTCTTTCTGTGGCATCGGATATACGAATATTAAGATAAGTTATTATTTTTTTCCTTGATAGAAAACGGGTAAAAATAAGCTGGAATGATGAATATAAATAAACTATAACTCAGAATGAGAATTTGAAACATTCAAAGAAATATAAATAGAAAACTATTTTAATATTTTCATCAATTCTGAACCGCGAATAGAAACAATAAAAAAATGTCTATATTTATACGTTGTTATTCAAAACGAAATGTCAAATTTAATTTTTAAGAACGACAGCAAATTTTAAAATTTCTTCTCTGACAGCGAAGATTCCATATAGATGCAAAGAAAAACATACTACTTGATTTGAATACGCCAAGACTTCCATTAATCAGCTTAAGAAACTGAAAAACTTGACCATATTTCTTATATGGATCTAAATTTAATATTTTGTCAGCGACAGAAAATAGATTGGGAAAAGGAAAATACCTAATGCTCATAAATTGAAATAATCTACCGTTGTAAAATATGTTGGTAAGCGTACTTTTTATTAGCTTCTCCCTAATGTATATAATACATATATTGGACTATTGATAATGTCAGAAAATCAAATATTGAAAGTTGAAACATTTTGAAAAGGTTTGTAATACTGTCTTTTTTAATAAATTAAAAATTCATATTAAGTGTTATTATAAAAACCATATTAACCCCTTCGCGATGGATGCCTTTTACGACTTTTGTCACTGGTTTTTAAAAACAAAAATTTCTGCCTTATTAAATCCAGAAAATGTTCCAACGAAATAAGACAAATTTTATAGTAAAAATTTTACTGGTGGCGATAAACAAGGATTCTTAAGCCTTTTTGCGGCACGCATACGTGTCGCTGATGCCCAAGATGTTAAATCCACCATAGTAAACATTTTAAATTAAAAATTGAAAAGTATCTGTATAGTTTTTTCTTAAGTTTGTAGATGTAATTCAGGTGTGATTCATTTTAAGCTTCGATTTTAAATGTAATCTATATAATATAGAGAGAATAAAAAGCGCACAATGGGCAATGCTAGATGTCTTCGTAAAAAGCACAAAATGTACCCCGATTTAGGCAAGTAATTAATTTCATACATGGCAGAAAAACGGCGGCATCGAATAAAAAATTTAAGTAATATAAGTTTCAAATGACATAAAATATCTTAACAAGTAAAATTTACATAAATTTTAGGAAATATGAATTATAAATATATGATAAATTATATTTTGTATGTAACTGATATGTAAATATATCCATATATCTATAAATATATAATATAAATGATTACACACAAATATTGACTATATATATATATATATATATATATATATATATATATAAATACTTTTACAAATAAAACCAAAGTAACTGAGATATTACCATAAGAATAATCCATTGAAACCAATATTTATAGTCTTTAAGTATAATTAACACGAAAAATGAAATCCCGTTAAAATCATTTGAAGTTTGCTGTGATATAGAGAGCATTCAATGGTTCATATACTGTAATACAATTACTGGTTATATATATATGTATTTTATGTATGGGAAATATTTTTATATAATTGTATCGAATTTTTAACCGACTTCAAAGAGGAGGTTATGATTTCGACCTGTATGTATTTGTTGTTCACCCATAACTTTTGCAAATATGAACCGATTTTGATAATTCTTTTTTTGTTTGAAAGCGTATGAGGCCCATGTGGTCCCATTCGAATTTCATAAAAATCCGATAATTAGAACTTTTTTAAAAATAAAAACTTTAAATTTCAAACTCATTTTGAAGCAATCGACCAATTAGAAGTGTTCCTTTTGCATGCTTTCATATTACACTTACATAGACACACAATATTTTCACTGTTAAAAGTTTGAAGTTTTTGCTGCATCATCACTCCACCGCTTTTATGGAATATCTCCATTTTGACCAATGATAATTCACCATAATACAATGAAGTAATCATTTTCTATAAAAGCGATGGATAGACGATAAAGTAAAAGTTTCAAATTTTTAACAGTGTTCAAAGTGCAAAATCCTAACTGGACGAGGGCCAGGATTCACATAAATTTTGCGCTGTTTGCGAAACGAGATTTATTAACAAGAAAATTTATTTAAAACATTGAAAAATTTGCTAAAATTCAGGCTTCTGATTCGTTAATCTGGTTTCGCTAACAGCGCGAATTCTACCTGGATTCCGGACAAGTTCTCTTATGCAAGAAACCGGAAATATAGCATCTAGGGGATATAGTGTGGAAATCGGCTATCTCAGGGCGTGTTCAGAGCAACTTACAAAAGTAACCAATGTTACCGATCGATTGTAGGGCAGTACAAAAGCAAACTGTGGCAGCAATGAAAACTATTCTGTTGAATTGTAGCTGACGTCACACTTTGCTTTGATTTTCATTTCGTATTTGTCTACAATCGGTAAGTGGTCGGTAAGTAACCGGTAAGTTGTGGTGAACACGCCCTCTTTAATACTTAAAATAAGCGCTAAAATGTTCTGTGCGTTAAATGTGCAACAATGCTAATGAAATTTAAAGATAGAAACGACATCTGCAGGACATTTTCTAAAAATGCAAGAATTATTGCGAGTCTAGATAATGTATCACGAAAATGCCGCAGATGTCGCTGTGATCGACACTTTGGAATTCAGTAGTATCGTTGCACATTTAAAGGATACAAATTTTTAGCACTGCTTGCATTGTAAAAAATTGAACCCTTTTGCTGCATCGTCACTCCATCGCTTTTATAGGAAACGATTACTTCGCTCTATTATGGAGCATTCTCATTGGTCAAAACAAAGAAATTCTATAAAAGAGATGGAGTAACTATGCAGCAAAAGGGTCAAATTTTTTACAGTGTCGATAGCAAATTTTCACTCCATGTAATCCAGACTCTCTCCTTCGAACAATGAAAAGTTCTTAAAAATAAAGGCTTATGATTGGTCAATCTTGTTTTGCTTAACAGCGAACAATCATTCTCGATCCTAACCACTGTTGCAGAGATGCTAGTTTTTTTTTCAAAGTACGAAATCTTAGCTGGAACAATTCTCGTATCCACCAAAGTGAAAGATCCACATCGATCCAGACATGAGAATTCGATATCGAAAAGCTGAAAATTCATCTCTAAAGAGCCTTACACGCTAAAGCAAGAGTGTCTGTAAATCAGGGTGCTTGTTATGCCGGATTCACAAAGTGATTAAAGTACATTGCTATGTGCTAGATTTACATTTGGACAAATATAAATGACGAAAAATTTTGATAAGCTTACCATTAAAGTTAAGCGAGTTAACTTCTTTCACCCATAAAACAAATTCGTTCAGGCGACTACCGCCAAGTTCTGGAATAAAAATTCTTAAATTTTCTGTACTTTGGAAAACCGCGTTTATCAAAGAACATTCTTAACTTCAAATATTACTACTTTCATATAGACGCATGTTGAATCATGGTGTGATTTTGATAATATCTTCCTTTTTATTTTTTAACCGACTTCAAGGAGGAGGTTATGATTTCGACCTGTATGTATTTGTTGTTCACGCATAACTTTCGTAAATATAAACCGATTTTGATAATTCTTTTTTTGTTTGAAAGCGTATGGGATTCATGTGGTCCCATTCAAATTTCATAAAAATCTGTTGATTAGAACTTTTTAAAAAATTAAAACATTAAAATTCAATATCTTTTAGAAGCAATCGACCAATTAGAAACGTTCATATTTCATGTTTTTAAGTTACACTTACATAGACACACGATCTTTTCAAAATGTGAAATCCTAACTGAACAAGGTTCACATTTATTAACAGTGTACACTGTAAAAAAATTGACCCTTTTGCTGCATAATCACTCCCCCGTTTTTAAAGAATATCTCTCTCTTGACCCATGAATATTCTGCACGATAGGCCGAAGTAATCGTTTTCTATAAAGGCGGTGGATTGACGATGCAGCAAAAGGGCCAAATTTTTTACAGTGTACACTGTAAAAATTTTGATCCTTTTGTTGTATCGTCACTCCCCCGCTTTTATAGAATATCTCTCCTTTGACGCATGAGAATGCTCCATGATACATTGTTAAAAATTTGACCCATTTGCTGCAGCGTCACACAACAACTTTTATTGAATATGTCTTTATGACCAATAAGAATGCTCCGTAACACAGTGAAGTAATCGTTTTCTATAAAAGCGGTGGACTGATGATGCAGCAAAAGGCTCAAAGTTTTTATAGTGTAATTGGGACCAAAGCGTTTGTAAAAAGAAATATTTCCGAATCAAATGCTGTCACTCTCTTATAGAGGCAGCCAGATGTAGGTAATGAGTTTCAGATTACTCATCGAATACGCCACCGCTCATTTCCGATTACAGTGTCACTGTAAAAAATGTGACCCTTTTGCTGCATCGTCACTGCCCTGCTTTTGTAGAATATCTCTCTTTTGACCCATGAGAATACTTCGTAATTGGGTGAAGTAATCGTTTTCTATAAAAGCAATAGAGTGATGATATAGCAAAAGTATCAAATTTTTTACAGTGTAGGTTCCCTCGATATGAATATGACACATGTAGCACAGTATATAATTGGTTGAAACGATTCTGGACAAAAACGAGTCACCAAGCATCTTGTTGAGCGGGCAATTTTCGTCAACCTTGTTAACTTCTCATACGAGTACAATCTAATTCTTCCAGGAAATCATCATCATCAAATTCCATAATGAAAAAATGCCTGGCAATGCAATGCACTGTTAAAAATTTGCAACTTTTGCTGCATCATCACTCCATCGCTTTTATAGAATATCTTTACTTTTATCAATGAGAATCCTTCATAATGCATTTAACTAATCTTTTTCTATATAAGTGGTGAAGTGATGATACACTGTTAAAAATCTGCTGCATTTTGTTGCAACGCACTCCGCCGCTTGTATATAATGTCTCTACTGCGACCTTTGAGAATGCTCCTTAATACAGTCAAGTAACCGTTTTCTATACAAGCGCTGGAGTGCGTAGCAAAAAAATGCAGCAGATTTTTAACAGTGTACACTGTTAAAAATCTGCTGCATTTTGCTGCAACGCCCTCCACCACTTGTATATAATATCTCTATTCCAACCAATGAGAAAGCGCCATTTCACGGCCAAGTAACCGTTTTCTATACAAGCAGGGGAGTGCGTTGCAGCAAAATGCAGCAGATTTTTAACAGTGTACAGCAAAAGTTTCAAATTTTTAACAGTGTAGTTGGGACAAAAGCGTCTGTAAAAGAAATATTTGGGAATGAAATGCTGTCACTCTCTTATAGAGGCAGCCAGGTATCGGTTATGAGTTTCAGATTCCTCGTCGAATTGCCACTGCTCATTTCTGATGCCATTACTACCTGTATAGGTATTAGAGTGTTGCTCTTTATCGATTGAAGCATAGTGCGATTTTTGCTAAAATCTTTCTTTTTCCTTTTTCTGAGTGAAGGGGGAGTACTTTTGACTGACTACACTAGAAAAGCATTTTACTATACATTAATATATGAAGTCATTTTGCTCATATATGGAAGCACTATGTCGCGCTCTTATGTATAAGGACACTTTACTTGATGGATTGTCACCTTTTGAAAGCCACTTTCGATGACCGTAGGATTCGATGCAGACTAAGATTTCATAAATGCGGTAGCTTTTCGAAGTGGCAGATCTTGTCTGAAGAAGTTACCATACAAAAAAATCTTAAGATTCACAACGATACTAACCGATATTGTAAGTGGTTTCAGAAAAGTTGACAATCAAACAGTGACAAGTAAACTGAATACATCAGAACTTAGCAAAGTGCGTACATTAATATTGCATTGCAAAGAGCTATCGTGTGCCAGTACACATAATTATGTATTACGGTATGCATAACTAAAAAGTAGGAAATAAAATAAGCTTTTTAAGAAAAAAATATCAACCGACTTCAAAAAAGCGCTAAAAAGAATTAAATAATTCTTTAAAGTTCTCTAAGGCCAAAACGTTATCCAATAAGCACACATCGGATATTAGATACCGGCATAAAAAACGGTTAAATTTAATATGTATAATTTAATGTCCACCAAACATAGATTTTAGAGATAATATTATTTTACAAGAGATGAATTGACATATTTATGATTTATTTTATGAATATATACATATAAAAAGTAATGAATTACTTTTTGAAGTTGGTGCCAAATTCTATTTGATGTATATTAAGAATTGTAGCTAAATTATACCTAGTGCCATAATTAAAATGGGGATAATCATTATCGATTTTGATTGTTTGGCACCAACTTAAAAATGTAATTCATTACTTTTTATATGTATATATTCATAAAATAAATCATAAATATGTCAATTCATCTCTTGTAAAATAATATTATCTCTAAAATCTATGTTTGGTGGACATTAAATTATACATATTAAATTTAACCGTTTTTTATGCCGGTATCTAATATCCGATGTGTGCTTATTGGATAACGTTTTGGCCTTAGAGAACTTTAAAGAATTATTTAATTCTTTTTAGCGCTTTTTTGAAGTCGGTTGATATTTTTTTCTTAAAAAGCTTATTTTATAGTATTTTGATCATAAGGTATAATTTCCAGATATTTATGAGACTTTTAGTAGCAGTTGTTGGACCATTTAGATGCAAGTCTAGCAGTAAACATCATTGTTTAAAGTATTCACAAATTCTGAAATTCTTTGATACCCTCATAGTGACTATTTACATTAGTAGAAATAGTCTGTAAAGCATAGTGTCCCTCTTCGACTTTTTATTATACCCCTAAAAATTACATGGTTCAACCGTTAGTTGAAGCCGCCCATAAACACAAAAAGGGGTGGATTTGAAAATCAATGAATTCAGAAAAACAAATAACAAACTATTCTCAAATGACAGATCCCCTATACGCCATGAAAGAACACTGTTCGTGGAGGATTTAGGACTGAGTACAAGTTGTGCGTTGGGAGTGGCAGAAAAGGGACACTTGATAATGTTTCAGACGTATCCTTTAAAAAGAGCATATAGAAAATAAAGATAAAAAATATTAATATCCTCAGGAAATATTTTAAATATAAGAATGCATCAAACGCCCATAGACACAACATTATCGAGTGTAATTCGGAAACTGAGTAACGAGAAGCCGTAAGCGTGCATATTTAGAATATTAGTAAATCATTAATTGTAAAGGATATCAGGTTCCTTAATATGTGCTGCTAAAAGTGAGCATCACTGCGCCGTACTCACAAAGGAACGTGTCTGTACATTTAAATTTGCGCTGATGTGGGCGAAATATGGTATTTTGCATAAATTACATTAATAAAGTTTTTCTTTTACAAATCCCTAATGTAACAAGCATAGTTTATTTCACTGCATTACTAAAAACGTTAATGTCTTATCATCTAGGAGAAAATATTGCTCATATAACATGAACTGAATTGCTATTTGAATTATTTTTAAGTTAACGTATTTTTAAGTTAATTCTCCTGAAATACTCAAAAACTACAGATAGAATTTAAATATATACATGAATTATTTAGTAATATTTATGTCAGATTAACAAAAAGTTAGAAAATCTTATATATATATATATATATATATATATATATATATATAAAGATTTATATTTAATACTAAAAAAATGGTTGTATGTCAAAATTTGCACTCATTCAATACCGTTTTAACTTTATATATATGTGTATATTATATTAGCATGCTATATATTCAAAATCAACTAAACGTACATTTTTAGTGGAATTAAAATATAATTCAAATAATCATCAAAAATTATTTTCCGTTTAATAACATTATTCGAGATATCTACAGAGAATCGAACTTAGAGCATTTTATGTCCTTTTCTTAGGCCAAAAATCCACCAAATTTTGAGATTGATGCATTCATAATGAGTCAAATATTGAGGCTGAAAATCACAACGTTTTAAAGTTTCCAGAATAAAATGCAGAGAAATCTTAATTTCGATCTGAGACGTATTCTCCGAGAGAATTAAGATTTACTTCTAGAATAACATCAAACTTCAATTTTCTAAAAATAAAAAGGTGAAATTTTTAAGCTGGAATTTATACAAAAAATATTTCTGAAATGGTATAGTCAAAATAATTAGGTTTAAAAATTAAACTATTTTAAAATATATTGAAAAACGGATGAGAATATTTCAGACTGCTTTAAACATGCAAAATAAACAGTTTCTATAGGTTATAAAAATTCGTAGGAAAGATCTCCAACCAAGCTATCTATTTTAATTTTAAAAAATCTTATTTTTGAGATAAAAATAAGAGCAACAACGAAAAGAATAATTTTTAATTAAAACTTACAAAATTTAAAAATCATAATTTATGAAATATTTTAAGAAAATGGTGAGGTTATTTTCGTTTTAATAACCACCACAAATAACACATTATTTTACTGATTCAATACGCAACACTTCAAACAATATATATTAACAAATAAAACAAATTTCTTCTATTCGAAAATTTTTTATATGAACTTGTGTTATTATTCATATCCGTTCATAAAAACAGGAAAAGAAAAAAATCCAACAATATAAAACATACTCGAATTTACAAACATATAATATATGCACATTTGAAAATTACTGTATCAGAATAAAATTTGCATGTAAAATTTTTTTTATAGCAAAACTAAGACATATGAATAATTTCATCAAGATATATTTCTACAATAACCGCAATGCGAAATAAAAACAGAAGTTAAAAAAAAAAAGAATAATCGTTTTTGGTGGCAAAATAGATCAAAGAATTTCTGATGTGAAAGACAAAGTATATTGAATTTGAAGTGAAATTGAATTTATTTTGCATTGTATGAAAACAAATGATCGGCATACTGTTTTGTAAAAGAAACCAACATTAGGAAGAAACCACTTTTAAATTGACGGACGGAAACAATGGACTTCTTTATATGAAGGCCTTGCCTTCAGTGACAAAATCCATCAGTTAAATTTAACCAGAACGCAATTTTTCTTCGGAACTATACAATCCCAATGGTGGAATCGAAATATTTAGAGTTATATTCGAGTTTTTCTGCTACACATGCTATAAAGGAATGAAGGATGGGACTTTGAATATTACTTTCTTTTATTTGAATTGTGCTGTAAATTATTTTATTGTAACGGATGAGCAAGTATTCAATTTACTAGGAAATATTTATAAGAACTGAAGCCAAATGGTTGAATTTAATGGTTAGGAACAATCGTCTTCTTTATAGAATGACCTTGTATTCTGTGACAAAATTCATGTTAACTTTAAAGTAAACAGCATTTTTCTTCTATGCTGACAAATTTCAATGGTATGATCGAAATATTTAGAATTCCACAGCAATTTTTTTGCGTTATTTCTGTAAAGCAATTTAAGAGAAAAGATTTTAATTTTTTTGAATATTACTTTTTATTTATTTTAAATGTAGCATAATTTTTAAAAGATTTTTTTATATCAGAGAAGAGTTTTTGTTATATAGAACAAAGTCTTTTTTCTTCATATAATTAGTCCGAACTACAGTGTTGAAGGAAATTAACAATCGTTTCTTTTTGACATGTGATTAGTAGCAGAGAATAGTAAAATTCACGTTAAGTTTAAAATAAACAACACTTTTCTTCTGAGCTGAAAAATTCGAATGCTAGGAGTGAAATGTTTATTATTCCATTGGAATTTTTCAGTTTTGTTTCTGTAAAGAAATGAAAAAAAGGTTTTTGAATATTACTGTTTCTTTATTAAAAGTGTCATTCATTCCGTGTGTAACTTTTTAAAGGATTGTTTTAAAATCAAAGAAGAATTATGGATATATAGAACAGGGTCTTTGTTCCTTCATATAATGAGTCCCAACTACAGTTTTAAAAACAATTAACAGCTGTTTCTCTTTGACAGTTGATTAGCAGCAGAGAGTAGTAAACCCAGTCACGGAAAAACAGATTTTCCAACAGCATTTTTAAATCTTCTCTTATTATGCGGGATAGATTCATACAAATATTTTCTGCATCTCTTCTACTTCCTTCTTTTACATATGAGTGTGCAACTAAGGATTCTATGTGCGTTCAAAATATATAAATAATACACAGTAAGTTTCAAATAAGCTGTGTATTTGCATTGTGTTGAGCCCTTAGTTTTCTAAATATTTGATTTTTAGAAAAAGTTGAATAGGAAAACGAATTTATTTATTGTAGGCGAACTTTTTGTTCCATTTATTTATTATAATTCGCTGTACATTATTTTTTATATCTCACTAAACTTGTAATCCGTACCAATTTCTGACTTTATCTACACCATAAAAATGATAGCAGCATCTTTGAATGCATAATACAACGACCTGATTCAATACTGACAATTGCATCTATGGTAAAATAACGTTTAAAGTAATAATGAGACTAGTAAACTAGCACTATTGTATTATGGCATAAAAGTGAATTAAAATAGAGACAGGTAAAATATTACATAAAAACACTAAAATTATTCTTGCTACGTTTTACTTTTTTTTTAAAAATTAGATACAGAGATGCCTAAAACGTAATTAAAATGAGCTAAAAGTTGAAAACTTCTTTTTGTCACAATATCATATATGTTTCAGAAACGAAAGATTGTGAACTTCTTATTGAAATAAAAAAGGGAATCAACTTAAACTTAATTTGATAAGGCATATTTTCTATTATAAATATCATGCTTAATTCGGCAAAATTTAACATTTTTAAGACAGTGTTCGCTGTTGTTTTACATTTTCCTTTTACAAACAGTTTACACTCAAATTTAGGTTTGATTGGCTTGTTCTTGACTATTTTTGTACCTAAAAAGTTAGAAACGTGAAAACATTATTTTATAATGATTTCTATACCTTTTTTAAAGTCGATAACACATGTTTAAAGAAGAATTGAACCCATCTCAATAAGCAAGTGCACTTTATTCTTTTAATGCAACAGTTTTATCAAGGTTTTCGAAGGCACCGTAAGCATCAAGTTCTGAATGTGTACAGATTTAGCTTCAATCAAAGTGTCCCGTCTCTTAGAGTTTTTACTTATAAGCTGAACCTCATTCCTGATAAAGATTATTAACATTAGTATCATAAAATGTTTAACCCCTGACCCATTCGCATCTTGATGCGTCAACAACAAGAAAACCATCAACTAGCTGAGTACTATTCACCAATGAAAATGTATCGCTCATGGGTGAACTGTGTAATCTGCCTAGTAATACTGAGTTTTAATGCATACGAAATGTGACTGCTTGGGGTTATACAAGATCCATGGATAATATTCATACATGTTAGTACTTCTACAGTCTACAGTGCAATATAAGGTAGACAATATTGCGACTCTAAATTTTTCTTTCAAGCAATTGCTAACGATACTATCATTTGAACACATATAAAAAAAATCTTTGTATCAAAACTTACATTCAACCAGCATGTTTTATCACGCCGTAACCGGTTAAGCTGGTGTACATACATCATAAAAATCCCACTAAGTGATTTTTAAATTTGTTTATGGATTAAGTTAATAAATATTAATTGTATATATTTTATATCAGAGGTTAGCCTAGCTACAATTATTTTCGAATAGAAAAACTTGCTTTATTTAATGATAGATTGCGATTAAATAAGGCGAAAATAAGCTCTAGAAATTTGTGATTGCAAGGGGTTATTAGATAGAAGAGATTTAATTTACATCGCTTAATTCAATACTGTTAATTCATTTGCTGAAGCTAAGTTTGTATTTCTCCCCCCTCGATTTACCAATTGACATCATTTTTAGTCGCTCTTAAAATGACATATAAGAAACAATTATGTAAATTTATATATTACTACATAACTTCTTATATATAACTTGTTATTATTTACAATTTTTATATCGTATTTATTGGATCTTTTTTATGTGCAATTTTAGAGAAATAGACATGAATGATTTTTTTTAAGTTTGCACGTTTCAATGTATAAATTCTTTTCACCCAGAATTTCTATTTTTATTTAACAGCAATGAAAATTGCTAAAATTTGAGATTCAGAAGTAAAATAAAATGAAATGCTTGTTGGTTTCGCTGTATCATTTACTTCATTTACTTGTACATTCACACTTTAAGATATTTTAAAGGAGAAACTTCTTTTTTTATATACGAAAGAAATAAATGGAGGAAAACTCTATTTATTTCGTTTTTCTAAAGAATATTTTAAGGTTTTGAGGAAACTGAAGCTTGATTAAGAAGTAGAAATAAAGACTTTTCACAAGAACTTAGAAAGAAAAACGGTTTAAATTTTTTATACGTTTTACAGGTTTTTTCCATGACTTTTTCAACTCATCAATTTCCATAATGGATGCGAATTTTAGAATGAACATTTCTAAAATATTTTCAGAAAGTCGATAAAAAATATTTAAAAGAAATAAAGAGTCTATGAAATGCATAAAATATTTCTCAATATTTCATAGTTATCACTTACTACTGGTTATCAATCAAACACTAGCTTTTATTTAGAAATCCATGTTTATTTTAAAATAATAACTAAATGGAAATTACGAATAAATTGATAACGTAAAACATTTCTTATTTTATAGTACTAAAGTGCTTATTCCTGATATACACGTAAAATTAGATAAATATAGTGTAGCAAGATAATTCTGGCTAAATAACTTATTTATGTGAAATATATTTATAAAACATATCACAAGAAATGCTTAATCTAACTAAATAAATCCCCATGGAATTTTAAAATAACATTCACAAATTCTAAGAAATATTAAACTTTGTGCTAGATAATTTTTAACATAATAATTGAATTAGTAAATAAATCATAACAGTTATCAGTTTCCAAGTGGGTGAAAAGATTTATTTAATAATTGAATAATTATGTAAAAAGTAATCTAATATAATTACACATGCAGTGCTTACTGCAGTTCGAAAAAAAGCAGTCCGAAATTGCACGTGAAACGCAGCAAATGAGGTACATTCGTATTAAAACGAGTTTTTTAAAATTTTCAGATCTTGGTTTAATAGATTGAGTGCTTCGGTTACAGTATAGTAGCCGAAATCTTTTGAGTGTCTCTGTAAATAATATCTGATTTCTATTATACAGGAATTAACTTGTAGTAAACATCAGCAACGTATATAAATTTTATAAAATGTGAAATAGTTTCACATAATTAAAACTCACTCCAAACAATGCGTCCCCTAATATCATTATGTAATGAAATAGTTTTTTTGCTGCCCTATAAATTAATCACAAATATTTCTTGCTTCAGAGATTGTACAGAAAATGTATTTTAGTATGTATTTGAATTTTATCATGTTCGAAAGAGTGTAACATCATTAAAATCCATTTAGAACTAATTTTTCCCGTCAGCCGTAATGTAATGGAATAATTTGATTGTCCCTATAATTGAACTATACATCCGATTTTCATAAAATTTTAAATGACGCGACAAACCTAAGCAACAAATATATATTTTAAATTTCAAACGATCCGGTTTGCTAGTTTTTGCGCTGTTACATGTGGGCCAACGGACAAACAGACGGACGGATTGAACGACGACTATTGGTACTAAGTATTTACATAATCACGAAAGCACCTTAAAAAAATTCCGATTTATTCTGTTGAGATAATTTCGTTACCTGAACAGGTAGTGTGATCGTTAAAGGTTTGTTAGGTAAATTAGAGCACAAGCGTCTTTAGCCAAGATATCCCGGGTTCGTATGCTAGCCCGGAATCTTTTCATATATTATGAAATTTAGAACTATTGTTAACCTTGGCCTATTTTACAAAAATGGCCGCCAGTCAAATTATTACTTTTAACAGGATTAGTCAATGGAAATTACACCTTTTTCACTCTTACTGCGTTGTTAAATAAAATTGCATACAACTGCTTTGAAACGAGATTTTTTTAAATAATTATTCTCGAAAAAAACTGGAAAACTTTCAAGAAACAAAAATTTTTCAGCAACTAAATATATATCATTATAAAAAAATTAATTTAAACACGAATGTGTATATTATGTATAAAGTATTAAATAACAAACACATCAAAAGTACATTTTTAACGTTGGCTACATAAGAATGTGCCGTTAGCAATTATTAAAATCTTGTATGCTTATCATCGACATTATTATTAAAAAAAAACCGTAAAAAGTAACAGATTCTATCGGCACAAATTTGAAACCCTTTTTTTAACATATAAAAAATAGCTAGCATTCTTGCTATGTTTGACAAAATTCTGCAGTTTTAAAAATTGTTGCGATATTATTACGGGATGTGACAAGGTTATCCAAAAGCTAGAAGTTTTTTTACTGGTATTTGTCTTACCGAGATTTTACTCGTAATTGCACTAGACTATTATTTTAAAAGATATTTTCCCTTAAAAGTATTTTGTGAATATTCCGAGATCCAACTACAGTTTTTGTTACGTGCAAAAACTTTTAGAAAATATTTATTCACTAGGCATATATCAAAGTATAAAATTATTTAAATTTATTTTTAAAAACAGCTCTTGGTTATGTAAGAAAGTTCCTTGAAGTTCCTCAAGTTCACATTTTGTACTATCTGAAGATCTCGAGCTTCATGCATTTTGCTTTGTAGCGTGACGAAAGCTGTTTGTACAGGCATAAGACGTTTAAAAGTTTCCGGCACTGGAAACTTCTTCATGGATGTCGTGAGAGAAGGGGTGGACGTATAATACTGAACAGTTGTTTATGACGGAGCACGCCAAACAAAGCTTCCACCTGACTGATATCTCGTGTCGCAGAAGCATTATTTTACATCGTGTTTGATCAAGTTTCCCAGCAATCCAAATTAAATCATTCATGCGCAAAGGAAATTTATGAATCTATTTATGCATCTATTTACTTATCATTATATATCAGTTATCTAACATTGATAATCATGCACGATAATTCCTGCGTATATATCAGAAATGGATATTTTATCAGATATAAGTACCAATACTAATCTTCTTTTTTTTTCATTTCGAAAGGAAGAATGAATAAATAATATAACTATCAAATATACACTTGTGATTATACAAGGCGTAAACATATAATATAAAAGAAGTGAACTTAACGTTTTCAATTTAAAAGCATTACATATATTTAAAAAAGGGGTCAAAATAAATAATGATAAGCGTATTGATCTGAAATAACTATGACGTGATAATCTTTCATACATATTAGTTACAATAATTACCAAAATATGACTTACTTGTCACATTATGAGTAAGGATTGTTAGGAAAATACTGCAATTGAATTTTGAATACCAATATATATGTGCACAAGATAGTTTGACTTGTATAATTACAGAAATTCTATTATAAAAATTATGTCAAATATAATTATATATGTTATTAATCATTTTTAAAACAACATTGCGGTATTCCCTGGCGAGCATGATCACAGTTCATCTCCATTTCTTCAATCCGTTGTGAATTCACTGTGACTAAACTTTTTTTAGTTATTTGCACCTCAGAAGAAGATGGGGAATTCGGTGTCACTGTGACTTGAATACTACTGATTTCTCACGTCACGTGCCGGCAATGATGACAACATGAGTTGAATTTCGATCACGTTGCTTTCAAATTTTGATTACATTTTGGTCACGCTTCTAATAGACTTACGGAACTAAAGCAAAATAGAAGAAAATAACATTCTTAAAAATATATGTATGTGACTTGTCATGATATATTTTCCTTGAAAGTAATTAAAATTTTAAGTGTCTAACTTCTTTAGCATATTTATTTCTTTTCTATCGATTTGTTTGCGAAATTCCAATTTCATTGAAATGGTATTAAAATAGTTATATGAGTTATTTGCAAAGTAATTCTGATTTTAATTCAAAGCATGCAGTATCTATTTCTTTCAAACCCGTTTAGTTTACTGTCCGTATGATTAAAAGTCTCAAAAATTACCCATTTCTAAATCATTTCTGAAAATTCATCCATGTGCCGAAAATTATTTTTCCTCTCTTTATTAAATTATTTATCATCTTTATTAATTTTTTTTTGTAATATGAGCTATTTCCATATAGCTGTACAAAAAATTTCAGATTGAATATTTATTAATGATATTATATGCGTGTGCTTTCTCATTGCTGCTTTCAAAATGGTAACATTATTGTATCTTAACTACAATAATGATTGTGACTGTTGTTTCTTTGTCTATGTTGTATTCTTGAGAACTTTTGATGGCAAATTAAATATTACAAATATAGCTTCGATCTTTTTCATCATCTGTATTCAGCATGTAAATATTATTGTCCATTTTTTAATAACAACCCAAATTGTGTATTAGAAGAACTTTTGAATGAATGAATTAAGAAGGATAATATATTACATTTCTTAGCAAGATAATAAATTTATTGTTTTGGCGTAATGCCCTTAAAGAAGGAAACATTTTTATTGTTGATAATCTAATTATGTAATAAAAATATATTGCATTAAAAACTGTTTATTTTATGAAACATACATTTAAATTGATTGATTTATCATGATAGGAAATCTAATTTATTTACATTCCTGGCTTTTAATAAGTATTTATGAATAGCACAATGAATTGAAGTTCATTGTATATAGATTTATTAGCTTTTATAATGATTTTGGTGTTTTAATGAGGATTTATTAGTAAAATAATGACTTTAGAATATCACGATGAATATTTCTGAATTTTATAATACTTTTTTTAATTATTAAAATAGATTCATTGGTTTTAAAATTATTTGATGTTACTAAATGGAGATTTCTAGTTATTTATAATGATTCCTAGCTAATTCAATGTATTTTATCATATTGAAATTAAAGTAATTGCAAATTATTTTGATGCCAGCATATTGTACTTTTATTTTGATGCTTTGATTTTCTTATAATCTCTAGATTTATGTAAAAGTCAGTCCTGACTCTGTAACCAGATAGCTGATGAAATACCTGGGCTCGGTTTAAGGTAGAGGCGTTGTGGTATAATGATACAATTTAAATAAATTTAATGATTATTCTTTAATAATGCATGAAATATTGATTACATTATTTAATAAACTATTTTAAATATTAAGAGCTCTAGCAACTTGCTGACTTTTGACTTTGTGATTTGAAATTAATTCGTGAACAATCTAACAATAGTCATAGATTCCTTTTTCATCATATGCATTGAAAGGAAAAATTAGAAGACCGGTTTATTAATGCAAAAATAACATTCATTTTATCATACTTTAAAATATTGAATTAATCGGTGTGAACTAATAAGGGCAAAATAACTTATTAATATAACCACAAAAAGTAGAAAATATTTTACGTCTTTCAAAGAACACATGCTACCACTTTGAATCCAGCAGCGAGACAGACTTACTCCTGTTTAAAAAAGTAATAGCACAGGTTCTTTGATGCTTACGATGAGGGAGAAAATTCCTTCGTGAGCATTAGTAAATTTACTATTTTTACGGTGGTATTACGAAGTTATTTTGCTATTATTTTCTTTAGCTTAAAAGTAAGACGTGTATTTATATTATAAATAGTTTTTGGTGTATAAAATCAAGTCTTCCATGTCTTAAATTCTAAGGTAATCCACGACAAGAAAACATAAAGGTATAATTTTTTTTGGAATTTGAATTTTAAAACTATTTTAACTTTTAAATTACTAATTGTAGATTTTTATAAATAGTTTTATAAAAGTGTTTTAAACTCCTATTGTCACACAGCTTGTTAAACAGAACAAAAGTGATTTTTATTAAATGTTTTGGATATATTTTAAGAAAGTGTTCAATACATAAAATGTTCTTTTAAAAAATTTCTCTTCCTTGATAAAAATGTGCAGTTTGTACATTTTCAAAAGGACAAAATTTTTACGATTATAGATTTGTAAATGTGCTACCCACATATGAATCTTTCCGAAACTGTGATCGAAATTTAATGCTAAATTTACTTTTCATTCGCCACAGTATATTATGTTGTCTTTATGCTCATTCAAAACAAATAAATCGTTAGTTTCTGAACGTGCATTTTCTTTTACTTACATCGGGATTATTATATCCTGTTTGAATATATGTTAAAATTTTTTTTATTAAAGTGTGTTTCATAGAATAAATAGACAGCAAAAAACATAGAATTTTAAAAGATAAATAAAAGTTGCTGGATAAATACGGAATTAAAATATATTAATTATACCAATGTTTAATAACTTTTCATTAGATGAGATTCAACGCAAAATGTATAATTAGAAATGCATAGCTTCCAACTATGACGTTTTTACTACTATTTTTGAATAGCGATTTTTCTATATTTTTAAACTACATTTAAAAATACTGGCAGCAAAAAAGTTTAAATATGGCATACATGAAAACGTTTAAAAAATCAATATACTGTTATTTTGTGTTACTAAATGTGAATATTTTAAAAAAATAGTGGAATGTGCAATCCTAAAACTTTCTTATTTGTCATGTTTCTTATTTTTCTTGTTAATACTTCAAAAAGTTTTTACGCATGTTCACATTTCTGTGCTATTACTTCCATATTACAACAACTTTCATATTCATTTTAAGCCTATTCTTCAATTTTCCACCTTAAATTTACTAATCTGAGTGAAAACGAGTATATCCGAAACATAATATTCAAAAAATCAACATTTTTGTTATTCAGATGTACATAAGCAGCTTGAGAATCACCTGTTTAGGTAAAAATGAATTGCTCATCGCTGCATGAACACCAGAAATATTCATGTAGAACAACACTATCAAAAATCGAGAAAAAGTGCTAATACAGTGCCGCTTTCAAAAGGATTGTTGACAAATTTGCACGGGAAATACAGGTGATAATCAAAAACGTACACATAAAACTCGGTTCAATTCTGTGCATAAAATTTATAACCTTTCCGAAGGAACAAAAGGCACATAAATAGCTAATACAGCGATCATTTGGCAAAATATTTCCAAATTCAAGGAGGCCTTCTGACTATTGCTAAAAACATACACAAAACATTTAATTCAATTTTACGGATAGCTTCATACCGTGTGTCCGACATAAATAAAGACACCATAAGTTTGTGCGGTAATCGGAGACGAAACGAAATCACGAGAAAGAAACAATATATTAAAAAAAACTATATAGAAATGCATATTTACAAGGAATAACTCACTCCCTGCTCCACTTGATCAGGAAAAAAATGAATGTATAAAAAAGATGGGAGAAAAAGTGTCCCACCGAAATAAAGTCAATATTATTAATAGCAATTATATCCGCCATGCTTACGTATGACTTGAATATGTAATAATTGAATATACGATGTGGAATACCATGTACGAATCCATGAGACATTAGCATCAATACTACCTCAATGATGGCGGCCTTCAGTTTTGTCACAGACTTTAAATGTCTGACATTGGTATTTAAAGTTCTACTGAGGATACTCCACGCGTTTTCTCTGGGATTGCGATGAAGGTACAGGGTAGGCCATTCCATAACATGTCCCCAATTATGCAAAAAGCACGTCAAGGAGGATTTTGCAAAAAATTATGGGGTCATTTACCTGCTGAAAAAATCCAACTTAGCCCACCAATTCTCTCCTCAGTTGGCAATAAATGACTTTCTAGCAATTCTTGGTAATTGGTAGTTTACATTCCGTCTGAAAGAAAACGCAGGTTAGGTTTACCACCATAGTCGAAGCTCTTCCAAACACCATTAATAAGCCTCTATCTACCCATGTTGAGTCTGTCCTTGTTAAAAGCTATCGACAAGCAAAGCATAGTCGATGGGGGCCAAATATCATCAAATAATCAAACGTGGAAGGACCAATGACATCCTCTTATATTCCCAGATAAGAAAAAAAATTAATTTGGATGGCTCAGACTGTCTAGCTTTCTATTGGTATTACATGAGGGAAGGAGAGGACATTTCCTCAAAAAGATTTGCGGCTTATTAATAGTGTTGGGAGGCTTCAGCTATATGAATAAACTTAACCTAGCTCTTACTTCAGACCGCATGTAGGATACCAATTACCAATAATTGCTAGAAATCAATTTATTGCCAACTGAAGAGAGAATTGATTGTTAAGTTGGATTTTCCAGCTGAAAAATGTCTCCAAAACTTTTGCAAAATCCTCCTAGGACTGGTTTTTGGATAATTGGGGACATGTTATGGAACGACCTACCCTATTCCGTCATCTCAATCCCCAAGAAAATGCGTGGAGTATCCTCAGTAGAACTTTAAATGGCATGACAGAGATTTCAAGTTTGTGGCAGAAATGAAAGCCGCCATCATTGAGACCTGGGATAATATTGAAGTCTTCCTGCGGTTGGTAAATAGTATGCCACATCGTATATTCCTAGTCATATGTAAGCACGGCAAATATAATTGCTATTAACAATAGTGGCTTTATTTCGGCGGGACACTTTTCTCCCGACTCTTTTTATACATTCTTTTTTTTCCTGATCAAGTAGGGCAGGGAGTGAGTTATTCCATGTAAAAATGCATTTCAACATAATCTTTCTTAACATATTTGTTTAGTTAACGGTGTTTTGTTTAGTCTCTGATTACGGTACAAAATCATGGTGGCTTTATTTGCGTGGGACACACTGTACATATTTCGTTAGTACAGTAATGAGATTATGACAAAAATCAATATTTGATCGCTCCATTGCGACAAAATACTTCCAGATTTAAGGAGTAACTACTGGCCATAGCCAAAAGCATTAAAAAAATGTTTGGTTCAGTTCTATGCGTATCTTTATAAACGATTCTCTATGATACAAAAAGGACACAAGGATGAACAGAAATGCAATTTGTATAAACATGTTTTTCAGGATCTTTGACCCTTTATATTATTCCTAACGTGTCAGGCCATCACAAACCAAAAGAAATCTAATTTTGTCTCTTTTAGAAAGAAGAATGTAAAAATTTCTCGAATGGTGTTTGTTATTATTATTAATTTATGCACGATAAAAATTTATTGAGAACAGCCAATCATTTTTCACAGATGAATATTTTCAAATTGTCTAAAAACTAGTGATTTTTATTTTAATTTCGTGTACTGCAATGAATTTAATGTAAAGTAGATGTTAAAAATTAGAATAATCTCTTAATATTCAAATTGAAAACATTATCACTAATTGAAAATATTATCTTAGGTTTCTAAGAAATTTTCGCTTGCATTCAATTTTAAAATAGAACCGAGACAGCTTTCTTTAGCAAAGAAAATCATTCGACGTTAGTTTGTATCTGAAAAGAGAATCGTACAATAAACTATAAATATGGAAATACAACGGAAGAAAAATGTATTATCAACTTTAAAAACTGCATAATGTAAAAGGAAATTTTAAGATTTATGATTATATTTGTGTAAAGATGTTGCAGATTCTACTTTATAAATATGCTGTTTGTATTTCACAAGTTTCTCAAAGCGAAGGTAAGGTAACATGTTTTTTTTTCTTTATTTTTTCTTTTATACTCTGCAACATTTGTTTCTCTAATGATACACGTAGTATCAGTTCTTATCGTATACAAACAGTTAAATCATAAACCCACAGTTTTAGAGGTATATTTCCAGTCCCATAAATGTTTAATACGTCGTTCTTAATCGTGGGATCTTAAATAGCTATTTTTTGTGATTATATATATTTTTTAATAAATTACAGAATTTAATTTTGGTATTTTGTGTCTGTGTTATGCATGTGAAACTTGAAAAAAAATTTCGCTATACTTTAAAATTGCTAATAAAAAAGCTGTATTATTTTTTCACTAATTTCTCGAAGCGTGAGTAAAGTAATTTTTTTTCTTTTCTTTTCTTTTCCTCCATTCTTTTAAGGGTTCCATACATAAAATTAGAAAACAGACAATGTGAGATCACACCTCTGTCGGTCTGTTTGATTGTGTGTCTGTCTGTTGCTCGTAAACTATGGAAAATGGATAGTTTAAATCGAGGAAAGTAGTAAAGACTATTGACCCACATATTTACATTTGATTAAACATTCGAAAATACTTTTAGAAAAAATGAAGAAGGGTTTATTAATTTATTTGAAAAAAAATACTTTCTTTGTACATCGTGTGAAAGCTTTCGTGATGCATAACTCAAAAATACACTTCTTTTAATTTTAGGTACTTTTTTACAAAGTCTAATTATCATTTTAGAATCGATATATTTTTTAATACTACAGTTAACTCCTTCTCTGCGAGAGCACTTTGCTTAATTTTAAACATTTACCACCGTTTCTTTTAATCAGAAAATTTTCTCTAGCTCAATCTCGAAAATCGTCATATAAAATAAGGTAAACTTTATAATAAAAAGTAACTGGTAGAAATAATGAAGGAGTCTGAAAATTTTAAGCAATACGTATACCAGTCGCTTTCCGTCAACGGGCATATAATTCATACATTTATTGTGTGGAGCCCACACTGTAAAATATTTGCGCAACATTACACCATACAGTTGGTGGCATAACCGATAATACCAGTTTAACCGAGATACCCAGTGTAATATTACACTAATATGTAATGTTACACCAGTAACATATGTTTAAATTCCAACATTATATAAGTGAAAGAAATATCACTCCATAACACTGAAGTTCTGGCGTATTTTATGGAGTAACGTTACACAAATGTTTTACAATATACTGAGTGCTAGCAATACTAGCACTTGACCTTTTTGTTTTTGTTTTTGTTACACTTCTCGATATTTATTTCCCCGGTGATACATATAGTATCTATTCTTATTTTGAGTAAATAGTTAAATCCTAAACATGTAACTCAAAAATTATATTTCCTGCTCCATTTGTTATTTTTAATAATGTGGTTTTAAAAATATTTATTTTTGTTAAATATTTATTTTTTAACAAGTTAGAAAATTTAATTTTGGTATTTAGTCTTTGTATTATGTATGTGAAACTTCGAAAAACTTTTGCTATGCTCTAATAATTTAAGAATAAAAAATAAAAACTTTTAAGAATTTAATGAATTATAATTGTTTGACTTATAATTGTTCTAATTTTATGACTTTTTCAATTTATGACTTTTTATCATAATTAAAACACATCTCCTGCCATCATCTCTAATAAACAGCACTTCGGATATCATATAATATCTGAAATATTTTGTATGTTGGTGTAAATGCTATTCACTCCTTATTATACATGAAATAACTTATAGTAAGCCTTACCAATGTATAGAAATTTCATTATACATTAACTAGTTTATGGTATATATGAAATAGTACACGTGGTGTACGTTTTTGTTATAAGAATAGAAGAAAAAAAAGACGCGTAATAAACTGATCTGCTGCATGAAATACAATGCAATGAATTTCGTTTTATTTATTTATTTATTTATCGGTGGAAAATTATTCAAAATGGACAGAAATGGACAGACAAATCATGCTCCTGAAACAACGAGTACGAGGAGTACTTTTTGCAGTCCTCGCAATTTTAAAATCATATGTTAAAACTATATTTGAAAGTCTACTGTGGTATCACAAGAATACAAAAGGATTAATTTTTTTGAATGAATTTTTAGAAAATTGAAGCAAAAAAGATTATTAAAAAAAACTATTAAATTAATGACTCTAAATATCTTTAAACAAAACTGTAAATTTTATTCCTAAAAACCTGTATTTAATGTTTTTACAATTGTTTTAAATTAGCTTAACCCTTTAACGTTCATTGGTTTCGCCACGAAACCACAAAATTTTAATTCCGATACGCAACACTGACACCGGTATTTTTATCTAAAAATATCCCTTTTATTTTGTATGTGAAAAATCACGTTTTCTTATTTAGAAATATATTTGTTCGCAATTACTGATGTCATTTATTTATTTCGACATCTTAACAATGAAAATGCTATGATCGTTAAAAGGTTAAAATAAAAAACTAGTTTTATCCTCCCAGATCAGAAAATCACCCCACTATGGGACGGAACATTGAAATTTTAATGTTTAAGACAGGATTTCTGTAGTACATAAGTTCTATTTTGACAGTTTAGACCTTATTTCTAGCTCAAATGAATGGGAAAATAGATGCCTTTAAGTGAAATGAAAAAATACTAAGTGGAAAACTTAATTGAGTATAGGGTTCTAAACTTTAATATACCTTTGCGTAAGCCATATGAAAATCATTCTCATTTAAATGCCTCAACTGGCAGGCAGAAAATAAATATCAGGTGAATAATGTAAAGAACAATAACTTAAAGCCGTTTTTATTTTTAATTTTAAAATTATCTGTTCTAGAAAAATACGCTTTATTTTTTAATTAAAAACTTTTAAAAGCAACAACATCAAAATAACTTTGCAAAATTATTTATTTTAATGATTATTTCCCATCGAAATATTTATAGATTAAAATTTAAATACAAATGTATGTATGTGGTGCTGAGAAAAATTCAATAATTACATTCTAGTAAATTAGTATTTCACGCAAACTAATAGCATTTTGCTTTTAAAACATAACAGTAAATCACTCAACTATTTTTATCTAATAATGTTCTGCTAAATGAAAGCCTAAATACTTCGTTATTCGTTTAATACCATCCTCTAAAACTATTAGCTTAAAAATTTTTGAGAACTTGCCAGCAGTAGAGTTGTGTCGGTATTACTGCCTTAACTGGCTGGAGATGATAAGCATAATGAGAGTAATGAAGTATCATTTGCACCATCCATATCTAGATCTCTGCTGATTCATTTAGTAGATAAGTAGAGATGTAGTTTATTTTTTATTAATTTCATCTTTAGAATTATTGCTGCTTCCCAGGTATGTCTGAATCTAAGAATTATTTTATGCTAAATAATTTTATAAAAAAAAATAAATTAATATAATATAAGATATAAAAAAAATAAATTATTCAAATAATACAGAGTGATTCTAAACTCGGGGTATAAACTTGAAAGGTGGTAGAAAACATTGTAACAATCATTTATTGTATAGGAATGTATGGGCGTATGTCCCGCATTGATGTACAAACACCAGGGGGTCATTTTGGCCCTCTTTTTATTTCAAAATTTCTCATTCATACCAGAAAATTTCTACATTATTCTTTCTTATTATTATATTATTATTCTTATGTTATCATTTTTTCAAGCACACTATTAGAATTTTGCTTTTAAAACATAACAGTGAATCACTCAACTATTTTAACTAATAAAGCTCTGCTAAATGAAAGCCTAAGGACTTCTCTATTCGTTCAATACCATTCTATAAAACTATTAGCTTAAAAAATTTTGAGAACTTGCCAGCAGTAGAGTTGTGTCGGTATTGCTGCCTTAACTGTATTGAGATGATAGCGTAATGAGGGTAATGAAGTATCATTTGCACTATCTATATGTAGATCTCTGCTGATTCATTAAGTAAATATGTGGAAATGTAGCTTATTTTTTACGAATTTCATTTTTAGAATTGATGTTGCATTTCAGGTATATCTAAGATTTATTTTATACAAAATAATTTTATTGAAAAATAAATTTTTCAAATAATACTGGGTGTTTCTAAATTCATGGTATAAACTTCAAGGATTGGAAGAGGACATTGTGACAATCATTTATTGCATAGGAATGTATGGGCGCAAGTGACTCGTTGTGGTACAAACACCAGGGAGCCAATTTGCCTCCTTTTTTTTCCAAAATTGCTCAGCCATAATAGAAAATTTCTATATTATTCTTTTCTTTATTTAAAAAATACATTTTTTGACTACTTAAAGAAAAAGTTCTTTTTTTGAAAATTTCTTGTGCGAAATAGAATTTTTTTAAAATTAAAATTAACGCTTGCGGGATTTTTTAAATTCAAAGAAAATTTTTTTCTTTAGGCACTCATGAAATGTCCTTAAATAAGGAAAATATTAGTATAAAAATTTTTTTGTATGAATGAGAAATTTCAAAATAAAAAAGGGCTAAATTGACTCCCTGGTGTTTGTACCTCAACGCGTCACTTGCACCCATACATTCCCACGCAATAAATAATTGTTACTGTGTCTTGTATCAATCCTTAAATTTTTTATCACAAATTTAGAATCACCCCGTAGAACATGACCTCTTTATAATATCTTGTATAAATTCCCCATGTAACAAGGTGTGCCTGTGCCAACACTGTTTTCAATGTCTCATATTTTTGTTCAGAGAATATATTTTTTTATATTGACGTAGAGTACTAATAAAATTAATCAATGAAACTTTACAAGAAGTAAATTAATAAATTATTTTTTATTGATTTGCATGCTTTAGACGAAAATTGAATTATTTCTTTGAAGTGGATTGTGGTACGTAATTAATTATCGTAGCGGAGATAAGGTAGTAATATTTAATTTATCATTTTTTTTTCTATAAATAGATGAGGCATTGAAAATGACCATGATGTTACAGTACATCAAATCAAAATTTTATTGGGTGCACCGTTATGCATAAATGTAATGTCACAGTACATGCTTTGATATAAAGTATACGCGAATGCGTCGTTGTGCACTTCAAGAGTTTCATATCGGTGAAAGAAATAAATTACATAAAACTTAATAAACAGTTTAAAGTTATAATTTTTTTTCTTCTACCTGCAAAAATGTTTTTTCTTGGCATTCTTCAGTTAAAGTATTTGAAAGCGAAAGAGAATAAACAATCAATACAGATTCTAAAGATGAGATGCAGAGGTAGAAAAAATAACAATAGATTTAACTGTAATCGATTTTAAAAGTACTGATCTTATCCAGACTGATAAAATTTAATGAGGGACTTTTAATATTCTTGAAGAGTTTTGCTTTTGCTGCATGAAGGAGATAGCATCAGTCTTCTGGATTATACCCGAGATTGATAGATTTTTGCTAAAAATAAATCAGATGACTCACCAGATTCTTTCATTTGTTAAAATGCATTGTTATTTATCGCAGAGGAAATTATGGCCTGGATAACCTACTTTAACAAAAAATAGTATGACCGTGATAAACCAGATAAAGAATTTAAAGATAAACCAAGACATATTTATGAAACTTCGTTAAGTAATCAGATTTTTTTGCATGTATATTGCATGTTTTTAAATACTGAACTGCATTCATATCGCGTTTAGTGCATTAAAAATATTTGACATAGAAGCTTACAATGCATTCATACTACGCATTCTTCGAGATTAAAAATTTGACAGAACGACTTAATTAAAAAGTTAAAGTGTTTTTAATTATTTATTTGTAAGGTATTGTATAAAATAATAATAATGGAATAAAAAGTCGGAAATGAGTCAGTTTTGAATAATATGAGTGCAAACATCCTATAAATGTAAAATCGTATAACAAACATAAAATGTGGACATTAATGCTCATTTAGTGGCAATGATTCAGTAAAGATTTTTCCCTGGGATAACCAGCAGAAGTTTGTGTAAGATGCTTAATTAATGAAATTGAGTCACAAAAGCAACTACAGTTAACTATAGTAAAATGCTATATTTTAAACTACAATGAACGGTAATGCTATCAAATCAAGTAGAAATAGGATCAGCTACACTACCCAACATAAAAAATGTTTCGGGCTCAAAAATAGGTATTTCTGAAGTATTTTGTCTCGCTAAACACGAGAATCAACATAAAAAGTTGAGATTAGCTCTTGTTTCCAAGATAGGAGCCAACTTGAGAAATCTCTATATGGCTGTTATATGGGAAATCGAATGTTTAGAAATTGGTACGCCTAATAGCTGTAATTCCCCTCAACTGTATTCTCTGTATAGAATCCAACCAGAAGTCAAGATCACAGAATACAGGGCTCGTCACAAGAACCTTCTTTATTTCTTTGAGAAGAAAGAACATGTAGTTTCTTGTACTGATGTTAATGGTTTGATGAATTCAATGAACATAACTCATGAACCACGGGAGTGGAGTTTATTTATAGACTATTCCAAGCTTAGTTTGAAAGCAGTCTTACTACCTACGGCAACATTATTCCTTCCATTCCCAATGAACATTCCGTTCACATGCAGGAAACTTAAGGGAATGTGAAATTAATTCTCCAGTCAATCAAATACGAGGATCATAAATGGCAGGTTTGTGGTGCCTTGGAAGTAATTGCTTTATTCCTGGGAATGCAATTAGGCTATACCAAGTATTGCTGTTTTCTGTGTTTGTGGGACAGTTGCGATAAAAACTCTCACTACATGAAAGACAGATGGCCTTCAAGAAATCTAAATCCCGAGGGCAGAAATGTCCAAAATGAGTTGAACCATACTCATTAGGAACTCTGGTTCAACCAAAAAAATCATGCTTCCACCCTGTACATTAAGGTGGGATTAATGAACTTCGTGAAAGCCATGAACAAGGTAGGAGAAACTTTCCAGTAACTTAGAACGAAATTTCCTAGACTGAGTGAATCAAAGGTTAAAGAGGGAATCTTTGTGAGCCCTCAAATACGCACAATAATGTAGGATCCTGCTTTTAATAAAGTTTTGGAAGGGAATGAGAAAGAATCTTGGGAAGGTGTGGTACGAGGATTTCTAGACAACACAAAAGCCGAGAACTACCAACAGTTGGTGAAAAGACTCCTACAAAAGTACCATGATCTTGGATGCAACATGTCTCTGAAACTTCATTTCCTCCACTTCCATCTTGATTTTTTCCCTAAAAACTGTGAAGTTGTAAGGGTGAGCACGGTGAAAGGTTGCACAAAATATCTATGTAATGAAACGCAGATATCAGGGTTGTTGGGATGAGTCAATGCTGGTCGGCTACCGTTGGACTGTTACAAGAGATGCTCCGGCGTTTACATAAAAGAGGCAATTCAAAAGGAAACATTTCCAAGAATAGGCTAAAAACAACCACTGTTTTCTGAAAAATGAACATTATTTAGTGAAACATGCCTATTGTATTGTATTTATTACATAGGAATTTGTTTCTTTTTCAATTTGTTTTTTAAATTTATGTGTGGGATGTTGTGTGTCTTTCTCGGGCTGTATTGTATCTGGAAAACAAGAACTAATAACAAAATTTATTTACATATTCGTTTTTTTTTTCATCCCAAAATTAGTAGGAAATGGCTGCCTAGAACCAGGAAACTGACAAAAATATTTTTTTTGTTGGCTAGTGCTATCATTCAAAGAGATACCGAACTTGTGTTATAAACCCTCTAAGATAAGACAAGATTTGTTTTATAGCATTGATGCAGACTTATCTATAGGCAATTTTAAAGTTAAATAGTTGATCTATCAAAGGATTGTTCAAGTTGAGGTTTTTATTAAAAAATTGTAACATTTATCAACTATTTTCAACGTATTTTTAATTTATCTACCTACTTTAACCCCTTACTGCACAATGTTTTTCTATTTTTATGAAAATCTTTAATTGAAATCTAAATATAAATCTAATAATAAGAAATTTAACAAAAATAAAAATTATTTTTTTTTTTTTAGTTAAAATTCGATATTTTATGATGTGTGCCATGCATACACAATTTTATTTTTATATACAGGGTGAGTCATAAATATCGAAAAAATAGGCTATCTCCTTAAATATTGCCCTTAGACCCATACTTCCAATAGAAAAATTTCATCAAAAATGGTATATTTTTCGATAAGATAAGTTGCAACTCCATTGAGAGGGGGGGGGGGGTCTATTTTAAAAAATACTAAAATTAAATTTTTATACGGCCCCCAGAGGATAAAACTTCCAATTAGAAAAATTTTCCTTATCCATTCCTGAATTGAACAAAAAAAAATTCATCTTGATATCTTCAAAACTCAGAGAGTTATGAAAATTTTAATAAATCGTGAGGTTTCAAGGGATCAGATACAAATTGAAATGCATGTAATTGAAGAAACAATGGTACTGTAAGCTGTCCAGGAAACATTTATTTTATTTATTTATTTATAGAGTTAGAATTTATGTTTTGTGATGGTTAACCACATATCTTGTTTTATTCCTGTCAACTTCATATTTTTCTTGTTAAAATTGCTATTACACAATGCGTAAAAGGTGCTTCTAATTGCGGGAATCTGTAACTGGTAAACTGTAGGTGCAGGGTTCGAACCCAATCGCGACCGTCGGCCTAACCGTTCGAAGTTTTCCGAGGTTTTCTTCGAACCCTGGATTTCTTTGCGTGAATACGGGTTAGATTCCCTTAAAAAGACCCTCACGGAGGGCGCCCTTCCCCTCACGGGCTATATCCCTATTGTAGAAAAAAATCTCAAGGTGTTAACCGCTTTCAAATGCCGCTGCTTTTATTGCTTTTTTAGAGTTTAACATACAGTTTTAAGTTCAACCACAAATACATTTTAAATTTTGTTTAACTTGCGAATCAATTATCCACTTTAAAACAAGAACAGGTGTTTAATGAATCCTTGGCATATTTAATTTAAACGTTTTATGTTGAAATTATTCAATTCAATTTCTTAATGATATTTGGTTCGAACGCATTAAACCTTGACCAATTAAACACACTTATAATGAAATATTAGTAGGAGCTTAGCATAAAAAAAATATGAAACAGAAACGTTATACTCTTAGACTTTAACATTCAAATAAATACTTTTGTTTTTTTAAATGCCGTTTGGAATAAATAAACTACTCGGATGTAGCAATCGGAGGTCTCTAAAGATACGAAATTCCGTGCATTAGTACTTGATATCACTGAAATCGTGTAAGTTATATAAAATTCATTATAAATGCGCCACCCGAAAGATGATTGACACAGAAACGTAAGCCAAACCAATTCATGTCAAAAAGTAACTGAATCTGACTTTTTATGAAAATTTCTGCATTAGTTCTTAAGGTAGAGCTATTGCAGAAATCGTAACAAATTCAGTGTTGCAGCGCCACACGTGGAGTTATATATAACAAAATATAAACAACATCAATTCATGTCAAGGACTAACTGAATCTGAAGATTGAGGATATTCCTTGCATTAATTCTGGAGATACAGCTATCGCAAAAGCCTGTACAGTAGGGTCACCTGTTAAGCGATTCACACCAAAAACTAATCAACACCAATTTATATCAAGGACTAAGTAAATATATTTTTATTAAATTCCGTGGATTAGTTCTTGAGATAGCGTGCTCACAAAATTTATGTCATATACAGAAATACAGGAGCAGTGACTCACAGACAGACATTTTGCAAAAACATGTTTTTCAGTATCTCTGGGCCATAAAACGTGTGAATCCGTCGAAAACCAATTTCAAAATTTTCATAAATCCAATACCTTTCTCTTGTAAAGATAGAAAGGAGTAAAAATAGGTTTAAAACCACATAAATTTTGAAGCTGAGTAGTAAAAACTAGATTTTTGAAAATATTTCTGTGTAATTAGGATGAGCGAAGCGAATCCTCTACTAGGCCACTCAAATTAGAGGTCTGCACGGGCCGGGCTCGGGCCAATTTCCAATAATGGCATTCGGGCCGGGCCGGGACTAGGCACTAATCCTTTCGGGCCGGGCCCAGTCACTAATCTTTTCGGGCCGAGCTGGGCTCGGGCCTTAATTTTTTTGCTGGAGTATCGGGCCGGGCCTAACTTTTTTTTCCGTACGAAGCCGAGACTGATTCCATTATTCCTAGTTTTCATGGACCAAAATAATAAGTTCCTATTGAATCTATATGAAAATCCTTTTCTCGACTTTTTATAAATCAGTAATATTTGGCTTTGTCCAAAAATTTCTGCAAAAAAAGCATATACTTTTAAGCCGTCATTATTCTACTATTAACCATTAGAATTTATTCCTTTTACAGAATCGTAGATTACTAGGCGTTTTAAAATAGAATTAAACACACACACACACACACACACACACACACACACACACACACACAAAAAAAAAAAAAAAAAAAAAAAAAAACATGATTATGACGGATTTTTTTTTCTTTTTTTAACTGAAAACTGAAAGTTTCTTTTAAAATGTTCATCCATGCAAAATGAATACAACAATACGGGAGAAAAAAATATATTAAACATTTACATCTGTTAAGAAGGGAATGCATTTTTTTTCGTTTCAGAGCGATTTCGTCTTTGGAAATTTTACCATATACCGCTTTTTCGATTTTTTGTCTCCATTACTGGTAATATGGATTAATAATACAAGTGATAACTGAAACATTTACTTACAACAAACAAAGATTCATTTAAAAGCATAAATATCGCAGCCTATGGCACTTTTGCATAAATGGAGATTTTAAACATGGAAAAAAAAGACTAATATAATTTTTTTGGTCAGAACTCTTCCTTAAGATGAAAGATCAATGTTCTGTAGAAATTCAGTCGAGCCGGGCCGGGTTCGGGCCGAATTTTAAACTTTTTTCCGCACCGGGCCGAGCTCGGGCCGAAATTTTAACTTTCGGGCCGGGCCGGGTCGGGCCATTATTTTTTTCGTTCGGGCCGGGCCGGACTCGGGCCGAAATTTTAACTTTCGGGCCGGGCCGGGTCGGGCCAATATTTTTTTCGTTCGGGCCGGGCCGGGCCGGGGCCGCAATTTTAAATTTTGGGCCGGGCCCGGGCCTGGAAATTTCGGCCCGTGCAGACCTCTAACTCAAATTACATTTTGTCGTACACTTTACCAAAACACTATTCAATATTTTGACTTCAAATTAAACACAAAAATAAATTATGATCTGTAGATTTACACAACATATTTTTTTTACAGTAAAACGTCAAAAAAATATTATTTTAATTAATTTATTTTACATGCATTTCCAATACGGACGCATTTTAGCAAATAAATAAAAAATGAAATTCGTATATTTTCAGAAAAAAAAATATAAATCATGGAGTAAGTAATTAAAGATAGAATCATGATTAATTTAATAAATAAAACAGGTTTTGTTTATTCCGCAAGTTTGCACAGATGACACTTAAACATTTTAAAAGAATTGTATTATGGATTTTTTTTTTTTTTTTTTTGTAAGGTTGCAACAAAAGAACTGTAAACAAATAAAATTAATTGTTAAATTTCTTATATAAATGAAAAATTAAAAGATCTGCGTGAAGTTGTTGCTTCGATTCAAGCTCTTTATAAATGTACTAAAGCAAAGTTGGCCGATTCAGAAACGACAAATGGACTTTAACCATTTTTTACTTTACCATTTGGATCTAAAATAATGTTACGTTCTTAATTGTGGACCTAAAAAGACTTAGTAAATGAGACTTTAGACTTTGTTGCACATATTAAAGAAAATCACAAGCCACCAGACCAGATATCGCGACTAATCATGGATAAATTTGAATACTACAGTAATTTAACTTATAAGAATTGGTGCGTACCAATTCCCCCAATAATTAAATTCTGTAAAATTGGAAGCATAAATTGCTCAAGGAAAGAATTTCTTCTGCAGTTAGCTTATGCTGTTACAATTCATAAATCCTAAGGTTTAACACTAGACGAAGCAGTTGTAGATATTGAGGATATATAGATACCAGTTGGCTTAAAAACGTACACAACGTTGTCGAGAGTGAAAATCCTTCATAATTAAGCATTCAATAGAAATTTTCCTTACGAAAAATTCTACAATATCAAAAATTATCGTACGCTAACATGTATAAAAACGAAGAGATTAGAATAAAAAGTTTTACTGTTAAAAATTCATACTATCAACGAGATCAGATTTTAAATGCTTTTCCAGAAAATAGGATTTTGAAGAAGTAACTTTCTTCGAGCTCCCTTCAAATATATTATTCTAAAATAGCTATCAAAGATTATTTGATGTTAATTAAAAAGATTGGAAACATGGATATTTCAAACAACTTAAAAAAACACCAGTGGCTACTGGAAATTGTAAAAACATATTTAAAAGTGCTTTTAGTTGAAAATTTAAAAAAAATTTTAAAGTTTTCTTCGAAAATATTTTATTATGCCAGTCTTACATCATAAATAAAAAATTAAAATGTGCCAAAACATAAAATAACGTTTTTGTTAATAAAGATGCAAAAATTATATTAAAAAATATTGTTATTTTCAAACATCTGTTTTGTAAAATAATGCTTCGCGAATCCAAACAAAGCATGGCTTTTGCTAGTTTATTAAAATATATTTCTATTAACATTAAAATATACATTGTCATTAAAATATATTCCATATGATTCAGTTAATAGAAGTGTCATTATCGCTATTACTAATTTTACTAAATTTATTGCCTGCGACAATAAGTTTTAAAGACAGGTTTAATACTTATTTAATGAGAGTTTAATTAATATCACTTAATTTAATAACACTTTTAATAAGTGTTTAATAAGACGGTCCGGCCAATGGGTCGTGCCAGTTATGAGCCTGTCGCCAAGCTGGAGTTATTGCAGACATTTAGTATATTTCAAGGAAGTTTAAAGCAAAAACCTATACGCTTTTATTTTATATCTAAAAGTTAAAGTATTGTCTTGGATCGACATTTAATAATGCGTAAATTAATGGTCGATCCCTAAATTGTATTTCAGAGTAACTGATATCGCTGTGCTCAGAGGTGTGCTTAAGTGGTGTAAGTCATGAATTTTCGAAAATTTTGGATTTTAATATCTTTCAGGGATTTGTAGATATCGAGATGAAATTTTTTTTGTTCGATTCAGGAATGGATAAGGAAAATTTTTCTAATTGGAAGTTTTATCCTCTGAGGGCCGTATAAAAATTTAATTTTTGTATTTTTTAAAATATACCCCCCATGGAGTTTCAACTTATCTCATCAAAAAATTTACCTTTTTTGATGAAACTTTGCAATTGGAAGTATAGGTCTAGGGGCAATATTTAAGGAGGTAGCCTATTGTTTCGATATTTATGACTCACCCTGTATTGCATTGCTATATTTTGCAACTGAATGAGCTTACAGTAATTAATTTTACCTGATTAACACTCTGCAACTATTTTTTATTGTAATATTTTTAAGTATTCAGTACAAATAATGAAATTAAAACTAAGTTTAATCGATTGATCTAAATTGCTTTTGTTTACGCAGAACAAATTTTAATTCTTGTCTAGTGCAGCCTTCTGGTATGGACAAAATATGGGTTGTTCCATTCTTTGTATTGTTATTGATCAGAGGCAGAGATCATATTGGCGAAATTTATGGTGCATAATGAAAATTACAATGTTTGTAGGTACGTGCAAGATATGGCACGTGATACAGTAAAACGTTAATTTCTAACGCGTAAACCGCTATCATAACAAACACGTTTAGATACTGAAAATTTATCTAAGAAAAGTTTACCTAGTATCTCTATTGTCTGTAATAAATAATTTACTGGAATTCGATATCTATTTGACTTTAATTATTAAACAAGTTGAATGTAGATTCTGCCATTGCAGAATTAAATTTCGCCTCCGATTAGTCAAGAAAAAAAAATTGATAGGGTATTTTAGAAGGGCGACCCCGTTTAGAATGCAATGAACTAACTTCATTTTTCTTGTGTTTATCAATATAATAGCAAACAGAACGGCGTGAAATATCCAATTGATTAGCAATTTCTCTCTGAGTCATTGGAATTGCGGAATAATAAAGAGATACAACTTGACGTGCTACTTGTTCATTGATTAGATTCATCAAAAACGGATTTTTTCTTTGGTTTAAACGCTTTTTTATAGACGCTGAGAAAAAGGAAATGCATTTTAACAATAAAACGAGTGGAATCCCATCGAATTCGACGTATGGAATATTTAAAAGACCCGATCGATTTGGTTTTAAAAGAAGCAAAAGTAATTACATTATTGAATCAATAAGTAATAAATATATTTCCAGACTTAATGTCAAGTTTCCCAGTTACAATTTTGCATGCAAATGTTTGCACATCTTCAGTTAAAATTGTAATCTGAGTGCCGGCTGAGAGCCAAAAATTTTATTTTATATGCACTACAGAAAAATAGATTTATTTAAAAAAAAAAAAAAAAAAAAAAATCATTTTTACTCTGACATTATTTTCATTAACTGAAGTCATCTGAAAGTAAAATTTCAATCTCAGTGTCCATAATAAAAAGAAATATTGAAATGTAATATCGTTATGAGTAAAAATGCGATGTTTTAAATAGTGACGTCCTTTTCTCTTCAAATGTTTTTTAAAATTTAGTGTTATTAGTAATATGAAAAAGGCGTCCGTAATAATATTGTAAATTCATTTTATCTGGTTGCTGAATGCCATCATTTTCCTCATTTGAAATATTTCTTACTTTGCTTTAGACATTAATTTTTATCATAAATTATTTTCTGTTATTTTATTTACATTATTAATATTATTTCTCAGTAAATATATTTTTTTACCTCAATTAGTGCATAATTATATGCAATCATTTTATTGTGGTTAAATTTTACGAAAACAATTTTTTTCTTTTAAATGCGAGGACATGTTCATTGATGAAATAAAGTTTCTGACTTGTGGAAAGTAATAATGGAAAATAAATTTTTATTATCGAGAGTAAAGCTAAACTAAGTTGCCACCATTTTGAAGAAATATCGTAAAAAAGCATTTAAAATTAAAAATAAAATATAAAAATGGAAATAAATTAAAAAATAGCTAAAATGGGCACAACTACAAATAAATAGCTTTCATTTAAAAAAATAATTATCAAAATCGGTTCAGTAGAAAATTCAGGGTTGATGACACGACATTTTTAGCTTGTCTGAAAGAAATAGCATCGGATGCTAATAAAAAAAGTACAAGTTTTATTGTTCTGTGGGTTATACATCAGAAATTACTATATATTTTTACAAGATCGAATGTACTGTACGTAATAATAGGAAGAAAGTTCTCAATTACATTTACGACATATTTGTAAAGTCATCATTATCCGTTATTGAACATTAGGCTTAACAAATAGGGATGAGTTTTCATAATGTATTCGTTCGTGTAGTAAAATGTATAAATGAATGTAAATCGACAAAAAGCGTAGCATCATTTTAATTAACAAAAAAAAAAAAATGTAGCACTTACTAATTATAAGTTTGTAAAGAAGTGTAAAAGCTGTAAACCGTATACTTTTTATACAGGCATTTTTAAAGACAGGGTGGTCTCTTTGGTTTTGTTTTTCGCTGCCAATATTTCTGATTTTAACAAATGCCTTAGGTAATTTTTCTCATTGCGTTAGGCGGGTATTACTATCCAAAAATCTTGGTATTTTTAAGAAAGCATCCAAGGAAGTTTGATGTTCATAAAAAATAAGTCATTTTTCATTTTCTATTTTATAAGTGTAGCGTGATTAGTTTTGTTAAAATAAGAAATTTCGGTTAAAAACAATTTTAAAATTGTAATAAAAACGCTTTTGTGACTTTCCTTTCATATAAACACATCTTTAATAGTAAAAAATTTTTCTATGAAATATTACAAAAATATTATATCGTATAGGATATCCCTTCCATGTATTTACAATATAGTTAAATTATAATTTTATGCAGTAAAATTTAGTGACAGAATATTACCAAGTAGAATGTACTTAAATACTTTTAAAATGACAAGTTCATAAAATGACTTTTTCTTTAGCAATTAGTAATTTACTAAAGAGAAATATAAATTGCTGCATTCAAGCATTTCTCTTAAAAAAACATCGCATGGCTGAAAACTGAATGAGACGAAATCTTAACATGGCTGAATGAGACGAAATCTTACTGAAAAATTTTTATATCCTTCTATTTTTTATTAATAATGATGTTACTAGATCGCGAAATATAATAAATAACCTTAGAGATAGAAATAAGTCATTATAAGCTGATAAATTAAGGATTAAAACATACATAACTTATATAGAGAGATGTTCCATATATATACAATTAAATTAAGTTTAAAAGTAGATTTTCACTTTTCAGTCACAGAAATATGCGATATAAAATCTGTTAGATTCATTAAAGCGTAAATGTTGGCAGCTGTGTAAATATATATATGATTTTACACAACTGTTTAAAAATTATACTATTAACTATAGTTATATTCTTATACTATCGCTATAAAACTTAAAGATGGAAACTTTATGAATAAGAATATATTTAGTGCTACTTTAAATGAATAGTAATTCATGGACAAAATATTTGAGTCTTTTGAATCTTTCAACCGTTACAGATTTTCTGATTATACTAAGTATCCTTCTATTGATTCATTGCAGCCATATTATGTACAATAGGGATGATTCTGGGGAAAGAGTAAACTTAATTTTCCCTTAGAGACTTTCCTTCATTCAAAATACGCTCAACAACGTTTCTCCGAAAAATCTATTAAATTCTGTCAGAAACATGTACCAAATGCAACATGGGCTCATTCAAATATTTCAAACAATTCTTGATGTAATAGATTCCCGTCTTTCCATAATAAATACGATTCTTCTTTTTTATTTTGAAGCTATTCATTTTAACATTAATTATGTAGAATAAAAAAAATTTCGAAAGAGATTGTCAATAAATTTATTTTATGTATTTCTAGTTATAAAATCCATTTAGGTATTAAAAATTTACGTATTGATTAAATATATTTATATTTACATTTACAGTTACAGCTTAAGTAATAACAAACATTTTTATGTATATTATATTGTGTTTGTTTTTATGTAAGAATGATTAATTTCTTTAGTTTAGAAATATGTGAGAGAAATTGCCATCAAAATATTATGTGTTTCGATCTATATTATTTATGCAGCATACAAAGAAACTAAATGGTTATTTTTATAGCTAGATGTAAAATAATGGCATTTTTTTGTATAGATTACATTAATTATATTTGATGTTACTTAACAATTAGCAATTCAATTTATGCTATCCAAATATTGAAAAAAATTATATCTATTCAATTTATTTATAATTACAGTTGAAGGCAAATAATATGAAATCGTACTATACACACTAAATTAATAATTATTTTTTTGCACTTGAAAATTATTAATTAATTTAATTAAGAAAATGCGAAAAAGTTATCAAGAAAAGGTTATTTGAAGTATTTCAATTTGAAATAGTTGGATGAGCTAATAGAAAAACTCTCAATTTTCTCATAAAAGTTGGTATCTTAATTATTTACAATATATGTAAATACTTCAATTCTACGCCTAATTCAATTTTCATCTAAAATTTCTGTTTCATTGTTTTTAAATCGTAGTAGAAATGAGTTGATAAGATATTTCGCAAAACCAATTTTTTTTCGTTTTTCTATTACAAGTCAGCTGCTTGAGAATAACCAGGTTAGCTAGATGAGAAATGCCTGTAACTGTATCAACAACCGATTAAGCATTCGGCATAACGTTGAAATTAACTAAGTAACAAGATCTACAATTAGGACACTATTACTCTTGTCTACAAATTGGCCTCTATCTGGGGATCAGGCGCTCAAACACCCGATGCCAGACAGGTAAACTGTTCGGCTGATTAAATCTGGAAGGTAGAGGTCTGGCCATGGGTTTCGAGAAAAACCGAAGTACATCTCGTACATTAATGGTGCGAGATGCATGTAAAATCTGTGATGTGTGCAAAGTCGTCCAAGTTACTTATGATTTATACCTGAGGATGTGCATTGCCAGAAGAAGGTCTCGTCATCTGACCAAGGCTATAATATACAACATCGATTTGAGTAGAAATGTACAGGCACCTAACAACAGGATAAAAATGCTAACTAACTTGACATAACAAAGTTCACAAGTAAGCAGTAGGCATATCCGTTAGAATAAAGATCTAGGCGCTATTATGAAGATAGGCGATAATGTGAAGGTGCCGGTACGCAGAAATTAGCCTGATACGGCCGCCCATATTAGATGAACATTCGTCCCCTGTATGAGATATCAAACCCGTTCAGATTGTGCAACCAAGTACTTTGGGGCCAGATCATCAGTTACAAAGAAAGAAATAGCATACAATGTAACAGAACTACAAAAAATAGAGAAGAATCACTATCTTAGTACCCTCTTCTGGAGGGGAATATTCATTTTTAATTAGGAGCTGACGTCCATTTTCTAAAACATGTATATGAAAAAGAATTAGTATTAGTAAAAATACAATAATGATGATGGCACAAAAATCGCAATTACAACACAACCTTCCGGAGGAATATATCTAGGTGGCTACAGGCAAATAGGCGGACTGATGGCTAGAGGCAAAATCATGTATAATAATTTTAATTCTGTGCTCAACTTCATACACTTTTTCGATGGTACAATAATGAATGTGTGTGTGTGTATATATATATACATTTTATGCTGATACGAAAATAACATACTGGCATATGGACATATATACGGACAGATCTACATTTTATATAAACATGGTTTTTTTTTGTTGGATGTTCGGCCCTTAAAACGAGTAAATCTATGAAAAACTGGAAGTCGAAAAGAATTTCGATTACAATACTTTCTCTTTTAGAAAGAAGAAAGTAAAAAGCTATTAGTGCTTTAAAAATAGATATATTTTATTTATGTTTACATATAAGTAAGAATATTAATAGAATAATAACAAGGCTTATTAAATGTATTGCATTACTTTTAATTTTTCATTTACTAATTTAGAATACAGAAAAATATATTTATTTTTATTGTTAGTGAGAGCGCAATCGTATAAAAACAAAATGGCTTTATATTTTTTATTCCTACTAGAATTTTTTTTATTATCTATTTATTTATTTATACCTTTTATTATAAATTGCTCTTTCAGATCTATTCTTCTGTATAATAAATTCTAAAGACTTAATGATATTAAATATCAATAAAATGTAAGACAATACTAGTATACGCCTACGATACAGAAATCAATAAAAGGAGTTACTATCTTTCGAGCTATAAAATAAATTTAGCCAGGCACTGCAAAATAATATACCCTTTAAATATTTATCTATTTTTTAGCAAATATAGATTAATAATACTGTTATATGCATAAACGAGAATTTTCCTTTATTTTACGATAAATACCTTATTAAATTAATTATATAAGGAGAGCGGAATATCTTATAAAATATATAAGAAAAAGAAACTATTAAATATGAAATTTAGAATCTAAAAGTAATTTTATGTATTGAACTTCAATATAAAAAGGAATCTAAATTAACACTCTACGTTTTCCCTAGAATTTAAAAGCATGTGGCAAAAGTTTCATCAATATTTTTCTTTCTGTAAAACTGTATTTATCAAGCATTCTTATATTTTCTTGTTATAAAAAATCAAATATTTTTTAAATCTCTATAATTTCAATAAAGCCTGAAGTGTATGTTATGTATATTCTGATATGTATACATGTTGTTTATGAATAACCTATATTTAATAAAATAAGTAAATCAGTTCATTTCAGTTGAAGTTCTTCTATGCACTGTGAAAACATTCTTTTATTATTTATCATTTTTTACATTTTTTAAATGCATAAATTGCCTAGAATGTATCCTCAAAACAATTTTTCGTTCGACCCAAATTTTTAGACGCGTCAAAATGTTAAAAAGACAGGTGTCATGGATGAAAGAGGGTAAACAAAAATTTTAAACGCGTTTTTCTAGAAACAGTTTTGTTTAGTCGTTTTAATCCATTATGATTAAGGTATCCAATTTTTGTATGCTGCAAAATAAACTAGACTTTTTTATTAAGAGAAGAAGCTTCCATTTTGTTTTATAATTTCAATTATTTAGATAGCTTTGAAAATGAGAAAATGTGTACCAAAATGAACTGCTAGTTTTAAATAGCCACCACTTTTTTAAAATTTTGAATCTTTGCCATTTTAAGTTTGACTTCAAACTAATTTAATATGTTTTGTCTTTTTCAGGGCTTGTAATTACGTTTTGTTCACTTGAATTGACACAGGAATTTTCAAAAAACGTTATTTTAAATTAAGAAAAGCAATTTTGCAGGTTTTTTTTTAATCAAACATTTTATTTTTTAATAAAAACATTTTGGTGCAAATTTTGAATACGATTAGCTAAGATATAATGTACCCCTTTGACTCTCAAGGAGTTAAGCATCCACATAATATTTTTCTTTGAAATGACTATTACGAACACAATTCCCTACACCGATCCTGTCGGCATAACGAAAACAATAATTCTCGTTTTTATTGGAAAAAAATTTTGACTAGTGGCGTAGTTTCTGTCTTGCAAAAAAAAATATTGTGTTGTCCTTATGTCTTTAGATTGTAAGACATTTTTGGCATGTTATTTGAAATCCGTACACTGAAAAATATTACTTGATGCATAAACCTGGAAAAGCTATCAAGAAAACCAATTTCCAAATGACTTTCGGAAGAGGAAGGAATCACAACTGTTTTTAAACCCAGCTATCACAAAATTGTACCGTCGATAATGTATTAAAACATCGGCATTTTTATTGGCTAAATCCATGGGTTTTTTCAGTGTAAGCAACATAGCAGATAACCGTTTTGCTCACTAGCTAACGTTATTTTTAAAAAGTTTGCCTTGCCTTTTTCATGTTATGAGACGTTTCCGATAAAAAAAGCCACATTTTGCTGTTCTAAAATACTGGTAGCCAATAAATGTAGCAAGTGAATTGCATTACAAGTACTCATGGAAATGGCTTATTATATATTATATAATGGCTAAAATATCATACACTAAGATTAAAGTTCAGTAAATACAATTTGGAAAATGACTTATTTTTCCTAGGTGTATTAATTAAACAAGCAAACAACAATAACAACAAATTATAAATCCTGAAAAATCCTTAAAAATCAAATGATCGAAAGAACCTCCCATCGAAAACATTGATTTTATTTAAAATAATTTCGGGAAATGAATTGAATCGTGTATTTGGGAATTCATTATATACGTTGGATAATTGATCTGTTTTAATTTCGATTTCACATATTTTAAACATGATTACCTATCAAGAGTCATGAATTCATGTTAATGAATACTAGAATTCTCGAAAAGAAGTAACTTTTGGCATAGAATGTACTATAGGGAATAAAGGTATTAAAGAGCAATTACTATATTTGGGGAAATGCCTGTTTGCATTATGTTGTTGTGTAAATGATTGTTGAATTTGTTTATATGTATAGTTAAATGATGCTGTTAGCATATAATGTGCGAAAATGGAAAATACATTGTTAGTAGAAATAGAATATGAAACCTTTTTTCCGTATTAAGTGCTAGAGTTTTGAATTAAGTGGCAAAAATTTTAAAAACTTTGAATTTCCTAATTAATTAGTAACCAATTGTTGTTAGTAATTAAAATTTTTTATATATTTCCCATCTCTTATTTTATTCACTTACAAGTTTTTAATAAAAAATGTTTCCGGGAATTAACGGTTTTCCTTAAATTTTGAAACAGCTTGTCACGAAATTGAATTACTAACGATATGATACTTACAGTAAGCTTCAGTGTACAAAACTTTCGTTTAACAATATTTCTTTTCTCTTCATAAGTTAGACTAAAACGTGTATGTAACTTATTAACCTCCGTTGTGCCTTACATTTGACAAAATAATGTTGCATTATCTTTGTTAATTAAAATGTTAATCATCCGTGCTAAACAATGTATCAACTTCTGTCTTTAGTCATTAATGATATTACTTCCTCTCACAGGAAATATTCTACAAACACTTTTAGAATGAGCATTATTCCATTATTATTATGGCACATGCTTAAATAAAATTGTTTCTTCTTATAAATACCATTTATCCATATGTTACATTAATTTTTCCTTCTTATAAATACGATTTATCCATATGTTATATTGGATTTGAAACAGCATGCACTCTCAAATAAAACACTGAATTGAGATGTAGTTTTCTGTTGATGAAGTTCCATTATTTCAAGAAAATTTCCGTTTGATTTTCGAATTTACTCAGAAAACACAGAATATTCAGAAACCTTATATAAAAAAAAATTCTTCAAATACTACAAACTAAACTGTATTGTAGTCAAGTCATACGGCTTTTCCAGCAACAGTTCTGCAAGAATATTTCCATTTTCCTCCTGAACAACTTAAGTGAAATTAAAAAGTTTTTTAAATGTTGGCAGTACCTATATTAAATATGATCGGTCAACAACAAAAAGGTAAGTTACACGATTTGGCAATCCCTCTCGCCACAAAATGCATAAATAGCCTGTGGCAAATGTACACAGCTAATAATAATGTACAGTTTTCTTGAGAACAAGTGGGGTCGATTTCGTCTCTTCCTTTTTAATTGTGGTTATGGCTGTAGCAAAGCTATAAACGGATCTTTTCGCCAAAAATAAAAATAAGAAATTCAGCAGTTACAAAATATCGCGCAAAGTATTGAAATCGATTTAGTAGTTACTAATAAAAAATACCGATCTGAAAAGATGATTCTCGCGGACCTATTTGATTTTGAACCATCGTGTAAAAATTTGACTGGTGTCAACGATTAGTAATAAAACTTACTAGTTAATTCGTAACTTGCATTTTCCTTGGAGGGTAATCAGCATACAGAAATTGTGGCAAATTTTAAAATTTTCACTTCTAATACATACTTGAATCCTTTGAAAAATTTTAGTTTTGTGTACTAGACGGCAAGACATTCAGTAAAATATTTTAGAAATCCTGCAGGTTTTAAATTTGGGTTTCCTACTGTTAAATTAATTACTACTCGTTGCAAAACATATTGTAATGCTAGTAATTTTCAAAGATTGGCCCAAAATTGATGATCGGAATGAGCTGTAATTTTAGATTCGCTTATTTGAAGTGAAAGATTTATGTTAAAAGAAATCTAGAAAAAGATTTATGCTAATCTAGAAAAAGATTTATTTTAAAAAATTCGTAAGAGGAGATTTAATTCCCCCCTTTCAAAATTGACTTTGTTTACACTCATTTAATAAAAGTATACAAAAATGCACCTACGTATAATATAATCGTGAATTTAATAAAAGTAGTCAATTTCTAGAAGATTTAAATTTTCGAATCAATATTCGAGTTCATTTCGCCAAGCAGTGTTTGAGTTATATTTAAGCTTCGAAATCTGTTTTGCAATGATTAAAATTTAACATTAGAAATTGCAAACTTTAAATTGCATAATGCGTAAACAATTTGCTGAATGTTTTTACGTATACAATTAGAAAGCAAGGTGTGCCGAAGATTAAAATCTGTTGCCAAAATTAGGTGATAGTATTAAAAATTTAATTTTTGTTTTCAATTGCAGAATGTAAATCAACTTTTCAAGCAAACTTTCAATATAATAGCAATAATCAGATGTTAATTCGAACCAAATGGTGTCATCAAAACTTTTATATGATTTGAGGAACAATTAGTAGGGGATGATCATTACCCTCCTCCCCACGGAACTACTTCAATGTCAGCGCTTTTAGATGGTATTTTTTAACTTTTGCGATCCACTTAAAAAAGTTTACTTTCTAATCAGAGGATGTATTGCAGAAATATTTCTCAAATAGTTCATTTTTACCAATTAGTGCACCAGTATAAAACATCAAAGAACATTTATCTAATAAATAAACGTTTGTAATCTCTGTTAATTGTGGCATTAAAATACATTTAAAATAATTTATTTAAGTAAACTATAAAGATTCCACACTGCGTTGATCGACATTGCATCATAATGGTCCAAAGAATTCGAATTTTAAAAAATTAGTACGCAAGTAGCTTCAAAATATAAAACTTATACAGAGTCACTAAAAATTCGAAACCGTTTCATTCAATACAAATTTAATATGCTCTGCAGAAAAAAAAATCTAACTTCAACGAACAGCTATTGAAGCACAAGTAACCATAAAATATATTCTTAAAAATAATGAGACATGCCAATTTTTTATATTTATATTTTGAAAACAGTATCTCCTATATAAATCTACATTCATCAATTTACATCGAGTTAAATGTTTTCATTTTCAATTTTAATTTGTCATTAATAAGCATACTCTTTGAATTACAGAATATAATTTTCCTTTCCTTGCAATACATTTTATTCGAATTATTTAAAAAAAAATCTAAACACGAATTTAATAGATTTTAGATTTAATTCATTTTGAAATACTATTTATAAATGCATTTCATGTGGGTTTGATAAAATAAGCTGTTAATATGTTTAATGAAACTGATTAAATTTTAACTATTTCTAAATATCTCACAAAAATAACTTTAATTGCCTATGATTCTGCGTGCTTAATGTCGGCCACAAAAAAACTATTACAGATCATTTAATGTTTTTAAAAGTAAATTGAGTACAAATTTTGACTTGATGAGAATATAAACAAGAAGTAATTATGCATGTGGAAAACACAAAATATCACTGTGCTTAATACATATGTGTATCAATAGATTTTGTCTAAGAACAATGGATCCTATGAGACAAACAAGTGTGAATTTTCCATATCCAAGAAGTACTGATGTTTTACCTAAGAAAGATTTTTGGGTGAGTCAATGGCAGGACATTTCGTCGAGAAGTGACTGTTCGTGAAAATTATTTCTAAACATAAACTTTTCATTTAAATCGATCTTTCGGACGTTCATCTTCCGAACGTCCTATTGTTATCATACAGATACTGTAAGAGCCTATGAGATCTATCCACATAGATATCCAGAATATATTGGGAACAGATTGTCCACTCAAGCTCTCCTTAAAAAACGCATCGATTCGAAATAGCATGTGAATGTAGCATCTAATCTGTTCATTTATTCTGTAACTTATCAAAAAATATTACAAAAATCATATGTAGTACGCAGGGCCGGTTAAAGGCAATTTTATTATTGGGGTAAAATTTCATTTTACATCCTCTTTTCCATTATAATCAGCATACAATGATATTCATTCAAACTTTTTTACGCCTTTATTTCTTTACGAACATAATTCTCAACAGAATATAAATGAATTTGAGTAATTATAAAAATTAACGCAATCACACAATTTATTTTTTAATGTAATTTAACTTGCGTTATCGGTTTTATATTACCAATTCAAGTTTTTAACTTTGTTCATGAAAAATATTCTTGCCCAATTATCAACATGGAAGTTTTGGGCGCATTTACGTGCTCATTTTTACATATAAAACATTGAAGGTTACAATTAGGGGTATTGAATTAATTTAGAGTAAGAAAGATAGTTTTTGTTTGATAAATGATTTACATCTTAAATTACAACTTATTTTTGTATAATGATGGCCTGTCGCAGGCTGTTGTGTCCAAAAATTGGATTAAAATGACAATTTTGAAAGCCTATGTTTTTATCCTTCCATAGATCCTTCGCAGCTATCAATAAATAAAAATAGTTATAACTTGCGTTTAAAAATTACTTTCCTTTCTTAAACTTAGTATCACTTTAGAGATCCAACATCACTTGTTTCTAGATATTGTACCTCACAAGCAAAAAAAAAAAAACAAAAAAAACAAAAACAAAAAAAAAACAATATTTTACAATATTTTTATTCACCTGCTTTCAAATTCTTTGTTGACATAGTATTTGTGTATGTTATTTATGTATTCTATGTCCAGAAATCGATTTAAAAGAAGAATATTCCGACAAATTCGTGATATAAAAGGTATATTTATTTAGTTGTACATGTAGGTAATCTCTTTAATCAGTCTGTCACATCCAATTACGAGGCATATAAATTTGTGATTTTGAAAATACACTAATTAACCGCAATTAGCATTACATACACTGTAAAAAAATCCGTTAAATTTACGGCAAAAACTGCTGGCTAGCAACATTGTTGCCAGCAGTTTGAACGAAAGAATGGAACATAAGGAATGACGTTATGCAAATTTGTAGCGGTTAAAAAAAATCCAGTAGTAACTCTGCAATCAGAGAAGAAATATGATTGTTACTGGTGAAGTTATTTCATCTGAAAGGAATTAATTTGTCATGCAAGATGCACCACCTCACATAGGCTGATCAGTGACGGCGATGCTTCGTGACCACTTTCGAAATGATCGGGTAACTTCGAAAAGTTTTTTTACAATCTAATTTTCCGAATTTGAATCCCTGTAATTTCTGGTTGTGGAGAAACATCAAAAATCGTATATATGAATGATGTATATGGATTTTGATTTGAAAGCAAGCATAACATGTTACAGCATTGCAGCAACAGTCATGTTGCTGTAATTGATCCATTCTTTGTGTTACTGTTGAACACGTATAACATTCTTTGAAAATGTGCTTGGCAATGAAAATATTCTGTCAATATATAAATTTTCGTTTGTCCAGATTGAGCGTTTTGGTCTTTATGCGCTCTCTTCTCACCTGCTGGTCGAAAATTGAACTATTATTGCAAATTTCATTTTCCCATGCTACATGTAACGAGTTTTCAAAGTTTCATAAATATCTGTTTTCCAGAAGAACTCTACGTAGGACCAAATAGGATAACTTTAATTATAAGCACCTTCTATATAATAAAACTATGTATTTCACAAGAATAAAAACATTTAAAAGATTTTTGTATACTTTGGCCCTTTTCCAAATACCCCATGGTCCATGTAACGAGTTTTCAAAATTTCATCAATATCTCTTTTCCAGAAGGCCTCTACGTAGGTCCCCCCCAAACAGGATAACTTTAATTAAAAGCCCCTTCTACATAATAAAACTATGTCTTCAAAAAACTAAAAACATTCAAAAGGTTTTTTGTATATATTGGCATTTTTGCACAAATACATATTTATCAAGATTTTAACAAGACATTTAACTGCAAATGAAAACTATTTAGCATACGAGAAGTAATTTTTTTAATTGTTGAAATCATATAAATATTGAATCATGCTGGACGGGACACACTTTTGAATGATTCTTTTACTACTAAGTAATTTTGTGTTAAAATAATAAAAATGTAATTGTATATCTATTGTTTATTGCAGTTTTTTCTTTTTTGTCGTTTATTGGAGCCAAAAAAAAACTTTTAAATATTTTTTCCTTATTTGAACAAGAGCAAGTAGCCATATATTTCAATTAAAAATATGCAGAAACTAAATTAACTGACCTACTTTCCTTGTTAAATAATTAGCAAAAAACAGAGTAAAATATATTATATTAAAATATATTTTTCGACGCAGTTTTAACATTTTTCAATATTGAATTTTTTCTAATAAAAAGTTTAGTGTTAAATCACTGTATGAATGAGAATTAGCCAAAATTGTCCTTTTTTGATGTAATCCAAAAAATCCTATGTAGCCATAAAATTCCATAAATGCACTAAAATATTTTATTTTATATTAAAGGGCAAGTTTTGCATGTTAACATCAATAAATGAGTGAAAATATTGTTTTTTCTTCGACATATCCAATTTTTGTTGGCAAACAATATACGAAAGTGAACATGCGAAATTTCCCTTTTTCTATCTTAAAACTACAAAATTACTTCAGTATAAATTAATTCTGATTTAACAACATGGTTTGAGACTGAAAATATTCATTACTATAAGTGAGTAATAATAGGAAGCTAAAAATATAAAATAGAAATGTAGTATTTCGAATAGGTAGACCATTGAGTATCTTTCCCTAACGTTTATCTTTCATTTTGATGATTTCTCTAATACTACTATCAGTACTCTCAGCGTTATTTCTTGAGATATTGTTTAGGGATGAACGTGGAAATGATATGGCATTTCAGCACTGTTGTGTGTCTAATGGAGAGTTGTTTAGCTAACTAATCCACTAGCTTATTTCTGCAAACACCAGTGTGCCTTCACATTCAAGGAAAGAAATTCTTCGAACTTCTTTGGAGAACATCCCGATGGAGTGGTTAGACATACATTTCTTCCTAAGGGGAAGATCATGCCCAGGCTAATGCATCATGGATTGCCAAGAATTATGCCCGAAAAGATAAATTTTTAATTTTCAAATTTATCTTTGTAAATATTAATCTTGTACCAATACGCAAAACTTATTGCCTACACTACTCAGCTTTAAAACCATCTATATGGATGACTGTTGATAAAAGTTGTTTCTAACTTTTTGAGACTTGAGAAAGATTTTTTTTCCTCGGTATTTTGAATTTTTTGAAGTCAACATAAAACGAAGGCTGTTATTAAAATGAAAATTGAAATGAATGGCAAATGTGGGTTCTTGCTGTTTTTTTTTAAGTGCAGGTCTGAAGTCAACATGTTTCCTCCATGGAGAATTTTTATAGGCTTTTACTACCACAAGAAGACTTTTATCTGCATGGAATTAAGTAGATTCTGTCCATGTGATAAAATTTTTAAATAGCCTCTAAGGAAACAGTGCACAATCTTGAAGATTAATCCAATCAAGTTGGGCTCCATGAACAGAAATGAACAAAAATTATTTAGTATAAAGCACATTCAAGTGCAGTATAAAGCACATTCTATTTGTGATTTCTCCATTTTGTGTCTGATTTATCCGATGACAGACTGTCAAAGGATAGAATCGAATACTTGAACCCTCTAAATGGTTTTCCCATATTTTATTGTTTCCCAAAAGTAGCCTAAAATGGTTATAAGGTCAGTATTCAGTACAGAATAATATATATCTTTTAAACTATTACACTAGTTAAGATGAAAAAATATCAAACGTATTTTAATACCAAATAGCGAAACATAATATAAATTAATCTTAATTGTCTGTGTACGTTTATAAAAAACGTAGGAACGGTATTAGCTGTTCAGACGTCTAAATGGGGTTCTATTGTTAAGAGGGAAAGGTATGAGCTATTACCATTTTAAATGTTTATTATTTGATAGAACCTCTTGACTACGATCTTTTTTGACTTGAGATCGGCAAAGCCATACTTGAATCTTGCTATTTTAAGCAAAATTTAAGATCTAAAATGCATGAATTTCATACCAGATTTGGTGACTTTGTCAACTACCCGGTTTACCCGGGTCGAAGAGCGCCTCTCGCAATAAGTTTATAGGTCTGCAATTGTAACATCCAGGAGTTATCATGCGACATTACAAAGCAATTTCGTAAATGAACAGAATATTGTCTATGCTGAATATGATATATTGATATTCTTATGCTGTTAGTGTGTTGTGCGGGTTCTACTCTCTCCACATCTTTTGTTTTCTTTTCCGGGCAATGCAATGATAAATCACATTTTTTTATCCCCACACTTATTTATTTTTGTCCTATTTATCTTAAGTATTACTATTAAAAACATTTTATCGTAACTATTGGAAAGACACAAAGTTTTAAAGTTTTAGAGATTTATCGTAAGAAAAGCCTATTTACTGTAAAACTTATAAATGTTCTGTAATTATACTTAATTATTAGAGTCTAAAACTAGCTTTTAATTGCTATTTTAATAACACTTCGCGCGTAAAAACTAATGATGTGAAGCATTTAATGAAAAAATATATGCTATCTCAATTTTATCTTCTTCTTTTAGCCGCATTCCTATCGATCGCGATAATACAATCTAAAATATTCAAACGCCCGTAAAATAAATTTCATTTTATATTATGTGCCTTTTTTCTAAGATAAATGTAAAAAACTATACATTTTGATCAAAAGTGCATATAAATTTATCATAAAGAAAAGCATGGTATAACTTCATAAAACTGTAAAAGATTAACTCAACGAAATTCCCAGAGTTCTTTCAATCTTGGGGAACTATAAAGATAATACCTGCTTTAGAAAAATAGCTTTTTGAATTATAAATATTACGATATTCAATTTCTGAAAAGAGAGCTGTCACTTATTGTTTTTAATGTGACTGAGAAATTGGTTGCAAACGTTTTAAGTGTGTATTTTGTATTTTCGTGCGATTTATAGAATTTTAAGAAGAAATAAATTATTTCTAAGGTATATAAAAATGTATTACTATTGTCCGTATTAGATTTTTTACTTTTAATTTAGTGAAGTATATTAATGTGCAAAAATCTAAAGCTTAAAACACAAATGTTTTAAAAAGTGAGCTAATCTTTAATGCATATTTTATTTAAAATAATACATAACCAGTTACTTGTATTTTGAATTTAATAACAGAAAAATCAAGTACTTAGAGGGTTTAAAATTAATAAATTGATATTAACAATTCACTGAAAGTCCTCAACACACAAAAATAAACACATTTTAAAACCCTTTTTGTCATAAAATTTCACAACACATTAATGTGTTGTGAATTAGAAAACGTCTTATACAAAACATTTTGTGTTGCCTTTGTGTTCGTAATGTTTTGCAAAAGCGTTTCTATCTAAAAAAATTTTCTTAATGTGTTGCAAAAGTGTTTCTATCTAGAAATGTGTTCTAAAAATAACGTTGTTAGTTGAGTTGAAATAATGTTATAAATAGTGTTGATAAAAATATTTTCTTACAATAGTGTTGTGCAGTACAACACTTCAATCACACTTTTCATCAAATTAATTGCACACTATTTAGAACACTATAAAGCAATATATGTAAAACACTTTCAAAATACTTTCTATATGCTACCTTTAAAGTTACACAATTTTTAAAAGGAAATAAGAGACAGTTTGATTTATAGAAAAAATTTGCTGGACATTACTGAGTGAATTGACTAATTTTACCAATAAATATCAAAAATTGCATTTCTGGAAATATTATGTAATTTTTAAAAACACTTTTTGCACAATATTTTTCCAAGCAAGCACATTCGTAGAACATTCACAAAACAATCTAAAGCGATTTTATTTAGAAGTATTAATTATTATGTTCAGTTAGGGCTGCAAAGTGTTTCACGAATTTTCAGTGTGGTAAAGATCCCTAAATCAGTCTTATGCTATAAGTAAAAGCTATAATTTTAGAACATAGTGGGTTTTTTTTAAATTATACATTGTATCGATGAAAAATTTTAAAGACAAAGCACAATTTTTAAATGACATAAAACAAACCATTTCTTTTTTTAAGAATAAGAAATACATAAATAAAGATATGCATACGCATAAATAAAGATATGCAATGCTGGCAGCAATAGTTTGGTACCAGCAAGATTCTTATTTTGCAGATTAGTAGGGGGTGTTTACATTTATTTTTCACGACAGTATCTAATCTTTAAACAATTACTGATAAATTCAAAAGTATCCTAAGGATTCATCCAATGTAACTATACAACTCCCTTTTATTTTATTTTTTTTTGTTTGATTTTTATGTTGGTGGATAACGAAATTTTTATTCATGTAGCATGAAAGTTTTAGGTTTTTATTGAGAAATGCTATGAAAAATTTGGGAGTATAAGTTTAATAAAAAATGTATTATGCTTTGTACAACGTAAACTGTGATACATACTTTGAACCCTTCCATGACAAGGGGAAGTACACTTCTTACTTAATGTTATTCCCTACAATGACAAATTACCACCATAAATTTTGAATAAAAAATTACTTTGACTCAAATGTACGTGACTAAAATTATTTTATTATATTCGACTCAATTTGTTCTTACATTTTTCTGATATTAAATCTATTCAGCATTTTAGTAACAGAATTAATTTGCTTTTGAAATGCTTGAAGTAATGTTTTTAAATGTGTGATGCATGTAATTTTATTATTTAACAAGTAACCTATCATAAATAAAATAACGATCATAAACAACAATAAAGTTTTAAGTATATAATTTATATCTATAGAAATTTCAGAATGTTAGCCTTAAAATAGCGTAATAAGATAGTGAATTGTCTTTACATTTTTCGTGCTCTACGAGTAAAATTTATTTGTTCCAATGAAGTACCTAATAAATCATAAAAACTTTATTAATTATTGTAATTAAATATTGATAAGACGCAATTCATAAGAAATAAAAATAATTTTAACAATTCCGTGAATTGTAAATTTGTTTCAATAAGTTTTTAATATAAAAAAAATTATCTGAACATTTTGCATATTTTTTAATTTTTATTTTTTTAATCAAGATATTTTAATTATAATATGAACCAAAAACTCTTACACAGAGGTAAGTACTGAATTATAATTTCAATCTTACTCTTAATCATTTTAGAAAAAAATAATACTTTTCAGTTTTTTTTTTTTTTTTAATTTCTTCTGATACATTTATCATTTACATCTGAAGAAACATTTTTTTAAAAAGTTTTATCTTAATAAAAATTATTTCAAAACATTTTCACCATTGAAAAAAAAAAAATTGTTTAATTAGAAACTGAGGAATGTGTTTCAATTGAAGGATAAATGCTGAGTTATAATTTACATTCCTTTATAGATGGCGATACAGCGAGCAGTGAATGTAAAAGGGGCAAAGACAAGGCACTCAACTAAATCCGATACGCTGCCCTTCCGGGGAACGAAGATTAACGGTTTGACGCAGACTTGGGTTTGACGTTTGATGGAAATGCAATCTTAACAAACAAAAGGGGATCGCAATTTATCTGTCACATTATTGCAGGCTTCATCGGGAAATTTCCTCTTAATCCCATTGAAGGTAAATTTATCTAAAACAGCTAGTAAAAAGAAGGTTATATTTTTTATGCATAATACAAGACAGATTTCTTTGTAAATGAAGATGCAGTCTATCTTTGGAGGGAGGGGGTTAACAAGCTTAATAGTTTTATCGATGTTAGTTTTTAAATAATTTTCTATTCTTTAAAAACTAGGGTATTGAACCAAATACAAGAAGATTAGAAATTGTTATGAAGATTTAAATGATTTTTTTTTATTTTAATGTTATATAAGGAATGAGTTTACACATAAGACCAAATATAATTAATTCCAAACATTTTATTTGTTTGAATTTAAAGTTTAAATTTAAAGTTTAAATTTAAAGTTTAAATTTAAAGTTTGAATTTAAAGTTTTGTTTAAGGTTTAAAAAATCAATTTTAAAATAGTTGAACCGTTGATATGAAAATATAATAAACGATATTTTTAAGTTTTAAATCGACTCTGTATAAACCTTTCATAGTTGCTTTCTATGAAACTCCACACTTTTCGAATAATAATTTTTATTTTAAACGCAGAATATATGTCATTAATGTGGTTTTGTTTCACTTTTGGAATAGTGGTATACAAAAATAAGACCCTTTTTTAAAATACTGTGTATAATATAAATTAAAATGTTACTTAGTGAAAATTATTGTCATTTTTTGTAAAAACGTATTATGAACCAAACTATATTTCGTGGTATTTCTACATTGTTATGTTGCGAATTGCAGTGTTATGTTTTCTTAAGGGGACAGTAGACCTTTATTTGAGCAAAATCGTCAGAAAAAAGGTCTATTTCTGGGGTATAATAGTACCCAAACTGTTTTTTCTTATTAAAATATCATTTATGAAGGTTTTAAGGAGTAAATAAAAAAAGATAAGTGTATTTATATACTTTAAATCTGTTTTTCTTAAAACTAATTTTTCAGAGTTTTTAGATTTTTGAATTACTCCTTGCGTCTTAATTTTTTATCAATATTTATAAAATTGATAAGGAAGTATCCTGATATTATTTAAAAAGAAATTGTGTAAGCTTTTTAAAATTCGTCTTCATTAAGGTAGTCAAAATTTATTTTTTACTTATTAAAAGGCAAAATTTTGATGAAAATCGATAATGAATTTAGAAAAATCTGTAAAATATTAACTATTCAAGAGATTTAAAAAATCTTACACAAATTTATTTATAATATAGTTTTAAGTGATAAAAATGCAAAAGCAAGAAAATATTTCAAAAATTAAGACACGAGGATCATTTTAAAATTTCATTTAAAATTTTAAATTTTTGTAAAAAAATTAAAAATTTTAATAAGGTTGGAAATTTTTTGAAGGTATTCTATATGCTGTTGGTGAAATGTATATATGGACAAAATTTAATATTGCTATGATAAAAATGAATAAAATAAATTTTTAACGTCCACCGTCCCCTTAATCTATGTTTATTATTTTATGAGTTATAAACATCAAAAAATATCCGGGACTTTATAAACACCTTGTACATGCATAGAAATCTTGAAAATAATGATAACATGGATTTACTAAAGATTTTTCGAATTTGCCAGCCGTTTTTAAAAATTTAGAATGATGGAATCATGAATTACTATAATCATCAAAAGAACTATAGCTAAACAAATTCACAGGATAATTCTTATATTTTCTCCAAACGCAATGAATGAATTTTGCAGTTGGAATGTAGTGCCGGTCAAAAAAAAAGGAGAACACTCTATACATTTTAATCACCATATTGCAGCAAAAGTAAAAGAAAATAGATATACGATTGGGAATTGTGTTTTCTTTCAATTTATATTATAAAGAATAAGCTATGTGCCGTGTCTAGATGGAAACTTTTATAAAATTAAAATTTTTTAATACAATACCCAAATTTCCTTCGTATTTAATATTTAATTTTTCTAATGCATTTTACCTTCGGATAGTTTTTGAGTATTCTTTCAGTTAAAATGTTGAAATTTTTGAATTGTCAATCAGAAATTAAGGTTGAATATTAATTAAACGATATGCGTGAGTTCATTAATTAATTTAATACCATTTAATTATGTTACAATTACAAGGTATCATACTTAAAAAACTCGTGATCCAGCCTGAAACTTCAATTTCTGAATATATACATGAAAAATAAGGTTAGTTTTGGATTTACGAAATTTTGTTTTTACATTAAGATGTGTTAATGACGTTATCGCGTTAATGTATTTTTGCATTAAAATATTTCATTCGAAACACAATGTTTTTTCGAAAATAGATTCTTCTTATTACTTTGTTAAAACATAATAATTAGTGCGATAGCAAACAGATTTTCTGAAATTTTCAAACATGAACATTTTTCAGCATTAAATGATATTTTTTTATATAATACGCAAAATTTTTAATTTATAGCATAGATTTATACAGTATATCTATATACTTCATGAAATTTATGAAAAATGGCATTTTATATTTAAAATTTTAAAAATATTTCATGCTATTAAAATAATTAAATTTTTAAAGCTTAAAATCCTTTATTAAAAAATCCCTTGAGATAGGTACGCATTGATAGTTTCTGCATTAACAATAAAAAATTATTAATCATTTATGATGATATCATGCAAAAAGTGTTTAAGAAAATAAGATTTCTTTTTCAGTATCAATAACTAAAAATTTGGTATCATGTGCCGAATAAAAGTTTTCAAAAAATAGATTTACAAAATAATTCAAAAGAAATCAATTTTTGTAAATACTTTCCGTAAATTAAATTTTTAATTTAGCTAAGTTTGAGCTTTCACTTATTTATGCTAGTGATATAAAAAATATATATTCTTCTTGCTAATGGAATACATGCAATTATTAAAAAAATAATTTCAAATATGCCGCTTGAAGTTACACAGAAAAAGTTTACCGTCATTTTACTGATTGTTTTTTCAAATTAATTTGAAGGTACTTGCAAATTCAAAGCACTAAGTTCTGTATAATTGATATTACTTTATATTACCATAATTAATTTCGAGCAAGTAAGTAATTAAGTTTCCATCATAATTTAATTTTCAAAAATGATTTTCAGCGTTAAAGAAAAATGCCAAAGGGGACTGCATTATCTGTAGTACAGGATCATAAATTGGCATATTAAATGTCTGAGTTTGAGTAACTGACCTCAGCAACTTATTTTAACGCATGATGAAAGATGACTCATCATATACACATAATAAATCTCTTGACCTATATTCAGTAAAATTGTAGCTGGAAAAGTAATCAATAAAATTAATGAAAGTTGATACTGGAATCCTTTACGAAAAGTTAATTAATATACAGTTTTCAAATTTCGTAATATTTGATTTCTTGAAATTTTACAGAGATCAGAGTCATTTGCATGTAAATGTTAAAAATTAATCATGAAATGTGCATAAATTTATCATCGTAAAAATGAATCGGTAATTTCAGAATACAAATGAAAGTAAATGATGCATTTATGAGAGCGCTTCTTTGTTCATCGGAACTTAATATCAAATAATACATACACACATATACATACATACACACGCATGTACATACGCTACTTTTGAAATAATTAAACATAACCATTTTGATTATTAATTTGTTTATATTTAATTTTATATTTATTTAATTGAATGTGCAATGTCCCAACAATGATTTAAATATTGGTATGACATAGGATCGTGCATTTCTTTTTTTGGAACATTAATTAATGAATAATCCATATCACCATTTTACATATTATTATTAATTAATAAAACATTTTTTTCCTATAAAATGTTGTTAAATTATCAAAATATTTTTAATTATCATTTACAAATTCTAGAAAATAAATTCTTTAACACTTCTTCTATTAATACATATAAATATGTATTTAATTATATATGTTAATATTTATTACGGAACAATATATTTTATTCATAATAAACACCACAGATGGCAGTATTAAATTGATTTAATTTTTTACTGTTGTGGAATTTATTTTTAGTTGTTCTACGGAATGAGTGGTCCCATATATTAAGGAATATTATTGACTGTACATTTATACTCTTTGGTTCACCATCATTTAAAAAACGCTTTGAGCTACACGTGCAAAAAATATTACTCTTTTTTTTAGTACTGAATAATTGCAGGTAAGAAAGATTCTAAAACTGGTAATATGTTTTTTCTTTTCCAATCAATTTTCATCAAAATTTATTTTTAACTTTATTTTTTTTCAATATTTTATTTCTGAATATATTGTGTGTAGTAGCACCAAAATAGTATTATTTAACAATTTTTCTGGCTAATACGAAGATGAAACTACACACTCATCAAGGAATTTTTGGGGTAATCAAAGTATTTAGGGCTTGATGAATCTGCCTTAGTATTACAATTTTTCATTATATTCTTTTAATACTATTTTACTATGTCTTTGTAATCCATGTTGAAATTATTAAGGGGTTTTATCTTTATCATTTATACTTTCGCAATCTTTGTTGGTAATTTGTGATGATTATAAATGGTTATATATATTATATGCATGCATATATTATGTGAATGATAAATTTGAAAAGTAAAGTATTTGATAGTTAAATAAAATGAAATTTAATGAAGAAAAGCAGATTTTCAAGTAAAATTAATGAAAGCATACTTATGAATATATTGGCAATTATTAAAATAGATCAAGTCATAAAATTAAGTAATTTAACAGCAGTATACACAATTGAAGTCAGTGTTCCAGCATATGATTTACAAATTTTTCAAAGTTTTTCAAAAGCATTGCGTAAGATAAGAATCTCATATAACTGTGACATAATAAAAAATCCGCATTTCAGTAGAAAATTCGAAACCTGTTGTCACCTCTAAAGAGTTTATCTTAGGATAATTACATCGTTAATTCTGACATCACTTCTTACATAATGGCAATAATGACCAAATAGGTTTTTCTATTTCGTTTTTTTAATCTTAGGCTGTGATATAGCCCCATCAGCGTCAAACCATTGAAGGTCTGTTTCATCTACTGAAAAAAACTATAAAAAAAGATGAGCTTTGAACTGAAGTTTAAAAAAAAATTTCATTGCATTTTTGTAAAGGATTTTTGATACATCCCTTAGCGACTAACTTGATTCTTCAAGCGTAACGAAGCTTTTAATATATGTACTAAGGTGGACTTAAGAGTTACTTTATATATTAAATAAAAATGGTGCTTAAAAGCAGAAATGTTTAATAATTAAACTTTGTTGAACTAAGACATTTAGGTACTTCCACGTTGTAGTACATTGGCACTTTTCTTTGAATGAGTATTTAATTGCGTATTTCAAATCAACAAATAATTTTTTTTTATAGAATATTAATCATAATTTTACGTAATAACTAAGATGTATATTCAAGCAAATAATAAGGTCTATGAATTCATTTATGAATCGAACTGTGAATCGAACTATGAATCAATCTACGAATGGATCTCTGACAAGTTCATGTTTTAAATCTAAGGGTAAGCCGCAATGAAAAAAAAAATGTCCTTTGTAATTTTCTTTGAGACTGTACAGTTAAAAGTTGGAAACTTTTGCTTTATCGTCACCCAACCGCTTTTATAGAAAACTATTAGTTCACTGTATTACGGAGCATTCTCATTGGTCAAATCAGATATCCTATAAAAGTGATGTAGTGACGATGCAGAAACAGTTTCAAATTTTCAACTGTGTGACCTGCGTGTAAGACGATGTACTGTCTCATCGATAGCGGATAAGTTGAAAGACGTGGGATGTTGGGTTTGAACGCATAATGCGTTTATCTGCTAAACCGTTGGAATTTTTTTGTGGGTTTTTTTTCGAACGTGCGTAGATATTGGTCATTGGTGAAATCAGAAATATCCTATAAAAGCTATATAGTGACGATGTTGCAACAGTTTCAAAATTTTTCCAGTGTGACCTGCGTATAAGACGATGTACTGTCTCATCGATAGCAGATAAGTTGAAAGACGGGAGGTGTTGGGTTTGAACGCATAATGCGTTTATCGGCCAAACCGTTAGATTTTTTTTAAACTTGCGTAGATATCGGATAGGTTATCTCAGAATGACTCTCCGGAGGGTATTAACCGACCTGTGTAAATCATGTGGATCATAGGCCTTAAAAAACACTACCACCAACTCAAACTTTTCCTATAGACATGGAACTTAAAGCAAATGATAACTATTGTCTTCATTTAAGGATGTGAGCTTCAAAACTCGCCTTATCCAGAAAATCAAATTTTGGAAAATCGCGAAAAATCTCTAGTTGCAATCATTGGTTTTCATTGTAAACCAATACGCAGTAAAACTAGTTTTTTGCAGATGATAGTGTTTTTTCAGACCCAGTTTCCCAGAAAAACAGTCTTATGGCGAAAAAACGACTTTTCTTTCTTTTCTTCTGTCTGTCTCTCTCTCTCTCTTTTTTTTTTTTTTTTTTTTTTTTTTTTTTTTTTTTTTTTTTGATAAAGCGAGTTTTATACTCACGTCCCAATTTATATTGGAGTTATTTGTTAAAAGACACATATATTATTATTGTAGATCAAACATGGATTATTTTGTACGCTTACTTATTTAATTCTAAGTTTCAACATGAATATAGGTAAGGAATATTCCTCAGCATGTATCTATAAAGTCCTATAAATTAAACAAGCAGTCAAGCAACTCGACTTGAATCATGACAGGCTCATAAGGAATTTATTATTCCTCACTCAACAAAAAGCTGTTGAGTAAAGGAATGGACTTTTTCTGGAAGTCCATTCTATCCACCCTATCTGAAACAATTCGAAGTGAAAAGTAAAATAATAACATTAAGTTAAAAACCTATGTAGCTGTTCAGTATGAAGGAGAATTTTCCGGGTACAATTTGGATACATAAGTTTGCCGAAATAACAAAAATGATAATGAGTGGTCAATGAGTGGCGATAATGAGAGTAAATTGTTTTAGAATTATGTCATAAAAAATTATAACTCAATAAATTTAAACAAATACCTGACAAACTTCGCGTCCTTTACCAAATTGATAATATCTAGAATTTTTGAAAAAGGAAAAAATTAATAAATAATCAAGTAGATAGTAAAAACACTTCATTATTGTTTTTTTTTTTTTGTATTAAGTAACATTAATTTGACAGTAAAATAAGTTTTGCCACGATGACAGTACCACAATCTTACTATTCTTGAAGCATCTGAATTTTTTTCTTAAATTCATAATATAAATATTTATTTTATTAAACGTTTATGTTGAAAACAGAAATAAATATTCTTTTGGCAAGTATATTCCTCATTTATTTGTTGGTTCCAGTTTTTTAGTTGTCAAATTTATAATTGTTTTAACTGTTATAATTACTAATTCATTATTTAGTAATAACACAGAATTAAATATTTAAGAATCCTATAATAAATAAATAAATGAAAATGAGATGACGAATAAAATGCATGGATATGCTTAGTTTCTTTGAACTTCTTAATTATATTTTAACTTTTGTAAATCCAACAAAATATCCTAAATATGATAGTGATATATTTATGAATCTATTCCAGATAAATCTGGAATTTCTGCTTCGAGATTTTTTTAAAATTAAAAATAAAGCATTCTACCGTTTTCTCTTTTTATGTTTCATTTTGCACATAATGAAATTTGAAGTATACCCTAAAAGAACTCGAGACACGTTTATGTAAAATGACTTGATGTGAAATTAATGAAACTTGATATTGAAATAATTTATGAAGCATTATTAATATACAGTTTTGAAAATGCGTAATGCTTTATTTATTTAAATTTGACAGCGATCGGAATCATTTGCATTTAACTGTTACAACTTAATCGTCAATATAAATATTAATTTTCTATTCTAAAACTTCAACGATAAATTTAGAATACAGATAATTTTAACTTTATTTTTAGTTTTATATTGAAATTTAAGTTTATAGTTGTCCTTATTAAATGATAATTTATTTTTTTATATGCACCGGACATTTTATTTTAAAGTATATATTTAGCGTAAGTAATATTTCTTGTGTTACAGCCTTTATTTATATTGTTCGCGAAAAACAGTATCTTTCTTAAAATTCTGTCTCTGCCATACGCTGCTACTCGTGAATAATTTCTGTAATTATTCCTCAGAATTTGACATTTTTTAACAGCCTCGCATAATTATTTAAGAAATTATAAATGAAACAACAATAAAAATAAACATTAACTTAGACTTAATTTTAAACAGATGTTTCCATTATAGCGATTGCTATTATTATAAACAAGTTGGAAATTGCACGTGAAGCGTAGTAAATGAGGTGCGTTCGTATTATAACGAAGTTTTAAAATATTCAGATCTTGCTGGTATAGTAGAGCCTACTTTGGATACAGTATAGTGGTCGAAACCTTTGTGTTCCTGTAAATATGCAGGGGGTAATTTTTACTATACTTCATTAACGCCTATCTTATTCATAAAATGTGAAGTAGTTTAATATAATTAAAACACGCCCCAAACAATGTTTCCCCGTATAACATTATTTAGTGGAATACATTTGTGTGGCCCTGTAATTTAATATTAAATATTCTTTGCATCCCAGATTGTACAGAATGTATATCTTAGTACATACTTCATAGATTCATGTCAATTCTATTATGTTCAAATGAGTGTAACACCATTAAAATGCATTTGAAACTTTTTATTGCCATTGATCGTAATGTAACGGAATACTTTTAATTTTCCCTGTAATTGATCTATGCATCCGATTTTCATAACATTTGAAATGACTCGAAAAAATTATGTAATAAATATGCGTTTTGAATTTCAAACGATTAAAATGCATTTGAAACTTTTTTCCCCATTGACCGTAATGTAATGGAATCCTTTTGATTGTCCCTGTAATTGATCTATCCATCCGATTTTCATAAAATTTGAAATGACTCGACAAAGTTATGTAATAATTATATATTTCAAATTTCAAACGATGCTATTGGGTAGTTTTTGCGTTGTTATATGCGTCCAGACAGACGGACGGACAGAGAGACAGATAGACGGACAGACAGACAGACGGACGGACTGAGCGACAACAATAGGTGCTAAGTATTTACATAATTACGAACGCACCTAAAAAATGTAATTTAAACACCAAAACCAGTGCCTCAAGTTAAATTTTTTACATTAGAGTTACTTAACCATTCCATGAAAAACATAGAAAATGTTCTGCGCGTGACACTTACGTAAATACTATATTTATCACTTTATAAAATGTTAAATTTTAAACTGTACATTAAAAAAATAAATAAAAAACTTAGCTTTTCATATTAGCATAAGTTACATTAAATTGAGGATACTATAGCATTTTTTTTAAAAAGCAGCAATGTGTAAGCTCTCTCCAGACGTGATATGTATGGGCCCTTAATAGGTTTAATATTCACCAAATTTCAAACACTATACATAAATAATCTACCTATTTCATAGTCAAGAAACAGACAAAATGTCTTTGTCATGACATCTGGGTAAGTATGTAATAACGTAAAAGCAGGGGTCTTACACTTCTGAGAATTTTTTAGGACAGATGTCAGTATTTCTTTATAGAGCAATAAATCTTGGTCAAACGCGCTAGCTTTTACTTTATTTTAAATGATATTTTCCATGAGAAAATACTGGCCTTAAAATTCCAGGCCTTAAAATTTCAGGACAAGTATGACCCCTACTTAAAAGTGGTTAAAAATGAACTATACAATAAAAATATAAAAAAGAATCTATATTCGTATTAGCATAGTTGTTTTAATTTGAGGTCATGTTAACATTGTTAAAACAACACTAATATGTAAATAAGTTGTCCCACATGTGACATGGAATAGCCCTATTATTGAAGTTAAAAAAAATGCATGCTCAAATTTAGTATTGAAAGAATACGCTTATTTATGAACTAAAATTTAGAAATTTATTACTTAATAAACAAAAGAAAACAAGTCTAAAGGACGTGAGGACAAAATTTACATACACTTGATGTATTACCAAATAAATTGTGAATTGCATTATACCAAAGCAGAAAGAATTAATACAATAATATGTTGGCAGCTTTACAACTGCTCATTATAATACTGTCAATTAGAATAACCTCGTTGAGAATCTGTATCTGCATTCTGTATAAGTACTATTTTTGTTGTAATTAAATTGGAATAATGATTATAACGTTGTACTTTATATATATATATATACACTGGCGTAAATTATAACATGTACGTCGCATTCAGTCTATTTTTGTTTCTTTTTCATGATAAAACCGTTAATAGAATTTATTTTAAGCATTAAAATATCGCGAAATATATATTTATGTTATATCATATTAAACCTTTATTTAATAGCGTATATTATCTCGTAAGTTAAAGCTTTTTTAACCAGTTACGTGTATGATCGTACCTATAAATTCAAATGTTATTAAAAACAGACGTGCACCAAATCCATATTTTAGAGAAAGTGATGTTTCTTAGAATAGCTTTATTAGAAAGAGTTATTATTTATATCATAGGGTATGCCCTATTTAATTAGACTGTAAGATTTTGTTGGATTTCAATTAAAATCCAAGTATCTTAAAATATTTATTGATGCATAAACAGACAGCCACTGTGTGACTGTATTTTTAGAGTGCTGAATACACATCTTTAAATGTTACTCGTATTAAATACCGTTATTTTTTAAATAAAAATCTTCAATTTAGTTAATTATAGAAAATTTGTAATAATTGTAATAAAAAACAACAAATTAAGCCACAAGCTAGCAATAATTTGTAAAAGCTGGAGTTAAGCATGTATAAATCTAGTGACAAACAACTACTTCATGAATTAAAAAAAACTATCTAGGCAAACAACTTTCATAGGTTACACTTCTTCGGGCGAATTTTCTGTTGTTTCAAACTATTTTTGCCAAGCAAGAATGTGGTAATACACTTTCGGTTTTCAATACTATATTTCGTATTTTTTTTCTGGCGCGTTTCAAATGCATAAAATTCTTTCAATATTCAACAATGTATTAACACACCGCATATTTCCAAAATATAAAAGAAAAAAAGTAAAAGAAACGATTTAGTTATACCGCTAGTTGTTATAATAGAACTTATAACACCTCACACTTGGTGAAACTTTCAATTTATTACGAGAAAACTAAATGTTAATATTGAGATTATATAGAAATTAATTTTAAAGTTAACTCCATATATTTATAACACCATTATTACGTCATTCATAACATATTAACTTCATTATTTATTGCATACGTCACATTCTACATCTTTCACCAAATTTTCTTTCATAATTGTCCTTCTTTTTTATTGCAGATATGTAAAGAATTCCAAGCTCAAACATGGCCATGATTGATTTTTTGAAAGAAGATGGACGCAGGCTGACTGAACTCCACTGATGGCTACCGAATGTTTGTTAATATTTCCGCATTTACAAGATAAATGTGCATAAATGGGTGAATGCAAGCGGGGAAGCCAACACTGAACGCAAACCAAGCAATGGGAGACCATCATTAGCAACCACTGACACGAATTATCAGCCAATTCAGGAACTACTTTTCATATAAACACATAACATAGCTATTCATGAGCTTAGTGTACTAATGGAATGTGCTCACAATTCGTACAAAAGATGGTGTAAGTATCGGGAAGTGTGGTGGATTGGTGGTCGGAAAGTGAGTAATTTAGTAGTTAATACCATATTTGAAGGTGGGATGTGTGGATGTCTGCTGTAATCTGATTAGAACATTTGATTAATACGTGGGAATTTATCCAGAGAAAAAATTCGCCTTCAATATAACATTTCAAATGGAAATTAAATTTGGAATTGCTTAAAAGGCGCAAATGCCAGCCTAGTGAAAAAGATTCCATGCCTGGAATCGAACCCGGGCCATCAGTATAGCGCACTGACGTTCTACCGACTAAACCACATGGAACGACACCCAGCACGGAACTTATCGCTGTTACATTTTGGCAAGGCTACAAACGCAGCACAAAATGGAATACAATCCGCGAGTCACCGATCTGGGGCAATCACGAAACACAAATTAATCCAGCATCAATTGACATTGCTGACAATCGATTGGCAATCGATGCTGGGTTAATTTGTGTTTCGTGATTGCCCCAGATCGGTGGCTCGCGGATTGTATTCCATCTTGTGCTGAGTTTATAGCCTTGCCAACATGTAATAGCGATAAGTTCCTTGCTGGGTGTCGTTCCATGTGGTCAGTGTTCTCGCTGACATTTCATCAACGTTAGTAATTGTGCTAATTAAAAACAAAAAACATTCGCCAAATGAAAAAAAAAAATATTAGCAAAATAGATTCGCTGTGCAGCACAAAAAAAATTATCTTTAATCCTTTAATGTACCCCCTTTTTCTCAATATGTTCTAAAATAACCAACGATTGTTATTAATCTAATTTCAACTATTTGCTACAAATATATTAAAAATATATGTATATGCATACGTAAGAAAAACGAAAAAGAAAAGAAAGAAAAAGCAAAAGCTGAGCACTAGCACTTTGGCGAATCTAATCGCTTATTTACTTGCCAAACGAAGAATTTAGTCGCAATTTGGCGCAATTGCGAGCGACAGCGAGAACCCTGCATGTGGTTTAGTCGGTAGAACGTCAGTGCGCTATAATGATGGCCCGGTTTCGATTCCCGACATGGAACCTTTTTCTCTAGGTTGGCATTTGCGCCTTTTAAGCAATTCAAAATTTAATTTCCATTTGAAATGTTATATTCAAGGCAAATTTTCTCTCTGGATAAATTTTCCACGTATTAATATGTTCAATCGATGCTGGATTAATTTGTGTTTCGTGATTGCCCCAGATCGGTGGCTCGCGGATTATATTCCATCTTGTGCTGCGTTTGTAGCCTTGCCAACATGTAATAGCGATAAGTTCCTTGCGGGTGTTGTTCCATGTGGTTTAGTCGGTAGAACATCAGTGCGCTATACTGATGGCCCGGGTTCGATTCCCGGCATGGAATCTTTTTCACTAGATTGGTATTTGCGCCTTTTAAGCAATTCAAAATTTAATTTCCATTTGAAATGTAATAGAACATTTGAGTTAAGAGAAACTTTGTATTTTAAAAACATTTCTCTAAAAATATGTGACATTTGGAAAGCATCTGTCAGTTAATGGAAAGGGTATTCTAAATTTTGCATTATTTCAGGTACCATCAACTGGGGCTAATTTGGGCCACTTTTTTTCCTGGTTTCTCTCACATTTTCTTCATTAAAAATATTACCTATGATTTTTCAATGTCAAACGTTGAATTGTAAACAATTAACATGAGACAATGAAACAAACTGTATTTAAAGAGAAATGGTTTTTTTTTTTTTTTTTTTTTTTTTTTGTATTTTTTAACAATTTTTATGTATTGGAACAAAGTAGCCCTTGCTGTTGTCTCCTTTAGTCAGTTCACTTAGTTTCATATAAAATGAATATATTTAATATAAAAATGAATACATTTTTATTGATATCTTCTTGCAATAGTATGTGCTAATGAATTAACACTGAAAATTCGACTAACAAATATTTCTCTTTTAATATTTGAATACAATAAACCAAATGTTAATATTAAAGAAACGAGAACAGTTTTCGTCATGTTATCCTGGGCAACTGCATCAAAAGCAATTATTAAATACACTATACTACATATTAATGTAAATATTTTTGATAATTTTGAATGTATTCACGTTTAAGCATTTTGAAAACAGAAAAAAAAACATAAATTTATAAAATTATAAAATAGACATTTAACATAGAAACAGCACAAATTCCAGAATGGAGGTATGGTAAATGCAGATTATGTTTCTGGTCTAAAGCTAATTAAATCAATAATTAATTACTAGAGTGCTTCTGAATTATTTCAAAATTTGATTATCCGGTTTTACCTCATTTTCCCTTACCAGAATACATATTTAAATCTATAATTTTAAAATTTGCAGGAATATGGGTTTTTTCATGGCAGGAAATATTATAAAAATATATTACATATTTGAATATCATTGGTTTTTATGAAGTTTATTGCTGACGAAATAATATGAAGATAACGTGTAATAAGAAAACGTTTGATAACAGCACCGTTTTTCAAATGACTTTATTTGCAATCATATCGCAGCAAATAGCTATAGTTTCAGACAATCATAGACACATTTATACAGACACAATCATAAGATCCAGTTTCTGACTCCATGTATACCTTAAAAACTGAGAATTTAAAAATTCCTAACTCTGTTTTAAGTTCAGTATTAACTGCAAATAGTACTGTGTAGCCTTTTGTTTTTCTAATTGCATTCTTCAAACAAGGATATCTTTTTCAATAGCTTAATACATGTGAAATTAAGAAACTACACTACAGCAATATTATAAATATTTTTTCTTAAACTATTTGTTTCTCCAATCAAAATACAATTAAGAAATTACACTACAGCAATATTATAAATATTTTTCTTAAACTATTTGTTTCTCCAATCAAAATACAATTAAGAAATTATACTACATCAATATTATAAATATTTTTTCTTGTACTGAAGCAATCTTGGTTTCCAGAAAATTGTATAAGTTTGATTAGCTATAAAATATTGCAGTTTTTGCTTTAAATAATACTTTCATTTTGCTATTATAATTTACATTGCGTAGTAAAATATCTCTTTATTTACAGGATATGACTTGTATATTAAACTAGTGTCTTACCTACAGGATATTTATTTAAGGACGGGAGTTTTAAAGCTCGCTTTAATCAAAATTTAAAAAATCAAGTTTTTTCAATCTATTTATTGTATTTTTGATGATGTATAGAAAAAACATTATAATCTGTAAAAAATAAACAAACAAATAAATAAATAAACAATAATTAATAAATAAAAATATAAACCATGGTTTTTTTGCGTATTTATGCCGTTGAAAAACCTTGGTTTACAATGAAAACTAAAGTAAGCAGTCAAATAATTCTCGCAATTTCAGAAAATTTGATTTTCTTAGATAAGGCGAGTTTTGAAAGTCACATGCTAATTTGTTTTCTGTTACTATTTTAGTAACCTGAGATTCAATTAATTATTAAGAGATCTATAAGGGTAGACGTTTGAAAATTATACATATTTGATTTAATGAACTTCAAAAGTCTTTCATGCATGGTATTTCTGTAATACTGGATGTAGCTTTTCTATTTTCTGTTTTCTATTATACTATTTGAAGAAGAATATTTTTAATTATTGGTTCCATTGGTGTATTAAATTATTTGTTCAATGTTACTAATATACCTTAGCTTAAATTAATTAGCAGCATATCAAACAAAAATACACAAAAAAAGGCAGCAAGCATAGAAAATTATACAAATCTGGCTGGCTACAAAATATTACAAGCAAATCATTTTTCTCATGTAAAGATTTATTCATCACGGAGAATCTACTTCCGAAATCTTCCCTTCTTTCTTCCCTATTGCATTATCTCTTAATTCAGTCAATTAGTTGGTCTCCTCTGCATTTTGCCTGGGGAAAAATCCCTTGGAGATGACATTTCTTTCATTTTGAAAGAACATTTTAATTGCACATGTATGTGTGTGTGTATTCCCATTTAGTTTTATTTTTATTTCAGATGAACAAGAGAATAGTAATGTTCTTTTTCTTTAAAAACTTTTGATTTTTATCAACTTCGTTAAAATGATTTTTCACTGTCTTTCACATTTCGGAATTAATGAAACAAGAATTTGAATAAAATGTCATGGTGATAATTTGCATCCTCCCCGTAGTGCTATGAAAATATTAAAACCAATTTCTTAGAAGATATTTAAACTGTTTATTTTTACAACCATATATGTTTTAGACTGTTTTTTTTTCTTTTTTGTAGTGAAAACAACGAATTCTTTCTTTAACAGTACATTGTCTCTAATAAATGATTACAGAATTAAATGTTAACATTTATTAGTATTTTTTAAAATGACCAATCATCCTTTTGGTTTTTTAAATCCTTCCTTATAAATGTTTTAACATAAAATTTACCACAGCAGTATTCTTGTTGGTGTGGCTGTATGTGAGATAACATGCTGTCTTATTGGTGACTATATAAAGACTTATATTGTGACAAGAATCCTTTAGTAATTCTGCTCGCAATTTTTAATATTAAATTTTCCTTTATTTAATAACATAATGTCGGAGATTAGATCAATTGAAATTTTCTTTTAAAAATAGCTGATGTAAAATTATAAAAAAAATCCTAAAATATATTCGTCGTAGATGGCTATAATATTTCTTTAATAAAAGTTTCTTATTCAAAAATTTAAAAAAGTCATTAAAAATTCCTCTTAAAATGTATTTTTCAAGATACCCATCTTATTTTTTGATCCGTCTTTTGTTGGTGAAAACGTTTCAAACTAGTATTCTTTTCAAACTTTGCAACCTCTTTTTTTATTTACAAAATTTCCAATTGAATATAATTTCAGGTGGTTTGAAACACGCTTTATTTATGTGAAACAGGCCTTTTATTTATAAACATGTTAAATTTCTTAAATGTTTTATCGTTGATAAGTTAAAAACGCTATTAAAAGTTTAAAACTATTCTATGGATTCTCAATTAATTCGTGTTGCAACATTTTTCAATTTTGCTATTTTAAAATTTGATAAGGTTAATTTATGGTATTAATTTCTTAACATTATGAATAATGTTCATCAATCATTTTTCTATTATGGTCACATTAAATACTTTTTTTATCAACCTGGGTTCAAACCTCTTCAATATTACTTTATATATTTTATGTGTGTTTGAGAAGACTTTTTGCATAACTATACACGAGCTCTTTATACAGATGTTTAATAAATAAAGACATACATGAAAAAGAAAAGAAAAGAAAAATCAACACAAAAAAGAAATAAAGTTGCTTCGCAGCTTTTAAAAATAAAAGAAGTATGAAAAATTACCCGAAAAGGCTGATTTCTTTTCAGTGGGAGAAAACCCTTGAATAAATTACATCTTCGCAATAGATCTTATTTCAAGAAAAAAATTGTACAAACTATAGAAATGAAGAACATTTTATAACATTGTACAGTATCTTCTTTTTTTTCTACCCATGAGTGAAATTTATGTGTTTATATGTGCATTAAATTACACATATTTCGTGAACGGAAGAAATTATGTCGATTAGTGTATGTACACATCATTACTTTTTGTAGTTTTATTTTTCATTATTTACAATCATTTTGAATATTTTAATTTACTTTTTTTATTCATATTTTCATGGATGTTCGAAAGTTAACCATAATAATAAAAAAAAAAAAAATTAGAAAGATGTCAAAACGAAACATTAATGGCGATAGAACCTCTGAAGTAAAGTAATTCACAAATTTGTGTGTCTTCTAAGAATCCACAAATCTACAGGGTGCATCTGAAAACGTGGGCAAAATTTTACAGGGTGATAGAGGGCAGCTATAAGAGTAAATTTCGTCCTAGAATCTATGGTCGGAACACAAGCGGTGAAACGTTAAAATGTAGTTTTCCACTGTCCCAAGGCGATGGATTAGTTAAGGTGATCGCATTGCTTGATCACCAAGATCATTAGATCTCCCATATTTGGACATTTTTCTGTGGAGGCCTTATGAAATGTGCAATCTACAAGTGCCCCGTTGAAACCGACATGGATGTATTCGCCTGGAATTCCATTGTTGCTAGCGATAATCGGGAAAATGCTTGGTGTCTTATATGTCAATCCCTATGCCGCAGGTGAGATCTTTTGAGCAATTTCCTTGACCATGTATATTAAATACATTCCGGTTATTAAAGTGTTTTATGAAGTTTCACATTCTCGTGTTAATTTTTTAGCTCAATCAGTGGAATATTACTTGTTACCTTCTCATCGCTTCCGTTCCGAACATACATTCTCTGAGAAACTTGCTCATATAGCTGTGTTCTATTGCCCCGCAAAGTTTTGCTCCTTTTTCAGATAAATCCCGTATATTGAGATTTTTATCAGATGACGTCATTGTATGGAAACTAGTGTACTCTTACCAATATCGATAAAACGAATATAATCGGCCTGAATTCTATAGTTCCGGCAATTTTAGTGATACAGATTCTGGTAAGTGTAAAGAAATGATGAATTAAAACAGCCACTTCATGCCAAATTGGCATCTTTATTTAAAAGATAAACTAAGGGGCTGTTGCAACCTAGAAAAATCATAAACAAAAATTTTTAGGAATGTCACTACTAGCATTAGACTTGTAAAAGCCTTCAAAACATCTGAAATGTAACCCGAAAACCAGACTTAAATCAAGCAACTGTTCGTACTGCCCTTAAATACTGATGTCTTTATGAAGTGGTCTCCATCTCTTGTTACAATAGTAATGGTTTCGAAGTAAAATGTGCATCACTGATTTAGAAAATTTTATGACTGAAGTATTCCTATTTGACTCCAGACATACATTGAATCTGGTATTATTTCTTGTTGTATGTAGTCGAATTGGTAATTCAATAATATGTTACAGATATCACATTAAAATTCACATTCCATAAGAAGCCTTAGAAAAAATGAATGTTTTCCAGTTGTTCTCTTCTGCAAAACAGATTAGACAGATTTTTCGTCATAAAACAAAACACTGCATGTCTTTCATTGAAGTGAATCAAGATACAGTAGTTGGCAAAATTTTCAGACAATATGTTTTTCTGTCCTAACTTTTTTAAGCAAAATTTATTAAGTATTTAAATTAGTAACTTGTACTTCTTTTAAAGATAACATAAGACAACATAACTTCAAAAGACAACATTCGAACAACTGAAATACGTGTATCAATTAAAAATAACTCAAAAAATTGCAGAATTACTTAAGCAAAAGTGTAAAGAACAATTCAGCTTTTTTAAACTTTATTTTAAAATTAAATATCATAATGTAACGAAATAAAGGACTATTTAATATTGAGTTCCATAACGTTTTGCTTCGAGAGATGCAAAACATCGTCTTGGCATGTAATTAACAAAGTTTTCTAATCTGGGCCTATAAATTAATATTTTTAAAGCGGTTATTGTCTTCGCCATTTACGAAGGAGTAGATTTACTCTTATTAAAATATGCTATATGAAAAATGTGTAACTACAAATAGCTTTCCATTTACACAGAGCATTAGAATACATTTATTTACATTGTTTTCATGAGATTTGAATGTCATTGTCTGAATTCCAGACGGTGTCCAGACGGCCACGAACGGTGTCAACACTCGGTCGTGAAATTTTTAACAGCTGTTAATGTGAATTCTAGTGAAATCTACAGTCGACTTCAAAATGCGTATGGCGCGGAACGTATGTCATGCAAATTGGCATTATGTGAGGATTGATGTGAGGATTTTCGTAGTGGAAGAAGACCAGATGCTCTTTGCCAAGTCATGATCTTTCGTCAGCACTGCTTCTTCCACTACAAAAATCCCTACACCATTGGAATACTGAACTTCGTTACATAAATTCCGTGCCATAGACATTTTCATTCAACGATAGATTTCATTAGTGGTCGCATTTTTTGCATTAAATAATTGCAAGACCGCATGCTGACACTGTTTAGAGGCATATATGATGCTAACGATGTCTTTGAACGTATACCCCGCCGTCACACACGCATTTGGTGAGGTGTGACAATACTGCATGCATTTCCAGTAGTGTCCGCCTTCATAGGAGCATGCGCAGTCACCTTTCTCTTCAAATGGAGAAATTATTAAAGTAATGCCATTTTCATTTGAACGACCCTTATATAATTATTCTTGTAAATGAATTACAAAAAAAGTTATATTTTACCCTTTACAATAGCTATAAAAAACGAATTATATTTCAAGTTATTATATAATTTTTGAACATATCTTCATACACCAAGGAACATAATTCTTTGAATTGAAGCAATTTCTCATTTCAGAATTTACGACGTAAAGTATCAAACGTATTATATTTAATGTTTGTTTTTAAGCTAATGAAAATTTATAAATATCTTTCTTTCTGAAAACGTACTATGTGTAACTTTTACATTGGTCATTTTGGTTAAGTACATTTTGATATACTGATGTCCAATAAAAATATTCATGCATATTTCACTGCCGAAAAACATACAACATTGTTAACATTAAATACAGATAATACAATTAAAATTAAAATTTAAAAATGTTTAAATACTTAATCCCCACTAACAGAATTTTGGATTTTATTTATTTATTGACAATATTATTTTTATTACTGGAAATACATTCTATAATTTTAACAAAAGATCTAGTCTATACTTTCATTTCTTAAGGAATTAGAATTGATAAGGCTGCAGCTATTTTTAATTCTCTACATATATATATATATATACGATCTAGCGTATTGTGAAGACTGACTTATAAAATCACGTTTAAAATAACTAATCAATCGTGTCACATTTTTATAAATGCTCTATTACCTAATTATAAGCTATACATGCTCATGGACAGATTAATGCAAAACATATTAAAATTTGGAAACTGTTTCATAATTCATATTCACATCTGATTTCATATCTCCAATACGAACAACTGGTACACTAAGTGACATCAATATAAATTTTCTCTAATACATTTTTTGCTATTTGACTAATATAATTAAATTATAATTTAGACAATAGCACCATTTAGTATTAAACAATTTTACTTCTAAAAAGGTTGGAGCTTATAGAAAAGATTTAATTTTTTTTTTAATATTTTTGTTATACCTTTTTTCTCTTTTTTTGAAAAAAAATTATAATTAATAAAAAAATTTTAATGATATTAAAAAATAGATTTTTAATTATTTTTAACTGATCTTTTAATGTAAAACTTTGGTATATTTTTCAGGATCAATAGTAGCTTATGAATAGTCACACAAATTATTAATTCACAATGTTTATTGATGCATTAAAAATTGAATATTTCAAGAATATTAAAATTTTATTCTAAAAAAATCTATTAATAAATAATTAATATCTGAAAGACACATATGTTTTATATGTATTTTGATATTTATTGAGAATAATGTTTACTCTTTTTAGGTGCGTTCGTAATTATATAATACGTAGCACCTATAGTGGTCGTTCAGTCCGTCCGTCTGTCCGTCCGCATATAACAACGCAAAAACTACCCAACCGAATCGTTTGAAATTTAAAATACATAATTATTGCATAATTTTGTCGAGTCATTTCAAATTTTATGAAACTCGGATGCATAGATCAATTACAGGGGCAATCAAAAGTATTCCATTACATTACGGTCAATGGGGAAAAAAGTTTCAAATGCATTTTAATTGTTTGAAATTTAAAATACGCAATTATTACATAATTATGTCGAGTTATTTCAAATATTTTGATAATCGTGTGCATAGATCAATTACAGGGGCAATCAAAAGTATTCAATTACATTATGGTCAATTAGGAAAAAGTTTTAAATATATTCTATACGTTTGAAATTTAAAATACATAATTATTACATAATTTTGTCGAGTTATTTCAAATTTTATGAAAATTGGATGCATAGATCAATTACAGGGGCAATCAAAAGTATTCCATTACATTACGGTCAAAGGGGACAAAAGTTTCAAATGCATTTTAATCGTTTGAAATTTAAAATACGCAATTATTACGTAATTATGTCGAGTTATTTCAAATATTTTGATAATCGTGCGCATAGATCAATTACAGGGGCAATCAAAATTATTCAATTACATTATGGTCAATGGGGAAAAAGTTTCAAATATATTCTATACGTTTGAAATTTAAAATACATAATTATTACATAATTTTGTCGAGTTATTTCAAATTTTATGAAAATCGGATGCATAGATCAATTACAGGGACAATCAAAAGTATTCCGTTACATTGCGGTCAATGGGAAAAAATGTTTCAAATGCATTTTTATCGTGTTACACTCATGCGAACTTAATAAAATTTATATGCAACTATAAAGTACATATTATAATATACATCATACATAATTTGTGGTGCAAAGAACATTTGTTATTGATTTACAAGGCCACACAAAAGTATTCCATTAAATAATGGTATAGGGAGAACATTGTTTGATGAGCGTTTTAATTGTAATTCACTGTTAACAATTTTATGAGATTGATATATGAAAGTAATATTTTTAAAACTTCGTTATCGTACGAACGCACCTAATTTGCTACGCTTCACGTGCAATTTCCAACTTGTTATTATCTCTTATCGTTTAAAAAAATATTCCTCTTATTTCTATAGTACCATAACACAATTTCTTTATTGAAAAGTTTAAAAATAGCTAGAATGTCTAACAGTTTTAATGAAAAGAATACTTAACGTCTAAAAGATATACTTTTGAAAAGGGCGGATGTTTATTTTATTTTCTTGTAAAAGTCTCTTTTTTTTCTCGATTGAGAAGATAACTATCAGAATATGACAACATACGTGATGTTTGAATACGATAATGTCGTTATGTGGAGGGAGATAAAATACTTTATTTCTGCATAACATTTTCACAATAGCTTTATGAAATGTATTTGTCACAATGGAAAAATATACTTGTTTGTTGGTGATTTATACTGTTTTGATAGTATCCGTATTTGGCCTTTTTTGACAAATGTATTTTATTGAAATTTTTTTTATTTTAGTTAGAAAGCATGGACACTGATCAATTTATATTATATTTTTGTATAATGTGGATTTTACAGAAGGATAGTATCGTTGGTTATAAACATTTTTTTTTATATATAAGTAATATTATATAAGTTAAGAAATTGATTCAATTGTAGGAATTTTTGACATACGATGACAATTATCACTTGTACTAAACACTCATATTTACGTGTAAATACAGTTAACAATGAAACCATGTAAAATTTTATAAGATTATGCCGTACGTGCCAAGCTACACAACGACTATTTTGATGAAAATAAAGTATCTCGTTTTTTACAAATATCATACCAGACTGTCAGGCTTTTTAGCATTTTCCAACAAAGTTGAAAAGTGCTTATGCATTCGGTTTGTCTGTCCGTCTGTCCGTATGGCCGTCTGTCCGCGCTCTGACTCTCGTAAATATACTCGGATTGCCATGAAATTTTTGGACGTTATTTAGGTTTACCCTAGCACGAGCCCTATTGAAAATGAAGTTTTTACCATGATTAATTTATATACAGGGACAGTCAAAAGCTTTCCATTACATTAGGGCCTATGGGGAAAATCGTTTTAAATGAATTTTAACATTTTTAACACTTTCCAAAAGTTTAAAAGGTGCTTATGCATTGTTTGAAAAGTGATTATGCATTCGGTTTGTCTGTCCGCGCTCTAACTCCTGTAAATACACTTGAATTACCCTGAAATTTTTGAATGTTATTTACGTTTAACCTAGCACGAACCCTGTTGAAAATGAAGTTTCTACCATGATTAGTTTATTTACAGGGAGAGTAAAAAATTTTCCGTTACATTATGGCCTATGGTGAAAAATCGTTTCAAAGACATTTTAAAGATGCTACGCTCTGTCAAATATATTAAATTCTACGTGCATTAAGAGGTGCACTAAAATATGCATTCTATAAAATGCGCGGTGAAAATATAGCTATTATTCATTTACAGGGCCACACAAAAGAATTTTACTGGATAATGGTAAAAGGGGGGGGGATAGTGTGTGACATTTAAAAAAATATATTAAACTGTTTCATGTATAACAAAATTGATGTATGTCCCTGAGGCTTAATATAAACTATACGATACTGTCTTGCATAATATGAAGTACAGTGCATTTACAGGGGCATACAAAAGATTCCAAATAGTATATTCCTTCCGTCGGACTGTATATGTTTCTGATGATAGCTTATGGATGGATGCAATACATTTTAATTATGATATACGCATTTAAGCTTCACTAAATCTTTATACATTATAAGGGTGTGTATAAATGTTATAGTTGAAGTACAGGGCTACTCAAAAGAACTCGCCAACGTTACTGAGTATGAGCGTAAATTAGTTAAAGGTGGTTCTTATATAAGATATACGTTTTTACGCAGAATTGCATTCAATTTACAAAGAAATGTTTGCAGAATATAGATAAAATGATATACAGGGCCACGCAAAGAATTGTGTACATGGACACCTATGAATGATAATTTATAACAATGTGATTTCAGTTTTTTAAAGAGTGTTTTAGTTTAAAATGAATTTTAGCTTCTTACTGGCTTGTAATAAAGGTACAAGTTAAACTACAGCGCTGAACAAAAGTTTTCAAGTATGTTCCCTATTTATTAGTATAAATTGCTCAAAAAGAAATTTTAAGCTTTCTTCTTGCTAAACTAAATTTACCCATTATGTAATATGTTTATCAACTGACAGATCAAATGCAGGACTATTCAAAAGTATTGGAATACATATTTGGCTATATACCCTTATTTCCCTATAATTAAAGAAGTTTTGTTAAAAATTTAATGAAGTGTTGGAAAGTGCTTCATAATCTATGCTTAACGCATGATTTCTCTTACTTGTTATAAATTAACATTGATGTTCAAGAAGGATAGCATCAATGGTTATAAACATTTTTATATATATAAATCGTATTATATTAGTTAAGAAGTTAATTCAGTCGTAGTATTTTTTGGCACACGACGATAATTATGACCGAGCAGCGTAAATATTTTTTTAATCAAAATTGCGCATCTTCTTTCTCACAAATATCATAGCAGACTGTCAGTTTTTTTTAATTATCTGAACAACAATATTTTACAACCAAAACATAAGTCGCACCAACCTCATTGCTTTTCAATAACAGAGGATAAGTGTATTGTTGGAACCCAATCGCGCCCGTCGGACTGAGCGTTCGGAGTTTTCCGTGGTTTTCTTCGAAGTTTGGATTTCCTTGCGTAAATACGGGTTAGGTTCCTTTAGAAAGATCTCCGTGGAGGCATTCCTCCTGGGCATATATCCTCCGTGCAGACAATCGGCCATCATACATAACACACTCTTGAAAATGAAATTTAGTAAAATAACATCAAATTAAAAGATACGTTTTAGAAAGAAATGATGGAATTTAAAACTTGTCATAACATTTTTTTATTATTATTCGGTGTCTAAAATTATTTCTAATTACATAATAAATTTATCAAAATACCTATAATTTCTTTTTCAAAATATAATAACAGTAAATTTATTAAAATATTTTCTACATAAATGCTTTGTCACTGGAAAAGCAGAAAACGTGACTCACAGATATAAGTGTGGTAACCAGTCACATTACTAAAATAAAATCTTGATGAGTATTTTTGTTTCATTTTAATTATAATACACACTATGCAAAAATTCATATTCATGATTAGAAAGAACCTTATTAATTCTATCCTCAAAATTTTGGTTTTTTTTGGTCGTGGTTGTGAGGGGAGGGAAAGAAAATAAATCAAAAATCTGTGAAATGCAATCCTGTGAATTTTTATGGTTTTGTGCAAGATTTTATAAAAATTTTCAAAGGTTGCGGTTAAAAAAGGCAAAATTTTCTATTCAATTTTAGCGGTAAGCAGCAAGCGTTAACAAAGAAACTATTTACAGGGTGTTTTAAATCTTTAAAGAGCAAGATGTTGAGTTTCTGTAATGTTGAATTCACACCGGAAATTTAGAAAAAAATATTTTAAAATAAGGAAAAGCATTTTTTCAGCTTTTACTGACAAAACTTAATTTTTATTATTTTTTTGTGCTAATCTTAGATATAATTACGTGGAATGCCGCCCCTCAAGAGGTTCAATGGTTAAATGTTTGCTGAAACCGTTGTTTGTCTTCGGCTGTATACAAATATTCCCCAATCGCTTTAAAATGATCATAATCAATACAAATTTTTGCATCCAGAAGCTAAAGTGTTAAATATCATTATTATCAAAATTCTGAAAATTCACTTTCGAATTTGAAAAAGCATTGTACTCTTAATATTTTCTCACTAGTGTTTTCATTTATATCAGTAGTCAAATGACAGTTTCCCTTTTTAGGTTTTTGTCATGAGACCATAATTATAATAAAGCGTTTGAAGTTCGCTACAAGTTTATTTTATCACTAATTATTTAAATAATTTTAAAAAAATTGCATTTATTCAATTTAGAGAATGCAGACATGAGTTCTATAGTAAAAATAAATAAAGAAATAAGTAATAAAGAAATAAGGCAGATGGTGCTCTGTATAATAAAAACTGACGAATTTCATACCAGAATTTTGAAACTTTTTATGCAAAATTTCTGATAATAAAGTGTTTTGATCAAAACAATAACAATTATAGCGCTGTTATGAAATAATATCGTCGTGTTAAAAGACACTTGTTGAAAATGTGTTAATTTCGTTCTTTTTTGCTAATAAAATATTTCTCACATTTAAGCGCCATCTATCGGTAAAATTTTGAACTAATCATATTTATTGCATAGCTGTTTTCCGAATTGTCTAAACAGAATAAATATCAAAGTTTTTAAAAATATTCAAAATAGGTTAACTTGGACAGCCCTTAAGACACATTTCTTTTAATTATGGCCTTTCTGTATTTATCACTACAATGCATCAAGAACAACTTATGTGGGGATATATAGATTTTTTACTATGAACCAAATGTTAAAATTCCTTCATTCTACCGTATAAGCATTTGCAGTTCAACGTTTGGAAACGTTGGAAATTTTATGAAAAAATGCAACGTTTTCCTGTAATCCCTTGCAGACCATGCGATAAAAATATTCAGAGTCAGTATTTTACAAGTCATGGTGAACAGTTTAGTGTAAAAAATAGATGCCATTAGTTTTGCAATAAAATTAGTGGTTTCATTAAGTATTCTACGAAAATGAAAACAAAAAAGACTCCGAAAACTGTAAAAAAAAGAATATATCCTATACGAGCCCCAATAAATAATATAATTTTCATCCCTTGATTTAAGCATCAGTCCATTCTTTTTTAGCGCTTAATTATATTTGTTTGAAGCACTTGCATTAATTATTTCCCACAAAGTGAGAACTATTTCTTTTCTGTAATCTAAGGATAGCTATCTTTTTCTCAGTCTTATTTTTATCTCTAACCCTATTTTCTTCAGTATTTAGTTTCAGTAAAGCGGAGAACTATTACTTTTTGTGGACTGACTGTGTAACTCAATCTGATAGACAAGGAAAAGGCTCTATAGCTTTTTTTGGTGACGACTTTTTTTCTTTTCCTTAAGTACTCGCTCCCTTCTATATTTAAGCCTGATTTAATATTCTGGATGAATTTTTAGAAGCGTTTCAAAGATTAGATTTTTTGCCTATTTTTGTGAGGTATTTAACAGAAATTTATGTGACTACCTTGATAAAAGCATGATTTTTTTTATGAGTATGATTAGTACATATTCTTTCTCTCGCTTCCTCGCTCTTTCTCGGTTTATATATATATATATATATATATATATATATATATATATATATACATATATGTTAAATACATAATGCATTGGAAATATATTTGAAAAAGGGTTTTTTTCTGTTTATTCAGGATAAATCTAAACTCTTGGGCAAAAATATAAGAGATAATAATACATATGTGGGCAAACGTTATTACATAGGAAGGGTCCCAAACGTATTCCGAAGGAGATAGATGCCATTAAACTTATGGTCTGAAATTTCAAATGATTATAAAAAATGGAAAAAGTGGTCAATTCGTTTGCGTTTTCCCTTAAAACTATCCTTTATGGGTCAGTATTTTCTTGAAAATAAATTTTAAAGGTAAAGTTAAAAAATGTACAGGTCACTTTAGACTTTGGAGTAACAAACAACTATTTTTTACCGTTATTTTTTTGCATCTTATAAAAATCTTTCAAAAGCTTAGACTTACACTTAAATTTTGAGATCATAATCTCAATCGTTGGAAATGGTTAAGTAGTGCAAACTGAACTGTGTTCAAGAAATTGTGGGTGGGGGGGATTCAAATTTCAATATTAATTTCCTATTTAATATTGTTTGTCTTGATGCGTACTATCGCCCTTTAAAGTTTTGTTCAAGAGCTTAGATTCACCCTGTATAATCCATTAATATTGAAAATGATATGGAATTTATATTTAAGGCAAAACTTGTTATCTAGAGAACAAAAGCTCAATGAACAAATTTTAAATCTTATTTAATCCAAGGAAAGAAACTTGATTACATATTTTCCAATGTGATTCACAGATAAAATCTAAGAACAAATTTGCTCATTTCGCATTTATGTAATTATTTAATTATTGCAATTCTCACTCACACCACACAAATTAAGCAGCATTATTCTAAAACCATTAATTTTAATTTTAATTTTTTAGACAAAAGAAAGATTTTTTTTCGAGGACCACAAGCAATTTAACAAAACAATTTTGTGTCAAGAAAAGGAAGACTTTCTTTATTAGAAATCTAGCTCACATTATGCAAATTACACAGCTAAACTTTAACATCAAGCATATTTTCTCGTAGTAATTATATATCACTTTTTACTTATAAACAGGTTTATCAAATCTTTTAGCATTTATGTTAATCTTTTCCATGAATGCGTGATTACATTATTCATTTCCCACGAGGTCAGAAGTGGGAAAGATATATGAGCTTCATAAATAGCTGAATATGCATAACAGCAATTCCCCAAATAAAATTATGATCATTCTACCTCCTTCTGTACCGCGATACGAAAGATTTTCTTGTTTAATACTAAGTCTTTATTTATTAAAAAGCTATTTACATTACACAAATTACTCAATAATATTTTATTAATAAAATTTTATTTACATTAAATAAATGTATTAATTTACTTAAGACCTAGTTCACCTTTATCTTATAGTATTTGCATTTATCTTTTCATGATTATTTGATTATATGATTTATTAGCCATGAAGTCACAAAAGGCGAAGATAGATGGTCTTCGTAAAAGGTTGAATATGCATGACAGCACTTTCTCAAATTATATTATAAAACTTTTAACAGATACTTCACCTAGACATGGGGATTTTTGTTGTTTAATACGAAATATTTATTTATTAGAAAAGATTTTCACATTGCACTGCTTGAAAAATAATACCTTAACATCAAGGTATTTTTTGTGCAATCAATACAGCATTTTATTTTTATCTTTTACGTTAATATATATATTTCATGATAACTTGATTTATTTATCAAGGGGTCACAAGAGGAGGTAAAAGATGATTTTCGCAAGAAGCTTATTGTGCATAAGAGAAAATCCTTCAATAATATTTTGTACCTTTTATTCTATTTTCTAGCATAAAACATATGATTTTCTTTCCTCTTAACTTTTTATTATTTCACAAATTTTCTTAGAAATGGGATTACACATATATTTCGTATTTTGGTTATGAACTAGTTTATTATATCTTTTATCATTTATATTAATAAATTTTTACAACTTCGTGATATATTTCTCAGGAGATCGCAAACGGAAAATCTAGATGTGATTTATAAACCAGTGGGTTAAATATCCATTAGAGGATTCCTCAAATATGATTGCATGAACTATGTATGATGAATTACTGTAAACAGCTGTTTCCTTTACAACCCGCTGCAGGATAATCGAGTGAGATACATTCTTCATGAATGAGACCAAAATAATTAGCTACTTTATAAAATTATCATGTTAACATATTACACGAATTTTTGAAATACATATTTCTGTGACATTTACCTTTGTACCCATGTCTCATACTTGATATTAGAAAGTTCTGTAATGCGTAAATTCAAAACTATTTATTTTATCTTTTATCATAAATTCAAAATTATTTATTTTATCTTTTATCATTAATTCAAAATTAAAATATTTTACGTTAATATATATATTTAATAATAGCTTGAATTATTAATCAAAAGGTCACACTATCTTTCAGAAAAATTTCTGAACTAGTATTATAAAATAAATTTAGAAATTATATTTTCTTGTAATAAAATTTAGAAGAAGCAGAAAATCACACATCACCACAGTGTAATCGAGTAAGATATATTCTTTATCCCTCAAACCAAACTAATTAGCTACCGTATAAAAATATTATGTTAACATGATACACGAATTTCAAAAATAAATATTTCTGTTTCATTTAACTTTGTATCCATATCTGATAATTGATATTAGAATGTGTTCTAATTCATAAATTCAAAATTATTCTTTTTTATCTTTTACATTGATATATATAATTAACAATATCTTCATATATTTATCAAGAGGTCACACTATCTTTAATCAAAACTGCTGAACTAGTATTGTAATATAAATTTAGAAATTATATTTTCTTCTAATAAAATATAGAAGAAGCCGAAAATCATACAGTGTAATAGAGTGAGATATATTCTTGATGCCTGAAACCAAACTAATTAGCTATCCTATAAAAATATCATGTTAACATAATACACAAATTTTAGAAATAAATATTTCTGTGGCATTTAGCTTTGTATCCATATCTGATACTTGATATTAGAATATTCTGTATTGCATAAATTCAAAATTATTCATTTTATCTTTTACGTCAATATATATATTTAATAATATCTTGATCAGTTATAAAGAGGTAACAGCATCTTTCAAGAAAACTGCCAAACTAATATTATAAGTTTAGAAATTATATTTTCTTGTAATAAAAAATATAAAAGAGGAAAAAAAATCATATTTTCTGTAGATGTCAGAACATGCAAGTTTAGTGAACTAGACAAAATATGATTTATCTTACAATTACGGTCCAGGTATGTCGGTTGTTTTTCATTTAATCTTATTACAATTAACAAAAATAATATTTTGGGATAGATGCCTCTTGAAATATCCTAGCAAAAGTAGGCATCGATTATAAAAAAAAAAAAAAAGTTATACGAATGGAATAAAAATAGTCAACTGGGACGTATATGTCTCTATACGTACTAAAAGTGATAACAATTGCACTGTGAGCCTGTTTAAACGTAAATGTGTGACATAATAGTATCTTTTATAGCATATTCGAGAGTAGTCAGTATATCTAGTGACTTTAAAAATAAGTTCTAACAAAGAAAATCACAATTTTAAATATTTTATAAAAAACACTTTGCAAATTTCCTGGACATCTACTATTTTTAACACTCTTTTATTACTTTCACCTGTATGTGAGTTTGTGAGTTTGTAACTCTTCTTATTATCTAAAGATTTTCCTTATTATCTAAAGATTTTCTCAAGCAATTTTGACTAAAAATTGCATTCTATGGTTTTCGGGCACGAGAAAATCATTGGACTAGGTTACATGTTCGAGAAAAAAAATTAATGGGTCATATTGGGTCATTAAGGGTCTGGGTCAAGCTATTTATATTTAAAGAACGGCGTGATCGATTATAACGAAATTTTGTGTGTAACAGTTTTTTGACACGAGAAAACTATCGGGATGGGTCACATATTCGAAAAATTTCGATTAGTGGGTCATTTTTGGGCCATTATGGGTCAAGCCATTTTTATCTAAAAAACGGCTCTAACGATTTTGACCAAATTTTATATTTTATCGTTTTGGATTACAAGAAGACCATTGGGTTAGGTAATATGTTCAAGAAAATTCGGTTAGTGGGTCATTTTTGGGGTCATTGTGGGTCATGCTATTTTTATCTGAAGATTTTCTCACGCAGTTTTGACTAAAAATTGCATTCTATGGTTTTCGGGCACGAGAAAAATATTGGGCTAGGTTACATGTTCGAGAAAAAATTTTAATGGGTCATATTGGGTCATTAAGGGTCTGGGTCAAGCTATTTTTATTTAAAGAACGGCGTGATCGATTATAATGAAATTTTGTATGTAACAGTTTTTTGGCACGAGAAAACTATCGGGCTGGGTCACATGTTCGAAAAATTTCGATTAGTGGGTCATTTTTGGGTCATTATGGGTCAAGCCATTTTTATCTAAAAAACGGCTCTAACGATTTTGACCAAATTTTATATTTTATCGTTTTGGATTACAAGAAGACCATAGGGTTAGGTAACATGTTCAAGAAAATTCGGTTAGTGGGTCATTTTTGGGGTCATTGTGGGTCATGCTATTTTTATCTAAAGATTTTCTCACACAGTTTTTACTAAAAATTGCATTCTATGGTTTTCGGGCTCGAGAAAAATATTGGGCTAGATTACATGTTCGAGAAAAAATTTTAATGGGTCATATTGGGTCATTAAGAGTCTGGGTCAAGCTATTTATATTTAAAGAACAGTGTGATCGATTATAACGAAATTTTGTATGAACAGTTTTTTGACACGAGGAAACTAATTCGCTAAATCACATGTTTGAGAGATTTCGACTATAATGATCATTTGTGGGTCATGATGGGCCATAATGGATCATGTCAAGCTACATCTAAAGAACAAGTGGATCGATTTTAACGAAATTTTGTATATAACATTTTTTTGGCACAAGAAAATTATTGGGCTAGGTCACACTTTCGAGAAATTTCGGTTAATGGGTCATAAAGGGTCTGGGTCAAGCTATTTATATTTAAAGAACGGCTGGATCGTTTTTAACGAAATCTTGTATGTAACAATTTTTAGACACGAGGAAACTAATGGGCTAAATCACATGTTCGAGAGATTTCGATTATAAGGGTCATTTGTGGGTCATTGATGGGTCATGCTAATTTTATGTAGAAAATGTCTCTCACCATTTTGACTATATTTTGTATTATGATATTCTCGGGTGAGAGAAAACCATTGGACCAGGACACATGCTTGCGAAAATTCGATTAATGGGTCATTTTGGGTCATAATGGGTTAGGGTTATTCTAATTATATATAACAACGATTCAATCAATTTTTCTAAATTTTTTAACGAAACGTCTTTTGTCACGAGAAGACTATTGGGCAGAGTCGCAAGTTAAACAAAATTATATTAGTGGGCCATTTCGCTTTATTGATGAATGCTGCCAAGCTAATTTTATCTAAGAAACGGCTTAAACGATTTTGATTCAACTTTATATTCTACTGTTTTTGATTACCTGGAGACCTTTGAGCTAAGTCACATGTTTGATCAAATTTGATTAGTGGGTCATTTTGTTTAATACGGGTCAGGGTCATAAGAAAATGGCAGCAACCAATAAGTTGGCAATATTTCACAAAATATTGGCGACATTTGTCCGAAAAATTGACTATTAAGATTACGAAAGCCACAACACGTATTTGGTGCCAAATGAAAGAATGTCTTCAAATTTGGCTATATCTGGCAAAAAACGTTGTCTTTCATAATGTGAAGAATTTCTTTTATACATTCTTCATAGGATTCGAGATGCATGGTTAAATTAACCAGAGTCGACCAAAAAAAGTGATTTGGATCGATGTCCTTTCGTTGTAAATTTTAAAATTAATATAGTTTAAAAAAATATAGTTTAAAAAAACTGAAAAACAAGCTTTTTAAGTATATCAAACTAAAAAGTGAAAAATAATTCGTACTATAATCTGTAAACAAAAATAGATGAAATAAATATAGTTTAAAAAAACTAAAAACCACGCTTTTAAAGTAATCAAACTAAAAAGTGAAAAATAAATATAGTTTAAAAAAAACCAAAAAACACGCTTTTTAAGTATATCAAACTAAAAAGTGAAAAATAATTCGTACTATAAGCTGAAAACGAAAATAGATGAAAAATACTATTTTACTATAAAATCATTGTTATTATAGATATCAATTAATAAGCAATAAATAAAATTATCGTGGAAAAAAAGCGTGGGGTGCTCCATCTACCATGCTCCATCTACCATGCTCCATCTATCAGTTCTCAAGAAGCACCCCACGCTTTTTTTCCACGATAATTTTATTTATTGCTTGATAATTGATATCTATAATAAAAATGATTTTATAGTAAAATAGTATTTTTCATCTATTTTCGTTTTCAGATTATAGTACGAATTATTTTTCCCTTTTTAGTTTGATATACTTAAAAAGCGTGTTTTTTGGTTTATTTAAACTATATTTATTTAATAAACAAAATCCCCAGTTAAACTTGATGTGTGTAAATTTTATTGATTTCAGTGTTTAATCCAATATAAAATAAATTAAACTTACAAAATTTTTATTTAAATGAAACATTTTCTACTAATTATAAACCGTAATTTTTTTTTCTGGCTAAAATTTTTTAATTATTTTATTTTAAATAAATTTAAATATTAATTAAATTAAGGTATTATTATTAATATTATATCCCATTTAATACAGTAATTTAACGTGGCCAGATGGATGTTTTCATAATCAAGTTAAATAAAAAATTCTGCGCTAAATTTTGTATAGTGAGTTAAAAAAATGTATTTATAACGAGTATTCGCTTTCGCACTATAAAGCTCTGAATCAGTAAATTATACCCCCTTTGTTGAAACTATGGCCTTTTTGTATGTATTTTTATTACATGAAGACAACAGCTATTAATGAAAATATACCGTCCTTTCCAAAGTATATAACATACTACAGTGTCAGAAAAAAAAATCTTGACACTTGAGATTTTAGACGTTTTGTTATATATCTAGAAATATAAATAAGAAATTATTCTGAAATTCCAGGTGTGTAAACAAAATAGTTCAGGCCATATATTTTGCCGAAGATTTTCCCCCGAAATTCCATAGGGGACGGTCAAAACTAATGTAGCAAAAGCGTTCAAACTGCAGATTATAATTAACAGATTTATGATAATAAACTGTGTTCATTTTTATGAATTTAACATGTATACTCATAGAGAAATTAAATTTTTTATAAAAATGATCCAAAATTTTGCTAAGTTTTTGCATATAATTTGCAGTTTTTGATAAAAAACAATGTTCTTTCAAGAAAATATGAGAAAAAACATTGTACATAACACACTATAATCAAAATTAAAAAATATTAATAATTGTATGAAAAATGAACTGGCTTACTAAATAAATTTTCACTGCGCATCCCGCTTAGCATGCATGATCAGATAAACGTCACAATGAAGTCACTGTCAGTCACTTTGGTCACATCACATCTGTGACCAAAATGCCACCACTCAGTGACGTCACATTGTGACTGAGATGTGACTTTCTTAAAAATATTTAGAAAATTACAAAATTTTCTTCAAAACACGGTATTTACTTTAAAGAAACATGTTTCTGGCAATTTAAATATCGTCGCTTTTGTCACAGTTTCGTCACAATGTTAAGAGCCCACAATAGTCACAGAAAAATTACTCAAAAAGACCCGGATGACCATGTAAAGTCTATGGGAGCGTTCTTTTCTAATATCTCGCTCAAATTTTAATATTTTTGCATGATTTTTTTGCACAAGATAGCTGAGGGCAATCCACAACCGGGCTAGTTTTTACTTTTTCAATTTTTGTTTCAGATTTTCTTTAAAAAATTATTTTAACTTTCGAAACCGGCTTAAACCGGTTCTGAAACTGAAACTATCGTAATATAAAAAATATATTACCAAAATCGAAAAAGTAAAAACTAGCCCGGTTGTGGATTGCCCTCAGCTATCTTGTGCAAAAAAATCATGCAAAAATATTAAAATTTGAGCGAGATATTAGAAAAGAACGCTCCCATAGACTTTACATGGTCATCCGGGTCTTTTTGAGTAATTTTTCTGTGACTATTGTGGGCTCTTAATGTCAAAATAGTCACAAATGACAAATTTTTCACAAATTGGTCACAACGTGACTTCACAAAGTGGTCACAATATGACAAAAAAGCTCTAAAACGGCCATAACGACTTCACATTTTAGTCACTGTGTCTTCACATCGACGTCACGTGACGTCACGTCGACGATCAATGGTCACAAAGTCACAATGCGACTTCACAACGTCGTTGCAGTGACATCACCATGCCTTACGGGATGCGTCAATTCTATAAAAAATTCATTTGCATATTGTGTTAGCTAAATGCACAGAACAACTTTTGTTATAGTTTCAAAATCATAGCTTGAAAATTCTAAAAATTATCGCCGATAGGATCAAATCAAAGCCATTATTCACTGTGTCCAAATATAGAGCTGTGTCCAAAGAGCTGTGTCCAAATATAGTAGTACGTGCAATATTGTGTAGATACTAATGAATGGAATATGGATACAGTCCCTCATCTTTTGTTTCATTTTGGGAATAACGGACTTTGATCTTATTCTTTCGACGATAATATTCAGAATTTTCTAGCTATGATTTTGAAACTTTAACAAAAGTTGTTCTTACATCAGAAAATGCTTCAGCAGTTTTTTTCAGCGGACAGAGAATTATTGATAATGGCGAAATAATGATACTTTATTGATATTTAAAATAATTCCCAGCTTTTCTAGTGTAATTTTCAAATTGAAATTATTTGAAACGGAAAATTTTTAATTCGGTATTGGCAGGACACCCGTCAAAAATCAGTTACTTCATATACCATTTGCAATAGAATCAGCGGTAAACACCATACTGTAAAAAAAAAAATCCGAACAGGCAAGAACTGCTTACAGTAATATTGCCAGAAGTTTTTGCCGTAAAAATTGTAATAAGTAATTTGTAATTATTAAAATTAGCTTAACACTGTAATAAACACGAAATTTAAGGTGATTTTCTTTAAGGTGTCCGCACACCTTTACAAGTGATTTTTTGAAAATTTGAAAATTTTCTTTTCTTATCCATTTCTTATAAAGACATTTACCTTAAAACTTTGAAAATTGTATAAAAATTTTAGCAATTATCCAGAAATTGGAATTGAAAAATGTAATATTACCGTAAAACGTGATAACTCAAAAATAAAATAATGTATTGAAATTTGTTTATTGCATAATAAACAAAATAACTCTCTCTGGTACTTAGACTACACACATTGTAATCGTATCTTTATCTCTGATGATATGGCAAATAAAGTACTAATGTAACGTGAAATTCTCAAATTTTGACACAAGTTTGTCACTATACCTGTGTAATAATAAAACTATTTAATATATTTTTAGTTGTTACTATTAGTGTATTCTATTTCCTCAAAAGACATTTGTAAAAGAACTACACAAAATTCCATAACATTGCATTTTTTTTTTCTTAAGAATGGTTTGCATATAGTAAAAATCTGAAAAACTTCATTTTGCGAAAAAGTTTAAAAAAAAATTAAACACAATTCAAAAGCTGTAAAGCTGTAACTTTAAACGGCTGTAACTTTGGTTATATATAACATACAGCTACAATTTAAGCATGATTCGACATATAAAAGAGTCAATTTTAATATTAATGCATAAATAAAAAAATCGATATTTTGATTGAAAATTATATTTTAAAGGTGTTTGGATAACTTAATCCTCTAAGTTAATCATCTAAGTCTTTTTCAGATCGCAACATTCACTTTTCAACTTCACAGACATAAAGCTTCATCCGTAGCACTTCTTTATAAAAGCCTAAGATTAATTGCCTGAATGTTCTATGCACATTTATTAGTTTAATCCTATTTTCGAGAACGTTCTATGAAGTATGATTGGTTGAATAATGTACTTCGGCTCCGATATGAAATATCTAAAAAATTCCGTCATGTCTCACAGATAATTTTATTGCTAAATCTCACCAATATTTTGCCAAATATCACCAAATTTGGTGGATTTCTTTTTTTCATTTGGCACCAAGCATGTGTTTTCGCATTGGTAATATTGAAAAAGATTTGTTCAAAAAATCTCGCCAATATCAACACTATTTCATCAAAAAGTAACTTATTTGGCGAAGTATTCGCAAGTTTGCGCATTTGTTTACTTCCAACTGTACAAAAAATTAATAACTGTTTTCACTTTCATTCTGATTGAAATCCATTGACCCTTAGTGACACCAAAAAGGCTCAGTTATCACATTTTCGTGAACATGTGGTACATTCCAATGATCTTCCCTAACCCCACAACGGTAGAGTACAAAATTTAGTCAAAATCGCGCGATCCATTTTTATCTAAATTTTGCATACACACACACATACCTACACGAACACAAGATTTGAATGTGTATCCATAATATAATTTGACATTTCATGATTAAAACACAATTATTGGAAGCTTTTCTTTTACACATAAAAAACTGCGTGCTTAAAATATTGATCATATATTTAATAGAAAACAAAATTTCTACACCGCAGTTAAACACTTCAGTTATTTTATAATAGGCATTTCCGTAATGGATTCATTTTTCATGTAAGATCGATAGTTAGCTGTTTTTTCTAAGCTCAAAAGCTCTTCATGCTATCACAAATAGTTGTAAAGCATACGTACAAGCAAAAGTTCAATAATTTGAGGGTATCTAACAATGGAACTAAAGTAAGTAAAGAAGAAAAAAGAAAGAGCCGCTCAATAAAGATATTGTCCTAAACTGTATTCTATGAAGACAATAATGGTACTCGATTATTCTTTATTGATTTTTACTGCTAAAAGATTGTCAATCATGCAATAAATTCCGCTTTCATGTCTAGTGGATATCGAAAAGACGCTAAAATATCATAATTCATAAAATCCTAATTTAAACGCATTTACTTTATGGCAGACGAATAGATCAAACAAAAAAAATCTTTTATATAAATAAATGCAGCGCGATTTTTATTATAATAAATTAATGTTTCAGGAAGTTGGAAATGGAAAACTGCACCGTTCTTTCCAATGACGTTACAAAATTCAGTTAAAATTGTTCAGTATGAGTAGTTTTAATTTAATGTATCATTTTAGATAATTACAAATTAACAGGGTCATACGAGTACCTTCATTTTCAAGTCAAAGTATAAATATTTGTTTATATAAAAATAAATCTAGTTTAAACACGAGAAAATTCGCCTTATTTAAGGAGATACTTTCTATAAGAAAATACTGGTACTGAAGAATTTAATAGTCTGGAAATTTAAGGATCATATCAACCTTAAGTTAATTATTTTTTTCTACGCCTTCAAAAATATCGAAAAGGGAAGCAATACTGGCAAAGTTTTTCTGCTTTTGGTAACTCTTAAGAGAGGACTTTGCGAGCTTCACAATTTTCCGTAGAACAACTTTGTCTCGATATATGTACCTGTTACTGAGACGATATGCATAATAGAAAGAAAAAAATCTCTAATTTTTTTTGTTAGTTTTGTTTTCCTCTTGTTGAAATAATTCTCCGAGTCATTTTTGTAAATTTTAAACAATATTTTATTTTAGTATATATTATTTTCTGATCTTTTACGATATTAAAAAACAGTTGTCCAAAATTAAAAATGAGAAAAGAAAAACTAACATTTATGTTTCAAAGTTTAAATTACATTTACATGAAAAAAATAACTAAAAATACTTGGTCTGTATTTTTATACGGTGTATCATTTGAAAGGTTTGTGTAAAAAATAACAATCGAATGAATGGCATTTACTTCCTATATTACGCATTCCTTTACTTTAAACTAATAATTACAGTAGTTATCGAAAAATAACATATTGAAGGAGACTAGGTAGAATATGGCAGCAACATTATAAAAACAATACATTTAAAAACAATTCATTTATTCCATTCTTCTTTGTTTCTTGAATATAGATGTGCTATATTTATATGTAGTGTTATCTAAAACTGATAAATTACAAAACAAGGAAAAATATTGTATTAGACTTTTTTGTTAAATGCGGGAGGGGTGGGACACATGCATCAAAAGTGTGGGTTCAAGCTTTAGAAAGTTTCAGTTTCTTACCATAACATAAGAAAAATTATGAAGAAAAAAAAATAAAGGAAAATAGTTTTTCTAATTTTACCGTTTGTAGAAGTACAGATATCTTATTATTTTCTTGTATACAAAACAAATTTAAACATACGCTCTAAAACCATCCTATTATTAAATCATTTAACTTATCATAAAATCTGTAAATAGAAAAGCCTTTTAAAAAATTGACTTTTCTGTAAATAACTTTTCAATCTCATATATTTCAAGAAACGCTAATAATGATGCAAGTGTAATTTACAGACATCTGGATTTTTATAGATATTTGCAAGACATATATGTTGTGCAAAAATGTATCTTCTGAAAAAGCATGTTTTGAAAATATTTGAATTTCGAAATTTAATGATAGTAAATTTTCATTGAAAGTAAAGTTTTTAATATATTGAAAAAAAATTAATTCTATAATATTCATATTTTATAAAGAAAATGTAAAATGGAGCTTTAGTATATATGCTAATAAAACAATACAATTCGTTAAATTTGAAAGAACAATCGTAATAAATTATTGTGAAACTCCATTTTATTACTTTCCATTCTCTCTTTCATGCGATTACTTTTGTTATTACATTAAGTAAATAGTTTTAAAATTTAATCAATACTTTCTCTTTGTATAATAATTTTAATAAATTTATTTACGTTCAAAATATAAGTGACGTATTGGTTATAGATTTTATTCTTCAAATGTTCATTGCTATAAGAAATATTTAATAATTTGATAAATATTGAGATGAAAGTATTATCAAATAAGGTAACTGATGAGTTTTCGTGTAAAAATTATAGCAAATGTGTTATCATTTCGCAATTTTATAAGTGTTTTATATTTCTTGTTACGACACAATTTGAAAAATTCATGGTTTTAAACTATATCCTGCTTATCACAAGAGATTTATATTTATAAATTTAATTAGCAAATTGAAGTTTACAGACTCACTCTAAACTTTTAGCATATTTCACGTTTTATTAGTTATTAGGAGCAAGATTTTATAACTCAATTAGTTTCTATTATTGCACTGATTTATGGCATTTCGAATTTTTCTATTTAATAAGATGCAAAACTTTTGCTAAAACTATACAATACCTCGTTATAGAGGAAATAATAAACGATAATTTTTTTTTCTTGAGAATCGATTCGAATATAACTAAATGCATAGTCACCGCGGAGAGAAAGTAGTTATATAAATGTCGTTCGTCGTTACAGATAAAAGATTGGAGTGAAATATTTTTTACTTCATTCGATGATTTCTTGAACTACTACAGTATATATGTATCATGAATATAATGTATTTCATTATCTACGCATTTTATTTGAAACAAAAAAAGGTTAAGGTGAAAATACGTGTGGTATCAGTAATTGTACATCAAATAATTTTAGCGATACGATATCAATTATTTCTTTTAACAATTCTTATGTAATACATAATATGGTAAATAGTAATCCAGATGTCATATGTTAAAAGATGGCTTTATGATAAGTGTAAAGGGAAAATATTTAATAAACAAAAACCTTGATTGACATATATATATATGCTGTAGACATATTTAATAATAAAGAAATGTTGTAACAGTTCTTATAATGCTGTTATTTTGTTGGTTCATAGCTAGTAGAACTTTTTCTTAGCTATTTATTCTCGATATTAGTAAAGCTTTTTCATTAAAATATAACAAGTTTTTATTCTGCTACGTAGATTTTTTTTAAACATTCTTTTTCATTCAAAAGCCATATGATAAAATATCTCTTTATAAATTGTTTAACAGCATAACATTTGATGAAAAAAAAACTGGTGAAGACATTTACAAAAATTCATTTGCAATACTGTGAAATAAAGAAATAATTCAGAATAAAGAAATGTAATAACATCTCTTATAATTACAGTACTTTCTTAGTTTCCAGAAAACAAAAGTTATTTTTAATAATTTCGATTTCTTTTTACAACTCAGCGCTTAGTAAAACATAAAATAAATTGATTTTGCGTCTCATAATTTTTTTAACTGATAAGTAAATTAAGCATGTAATTGATATTAAATATTTAAAAAGTTCTAGGTTCCTAATTTTCTATTTTTAAACATAATTTTCTTATAAAACATTTAGCAGCCACGCTAGGTCATTTTATCAAAAGAGACAGAGTTTACGATTTTACATCTAGTACATTAAACAAGGAAGTGATCTCTATCAAAAAGAAAAAATAACGTAAGAAATACTGTCGTTATATTTATTGTGCACGCAGTTTTATGACTTGAGAAAATGCTCTAGAACAGCAGTGAAATGTTCTGAATATTTTTATTCCATTTATTTTATCTCGAAAGCTTTAAAAATATTATTTACTCTTTGAAAGTACCTACAGTAAAATAACAGTTCATGAGTGTAATAACATTAGTTTTTTTTCTCCAGGGAAATATATAAAATCAAGATTTTTCTTGCTGAAATTTGTATAAAAGATCACAGGTTAAATATCATTAAGTTGAGATTTACTTTATTTGGGAAATTTTGACCAAGTATCTAGCTGTCATTTACATTTTATTAAAATAATCTGCGATAATCTAAAACAAAATTTAGTACGCAATGTGTAAGTGACATATATATTTGTTTACTGCATTTAGATATCTGAAATCAGAATAGCCGTCAATTTGTGATTGTACAACGACAAGAAATTTTTATTGGAGGATTTAAGTAATTTGATACGAAAGAAAAGCTTTTTTTTAAAGCGGCGAAGACTTTGAAATAAGCGGTCAAGTGCGATTATTTCTCGCGTTCAGAGGGTTCAGTACTATAAATATAAGGATTATTCACTTTCTCTTTTGAAAGAAATCTTTGCTAAAAATATTTAAAAAAAAACTATACAAGATAAAATTGGGTATAGCTGTATGTACTAGAAAACTATGAATGTCTAAAAATATTTTCAAAGAGGTATGAAACCTAAATTATATGAAATATTTCTATTCTGTGTAACTCATTTTTTAATATTATTTTAATCTGTTTTCTGTTTATTATTATTATTATTATGAACTTAATTCGGTGCTGAAAATTTAAAAAAATGCATATTGAAAATTTATTTGGCATTTCTTAAAACTAAATAAAAAATAGTTATAATATTTTGTTTTTACGCAGTAGCTAAAATAAAACCCTTGTCTAATGTTTAAACTTTACATTGTACCAAGCTCGTTTCGAAAGTATGTCGTAAATTTCCAACACCACCCATGGTCTGTGCCATGTTTTGCTAGATAGGTTTTGACACTAGAAAAGCCGGAAATTTTAGTCAAGTTTTTTTATTTAAAATTCTTTATAATTTACTTAAAATGTTTTTGGTCTTTGTATCGTATACATTTATTTATGATAAAATTTCTCGTTTGCACCGAAATATATTCACATGGTACCAGTCAAAATGACCTCTCACGGCAATTTCACTTTTAATTTATCCCCTAAAAAACACGAGAGATGTATTGTGAGATCCACTCAATGCAAACTAGTTGTGAATGCATAGTATTTATTTGAATAACCCATTAGTACAAGATGGCATATTTTTAGGTCATTTCACTTAGTGGAAAGAAAGTGTTTTCACACCAGTAAATATAAAAATAAATATATAATAACTTTCATAGGGTAATATCCTTGTGGGGGGGATTCTTCCTTGAAAGTGGTGGGAAATCTAAATTTTAACTTTTATGAAGAAAATAATTAGGACGCTTTTGGGTTAGTTCTAAAGAATTAAATTAGTCTGTTTTTAACTATTTCACGTTTATTACTTTTATGCTGCTACTGGGTATTGCATTACACCAAATGTGTCACATGTGTTCAGATCCAGAGAATATAGCACAGAGCCAGAATCGGTCCCCAATGTACTCCTTCTGCACATCAAACATTTTCTTGGTCCGATGAGGTAGAGCTCCGTCTTGCATGAACCACATATTGTTGAAATGAGGTTCACTTTGGATAATTGAGATAAAACCATTTTCCGAAGACTTCACGTGTCGTTCAGTAGTCACCCTTCCATCAATGTATATGGGACATATCATTCTGTGATTGGACAGTGTCCCCCACTTGGTCACCCGTTGATGCCGGAGAGAATTCTAGATAGCTAAACGCGGATCCCTAGTTTCCCAAATGCACCAATTTTGCTTATTGACGAACCGATCCAAATGAAAGTGGGATTTGACGCTAAAACAAAGCATATTCGGTAAAAAACGATCCATATTAACATTTATCCTGCTCGTCAAGTTTGGCGAAATACAACCACTGCTCCATCACCATGAGGCTTAAAAGCTGATGAGTTTGAATTTTGTATGGGAACAGATGCAGGTCTTCAACAAAAATTGTCTCGGGATCTCCCGGTTGCATCTCACCTGTTGTGCAGATTGTCGGATTTATTTCCTCGGGTTGGTTTGAAACACAGCACGTGTCTTCCTGATAACGTTCTTACACTGTTGACGGGCATTGCCAACACTGTAATCACAAACACTACCAGTTTTCTCAAAGTTGCAAATCAAATTCATCATTTCTGGTGCATTTTATGAATACAAACGAATAAAATTACACCACTTTATAATGTATGCGATCCATCATTGTCAGTGTATTTTAAAGATTGTACACAACTACAAAGATATTGTAATAGATATGCATCACTGAAAAAAATTACTAGATGTTTTCTACATATCATCGGATGCGTAGCATTTATCATTTATTTACAGAGATACATAAAACAACCATTTTTTAGTTATAATATGCTTTTTTAAACATACATTATAATGTATTGTGTGATGTGTATAACGTACATGGATTATATAAAGGTATACACGGAAGAATAAGCACACATTTCTAGCTAAGAAGAGCAACTGCTGAAGTTAATTTTACTTTGTTAAGTGTTTTTTAAATTGTTAACTTAGAAATCCCACTTCATTGTACAATTTTGAAAATATTTTTTTTTTTTTTTTTGGAAATCCCAATAGTATTAGATTGTCATCGGGTTTACGTCAATATGTAAAATTTAATGTCGATCGGATATTTGAAAATGAGTTAAAGTTCTAGTACAAATTTTGAACTGAAAAAACATACATACGATAGTTGAAGTTAAATAAAAACTTATAAAAATAACATTCTTTTTTGTTAAAAGAAATTATGAAAAGAAACAGTCTCAAATCCTTACAAAATAAAAAAAATGATAAAGTATCCTTATTTTGGAAAATCTGGAACTTAATAAAAGTTGATTCAATCGTAATATTTGAACGATTTTTTTCAAAGCGCAGATACACATGAAATAAGTTCTTCGAATACAGCAAGCGCTCTATATATGATCCCTCAAATCATGGTCGAACTGCAGAAAATTGATAAAAGACATCCATTTTTAAAGTTTTATAACTCAGTAAATTTTATGGTTATATGAATGTTTTTTTAACATACTTGTTAGTGTAATAGGAAGAAATCACTAAACATAACTTATAAAACCTGTCCATATAAAATTTTTAATTTCGTATTTTTTTTAAAAATAATGTTATTGACACATATCGCTTTTTAAATCTTTCTTTACCTCATTTAAAACACTGTTGTAATTGAGCTATATGTCAGTGAATAACTGTTTAGGAATAAACCTTTGGCCACCGTAGAGAGTGGATACCCTGTATATGCATGCACACACATATATATAAACATTATAAAGACGACATAATATAAATATATATACAAATTGACATCACATATTAACTTTCAGATAACGGCGAACCATATGATCGTAACTCTTATTAATAACCATGTAAAAAAAAAAAAAAAAATGTGTAAATTTAATGGAACAATATATATAAAGATTTACATTAATGTTAACGTAAATCAGTGTGATGCAAATATTGTCATTTGATTAGCAAAATTTCCATGCACTTATTTCACCAACAATAGTTTTTCCTAAACGGCATTTTGAATAAAACTGCAACCAATTTACCGATATGACATATGTACTATTGTGCACTAGTGGTTACATAGTTCTAAAATATAGGTGCTTAAACGTGTTTCTCAAATAGCCCCAATACTTCACTATTATTAAGGCAATATATACCAGATATCTCTTAGCTATTGGACTATAATAAAAAATGATTTAAAATTACCGATACATTAAAAAATTATTTAACTACATTCAAAAAATAACATACGTGTGTAATGTGTATAATATATGTAAATATCTAATGTTTCATATTTTAAAGATAATATTAATTAATATTGCAATATATAACATGTTATTTTCAACAGCAGCCTTAGCATTTGATTGATATGCAATCTGTCTTGAATAGGTTAAAAACATTTCAAAATACATATTTTGTTTCTACTTTACAATTATGTAATAAGATACCCAAAATAAAATTTATCTTTAGAGAATACCATTCATATTTTATTGTCCTACATAGTGAGGAATCGACCGAAGTATTTATTAAGTTAAATCTGTTCGTAACATGTGCTGAGTTTTTCCTTAGAACTTCTCAAATAGCCTGTCAGTTTTTCTAAGAGCAATAGACGTATATAGCTCATGCTAAATACATTAGTGGTTAAGATTTTTTTTCTATCATTGCATAGGATATTTTTAGTAGCAACGTAATATCATTACGTATCATTTGATCGCCACTCGTTCCAAAATTAATTGAGTGTTAAATGAAGATACGCAATTTTTCACTTCAACGTTACTTACAACGCAATAAAAACGCTTCTAGAACTGCACTTAATTATTTAATATAATTTATTCACTTGCATCGCTAGGAATAAACGCTAAAAAGCCTTAGTAGCCATTTATTAAAATATTTTCTACAAAAAATATATGATGCTATTTACCTATTTATTAAATATTGATCGTTATCAAATCAAATTTTCTCACCTTAATCATTTCAAATTGATAACGTTTGCTTTAAATTAATGAACAAAAAGATTAAAGTCAAAAATTTGTGGTTAATGAAAAGATTATTTTTCTTTATGGTTTTTGAAATCTTAGAGTATTTGAGATGATTTATGATGTTTAGTAGCCTAATCAGTATTTCCCCTTCTTCACAAAAAGTGAAAACAATAATAAAAAAAAGTGGAAACTTACGAAACATTTCAGAAAATATATGAAGCATAAGTTCTTCATCGCAGAAGCAAATTAAGCATGATTAACGTTAATAAAATGATACGCAGAAGTCAAGCGTGTAAAATTGGAACACTGGATGCTTACAGATATTTTTTTAATGGGACAATTATTTTTTAATTTTATTCACAATGGTTTCAATTAATAACTGTTATCGTTATTGCGTGTCACAAAGATATTTTCACTTCATTAAATGGTAAAAAAAAAACTGCTAAAATGTGAAAAAATATCCGAGACAAATTTAATGCCATGTTTCATGGAACAGAAAATGAAAATTAAATACATTGTTAATTAAAAGTGACTACTGTATAAAATATTTATCCTGCATTTTTTCTCTTAATTTAACATAAAGTGTTATAAAGATGCATTTTAATGCAGACGAAATTAACGTCCTTTTCAGACATAGATGTTGTATTTTAAAGTATAATGTTTTGAAAATGATCGTTCTTTCAATTTAAGTTTAAAAATAAAATTTTAAACCGAAATGTCATTTTAACTAAGCAATTCAACTAATCATTTACACTCGTGTCCAGAATTAAGGTAAAAACATAAAATCTGTGAAAACTGATAAACTAGTCACAGTGTTGTCACGAAATTTGGCACAGAGGTATATAACAATGGGAGGAAGAATGTAACAACATAGCAGTATAGAAAAGTTTTTAACTGTTAATTAAAATACAGGGTATATCGAAAAGTGTTAAATCACGAATAACAGATAAATCATTTATCTCGGAAAAAAGTCTATCTAATATGGAATGTGACCATCGCATATTTCTTTAAGAGTATTATTTCTTTAATTTCTTTCTCTCTCTCTCTCTACCAATTATCATACTGTTTATGAGGGTGTCAATAAATATTTGTGACAATAAAGCCCATTCTTTCAAAAGCGCGGCTTTTAACTCGTTGTAGGTCCTGAGAGAGGGACGGGGGTTACAGTGTACAATGGCTCTTTTTTAGACCACCTCAGTCATGTTCAATTGGATTGAGGTACGGAAAACGCGAGGTTCAATTCATATGGTAGCTGGGATGATTGATCCACGTTTCATCCAGATGAATATTCGACGAAAATGACACCACGGGGAGAATTTCGACATATGATTCAAAAGAACACTGTGTCAACTGGACACTGGGCATTAGGAACGAGGTCCTCGAATCCTATTTGAAGTTGTTTAGGGGTGCTGTAGGCCAGGACAGCATGTTTATGGACGATAATGTAAAGCCAAATAGAGCTCACGTTGTTGATCATTTTCTCAAAGAAGAAAATATTCGCGGTATCATTATGAATTCGAGGGCCTCGGACCTCAGTACTATTGAACATATTTTGGATGGTCCAGGAAGAGCCAATGCGCAGCGTAATACCCCCCTCTCAGGACCGGCCAGATGTTAGAAACCGCGCTCTTGTAAAAATGGACTTTGTTGCCACAAACATTTATTGACACCTTCATAAACAGTAGAGAGCTTATAGTGAGGCTCGTATAGCAGTTCACGGTGGTCACAGTCCATATTTGTCAGTCTTTTTCCGAGATACATGATTTATTTCTGTTTCAGGATTAAATAATTTTTGATATATCCTATATCTTAACTCTCAATTAAAATCTTTTCTTTTTTGTTATGTTGTTATATTCTTTATCCCACTGTAATACACCTTTGAGCCAAATTTTTTGGTAACACAATGAATAGTTCAAGAGTTTTCTCAGATTTTGTGTTTTGACCTTCATTTTGGACATGAGTGTATAATGAAAAATAAACATAATACTGCGACTTTAAAGTACTTCTATATTTTAGGAAAGCTTATTATTACCTAAAAATACGTTATTAAAAAGCATATTATTATACACAGAATGATATCTAAATATACAGAAATAATTAGCTCTGTTTTAAAGAAAAAAATAACATTAGAAATTGTCACAGTAAATGAAATAGTAGAGATATATTTTAACATTCATTAATATCTTGAATTAAAAAATAATAAATGTTAAACTATAAAAAATGTTATTAATTAATTTGCAAACTAAAATTAGAAGTATTGAAAGTATTTAATGCTTATAAAACTGTATTAACAAAGAGATTGAACTAGCTTTTTATACTAAAGTTCTAACTCTCACAGTGCAACAGTATACTGTTGGAGTAAAAGGAAATTTAACAATATACAGTAAAAGGAAATGTAAAAGAAATGTATATTGTTTCTCACAGGAAAGGATCTGGTATTTAAATTTTATTTAATTGTCGTTCTATGAAAACTTTTATTATTTAAATTTAGTACTAAAGATTATTTATATTACACATGACACACAGTATGAATTCGAGTAAAGGTGTTCAATTTTAAACTCACATATTCATATGATTAAATATTATGCAAATTAAAAGTAAAATTTAAAAGACTGAAAATATTAAAAGATAATAAATACGTAATACATACGTTAACATAAATAAAATTAGCCTTTAAGAATGATAAAACTGCTTACTTACTGCTTCATAAAATGAGTCAAGTTATTTAGCAATGCTAAATAGTATACATAAAAGAGGAATTTAATACAAATGTATACTGTTATGCACGGAAGGACTGAAATTAAAATTAGGATCAAATTTAAAGTTAAACATTATATTATTAATAAGTCACATTTTAAGCATTCATGGGTGTAATTAACATGTATTTTATAATAAATATGAAGACTTCTTTTATTCTATAAAGAAGTTTATTTTCAAATCGACTTGTAGTAATTGAACCATTATTTTATTTTAGCACAAGGCATGAATTTTATTATATTATGTGGAATATATTCTTAATTTAATCAGAAATGTTGCATTTAACTATCACGTTGTTGATAAGTATACAAATTAAAAAGAAAAAAGGAAAAGGTTTGAATAAATTCCAATATAATAAAATATAATTAATCGAAAATTAACTAGTAATGACGAACAAACTGATTGCTTACAGATTTACATGTGGGTAATATATTTAGAACAGGCAAGCAACATCCTATGAAATTGAAAAAAAAATTCAGTCAGTGCCCCCCTGTGACACCGAGATTTGTAGTTGAGTTCAAGTCTTTAAAAATATTCTGTCGATCGATAGTCAGGACCAGGTTCAGTTTATCTTTGTGCGTTCACTCTAATTGATAGAAAGCTGTTACAGTAGTAGTTATTTGAAATAAATCTTCTGAAAATATTCTTACGATATTTATTTATTAAGATTCTGAAGAAAAAAAACTAGTTGTTGGCCACCGTAATTCTTAACCATCACGGATATTACTATGAAATGTGAAAATAAAACACGCGTAAACTATTTATAAAATGCATTGCAATTCCAAAATAAAATAATAAAATTTAAACGTATATTAAAATACACGTTTAAATAGCTATTTTAATGTTTTATATATTTTTTTTTCTAAAAATACGTTTTAAAACTTTGAATGTTCATTCTTATAAATTCAGGTTAGGGCTAATCTAAATAATATATATTTTTTGGAATACACTAACACTTTAATGATAATTACGAAAATGTCCTTAATTTTCTGGCTACGGATGCATTTACTGTAAAGGAATATATGCATATATAAAACCGCCTTTACAAATAAATAAATCACCAAGTGTGCACTGGGAAATTTTCCATTAAGCTATCGAAGTTAACTGTTAACGCAATTTGCACATACACTAGTATTTCATTATAATGTGTGTTATTTAATTTTCTTGGCAATAGTATAGTGTTTCATATTACATGACTGAAATTAACATAAGTCCAAATTACTAGTTTATACGTTTCTGGCTTCTTTGATATGCTTTCGAAGTTCCATTGATTGAAAATATCTGAAATCTTGTGAATAAGTGGTTTATTTTTAGCCTTATGTGCTCAGCAACTATCAGTAGCTGCTTGTCTCTGACAAATCTGCCCCGAGAGAGTATGTGTGACATTTGCAATTAACTTCTCTCTTGATTCAGAACAGTGTTGACAGTAAAATACCACAATTGTTGTTTAAATAACACAAGTTTTTTATGGTAATATTCTGCTTATTTTAGCTCCAGAGTTTCTATAGTTAGATATGATTGCTATACAAATTACATTACTATGTGAAAACACAGATATTCATATTTCAATTGTACTATTTCCCTAGAAATCCCGAAACGAATACACTGAATTACGTCAACAGAATTATTGTAAAAAAGAAAAATTTCACAATTTATGCGAAAATAATTAACAAAAAATAGAACAGGAGGGAACATCTGCATTTTATTTTCTGGGTTTAAACGTGATGTTTAGTATTCTGTCAACAGAAGATTTTACCTAGCACAATTTTCTGGTACAAAATTGAACATAACAAGTTGTCTTATAATGCGCTGTTACTAGCAAATACAGCTTCTAAAATGTATTTTATAATAGACAAACAAAATAAAAATATATTTAAGAAATAGAAGAATGTACCTAAAAACAAGAACATCTTAGTATTTTTTTCCGCTAATATTTCAATAAGCCAAATCTAAATATGGTTCATTTTAATAGTATAATTATTTTCATAAATTTATGCCCAGGTGCTGATACATTACTTCAGCCTATATCCGTCTAGCATCTGAAATTTCAGCATATTCATAGGTATTCTTTAGCAACAAAATTTCTTTAATTCCTCTGAATAAAAAATATCACATGATATATTCAATTCATGAAATATATTCAATTGTAGAAAAAAATCGATTTCAGCCTGGACTTAAAAATTGCAGTCATATTTCATATTTACATTGACAATGTATCAATATATCGCTCACCCCAAAGAAAAATGACACACATCACGAAAATTCTTTTTATTCCACTAATACGTTTGTCTTAGGTGTATCTTTCTGCTTAAAACGTTTTATAAGTGTAGTTACACGGGAAAAAACTTTATTAAATAACGTGTCCATTCCTAATCACAGAAAAAAGTGTGGATTGCGTGGGGAGGTAAATTTATTCAACCATCCAAACATCATCAGATGCCTTCATTCTTAAGGGTTTTACGCTTTTATGCACGTTTTTGCTCCTGCATGCAGATCTAAGAGCTAGACTTTCAAGTTACAGTAAAATCGAGCAAATTTTCTTTTGCCTACCCTGTGAAATTTACTTTTGTCGAGATGTGTCATTTTTCTTTCGGGTAAGCAGTATGTCAATCAGAATTATAGTTAGTTACAGTTAATTCATTTTTTGGTATTTTTTAACATTTCTTGATTAGTTTAAAATTTAAAAAAAAATATGTTAACCGTTATCTCAAGATTATTTTTAACTATTAATTTTGTAAGCATTCATTTTATAATATAATATCATTTTATTGTACGAGAGGGGGGAGTCTGAAAATAAGATTCCCCTGGCGCCTGTGGACAGAGGTGTGTATGAAAGTCAAACAGTAGAATGAGACATGAAAATTAAGGCATATTTTTATTTTCCCCAATAATTACCAACTACATTGAGTCATTTGTCATACCACATGTGAGGCTGCAAAAAGTCATCCAGAAAAACATCAGGGCTTTGCATATGGACAAGCTGTTAAACGTTTCTTGCATACGCAAGTCCTAGTTTTTCCTGGAGGGCGTTTTGGGGCTTATCAAGTGCTATGATAAAAGACTCAATGTACTTCGTAATTAATAGTAAAAAAAGCTATGCCTTAACTTTAATGACTCATTCTATATTATACTGTTTGACTTTCATGCACAACTCTTACCACAGTCAACAGGGAAAACTTATTTTCAGACTCCTCCTCGTAACAGTAAAGTTTTTGGAAAAATGTTTTTGTCCCATACTATTTTATCGCTCATTTCTTTAATTTCAAGAATTAATGGCTTCCTGGTGATATATTAACACTGCATTGTGCTAAGAATAGATTGGTTGGTTTGTTGCTTATTGGGCGTTGCGGTCATTATTTTTACGCAATGACGATACAGAAAAGATCCTCCGTTTGAAATGGAATGCGACGACTTATAAACGCTCTTTTCTGATGGTGATTCGAATCAGGAAACATATCACATCTAGTAAGTTCAAAACGAACCACTAGACAAACTAGTGGTAATTTGCTGAAAAAAACAATATTCTCCTATTTTCAGTGCTTTGAATACAGTACATTACATTTCGGAAAATTTAAACTGAGGTGAATTTAGAAAGAATGGTGTTTTTTGTGAAGGAAAAGGATGGTGACAATTAAAATAAAGATTAAATTTCGAAATCTTTTTTAGTATTGATAAATACATATGTTTTAGTTTATAGAGTAATGTGATTAGCGCTATAATTATAATTCTTGTGTAGTCTTTATGATTTGAAAATGAATATAATCAAATTATTCTATGAAATGAAAACAAAAATTTAGAAAAAAAATTGATCTCAGGTAAATGTAACACTGGGAAAATTTACTGTGTAACATTTTATTCTCCTAGTGAGACAGAAATTATAATATTATGTACTTTCTAAATGAAATAAGGTAAAACTAAAAAACTAGATATTTTAGTATTTCTGTTATAACTTTCAAATTGCTACCGAGTGTAATCTATTGAATAACAATGAAATGTTAAATCTCCCTAGTGAAAATATTGTACTTCAAATTTTCTTTGTTTCTCATTCTAGTTAATTTCCTGAAATTGTTAAATAAAACTGAAAAAATATATAAATAGTAATTTTTTTCATTATATTTTATACTATTTACGTCTATTTTATACAATTTTATTATTTTTTGAGGGGAGGAAGGGAGATACTGAACTCATTTATAATAATATGCCTTTTCGTTTATTTCAATGTATGATTTTAAGGAAAAAATATTCATTTAACTAAAAAAATGATCCCTAAAGTTTTAATTGACTGGAAACGTTCCACACAACGAAGGCGATTAACAGACAAAATATACTTTTCAGAGACAAAAAAACTTGGTATGAAAACAGGGACTTTAAATATATATGTTAATGCATTGCCACTAATCTACTTTGATGACCCGATATTAGCACTTCCCACAGTTATGCTTCTGCAACACTACAAACGCAGCACAATATAGAATAATTTTTGTGAGCCATCAAATCTTTGCAAAAATGAAACCAAAGGGAATTCACCATCAAAGAAAGTGAATAAATCTACAAGTATATTTCTTGGAAATTTTTGTTAAAAATTTCGCACTCCTTGAATGCAATTAATACTACAATTTTTTATTACTTAAAAAGCGTGCATTTAGCAGAGTGAAAAACGTTTAATTTTGAGTTTACCCCAAACTTTATGGCTCATAAAAATTATTTCAGCTTCTTCTGCGATTGTGGTCTACACAACATAACAGTGAGGATTGCTAATCTTGGGTCATCCAGGTATTTAGGTGATTAAGCATTGATGCGCGTAGTTAATAAACCTTATTCGATTCCAGGCTTCGATACTTTTCACTTTGTCTTCTGTTCGTCTTTCAAGCAATTAAAAATTGTAATATTATTTGAATTAAAGTCGTGAGAAATTTTCAAAAAAAAAAAATCTAAGAACTATACGTATAGAAAACAAAAAATTTCGATTTAATTAAAATTACGTGGGATACAAAATATTATTGGTTTAATGAGACAAGCAAATCAAAAGAATTTGATTTTCTGTGTATTTGAATATATATTCTCGGAGAAAATAATCATTTAATTAAAAATGTTTTCCGATGTTTTAATTGAAATAAAACGCTCTAGAAAATGAAACTCAAGTAACAGATAAAATATACTTTGTAGCTATTGAAAACAGTGGAATATATAATTGATATGTTTCATATTCATTTACAAATTAATACATACTTTTATTTATTTTGCCATTTTTTTAAATATTATATACTTTTCAAAAAAATTACTTAATTAAAAAAGTTATATTATATAAGGAAAATATATGAAAGTTTTGCTTGAAGAAAATCTTTACGAAATCAATAAATATAAAAATGAGATATTATTTCTATGAAAGAAAGTTTATACGAAAGAAACCCTGTAAGTGCAGTCATATTTTCATCGCGAGCGGATACATATTTTGTTATTTACAGAAACTTATATTTTCAAGAACTTGCTACTTTTAAATAAAAACTTTAAAGTTTATCTTTTAAACTTTTGCTGATATTTTATCGTTGAAAAATTAAATCTTTTATTGGAAATTGTTATAAGTGTTCTTCTTTTTCCCGTGACTATGATTGATGTTCTATATAATATTTTCTGTAATAAATATAATTTTGTTTTGTTTTTCAGATTTATAAAAATAGGAGAAATATCAAGTCTATTTTTCAGATTTTTAAAATTATATTTATTAATTTCAAAAAGCTATCTTACGTGACATTTTTATGTATTTTCTCAAGCTTACTATAATTAATTAATATCTTTATAAAGAAAATTATTCATCAAAATAAGATGCTTAAAAATATTTAGAAAGGATATGTGTATACAATAAAATATCATTTGTCATATTTGATATGAACAAATAACTCTTTTTATATATACGAGTACTTTTAATCTCTTTACAAAACTAGATCAATCGAAACAGAAATAATTTATTAAAGTTAATAAATAATTTTTATCTAAAAATTTTTACCTTCAAAATAAAGCACATTTTTGTTCAACCGTTTCTCAAAATTTCTAACATTTCATTTGATAAAAATATTTAGCATACATATAACCTTTATTCATTCAAAGCTTCGTTAAATAAAAAAATATTGTGTTGATTGCATTGATTGTATAGATTGATTGATTCGATTGTATAAAATTGAATCTTGAAACTTGCTGCATACAAATAAAAGATAAATGATGTCATTTATAAGCTATTTATTAAACAAAAGTGTTTAAAACCTGATTGGTTTCACTTTTTTAAAGTCAACCATATTACTTGGTAACTATATCCCTCAAATAATTCTTTTTCTATCTCAATGAAAGATTCTCCAGCCAGGGAGTCAAAATCATGACTTTTGGATTAAACTGCCAATGCTCTATATATTGAGCTTCCTGGACTTGCAGCCCGCTGACACTTTTTACTCAGATAATCTTTTTGACAATATTATTTGGTCTGCCATGTAACAGCTCAATAAAAAACACCACGGGAAATAAAACAAAACTAAATGTCTTCTATTTTAATCATTAGAATAATATGCATTAGTAGAGATACTAGAATTTTATATTTAAAAAAAGAAAACCCTCAGAAGAAACAACTAACTTTGAATTAACATTAATTTTAATGCGTTATAATCTCTTAAGTTGTTCACATGACAAACCTGGTTCTATTGTGAATAAGGCTATCGGCAGTTGATATGTAGGCCAACAGTAGGTGCAGATAGCTTTTCAGTTGGACCATTGGAAATTAGGTCTTAGGTTTGAATCTCGGCATAAACCCTTTTTAAGATCGCTCCTTGATTACGTTTTCAAGTTTGGGTGCAGATATTTTATATATAGTTACTTTCACGTTCTGAACCAGTTCTGAAAGTGAAAGTAACTTTACAAAAATACCTGTGACCAAAATCGAAAAAGTAATCAAGAAGTGATCTTGAGAAGGACCTCAGCTATCCAATGCAAAAAAAAAAAAAAAAAAAAAAAAAAAAAAAAAAAAAAAAAAAAAATTCAAAATGTAAAAGAGTTATTAGAAAATGCCTCCTCATAGGAACAGCACTAGGTCGAGAGTTTCTTCGTGGGCAGGGACTGGAATCTTAAGGGGAAAGGATGCCTTTAAATTGGTAAAAATATCGATTTTTATTATTTTTTTAATTAAATGGAAATATTATTAATTGTGAATATTTTGACACCGAATTTTTACCTATATGATCATTGTGTCGTGAGATATTATAAATTATTGTAAATTGTTCCAGCGCAAAGGCCCATACAAATTAAAACTTTAAACTGTTTTTTCCCCCTGATCATATAGTTACAATTTGCTTGTTCAAAAACACTAAGGGTTTTTTTTTTCTAATTTAGATAATTTTTTTTACTTGCTCTCCATGATGTATTTATATTTTTGTGCATGAATTTAACATTCAAGATTATGGTTATTTAAAAAAAAAAATATGAGATTTTGTTAATTTGTCTTCATTTTTTTTTTATATACACGAGAAAAAAATCATATTAAATGTTTTTAAAAATTGAAATGTTTATAAAAATATATGAGCTTTTCAAAAAATTTTGAGAATTAAAAATAAAAAGAATTCAAATGAATATTAATGTGGTGGTAGCTTTTATGTGAAATTTAGTGCAACTGAATTGGTTTTATTTAAGATATTTAAAAATTATGTCTCTGGGCAAAGTTAGTATTTTACAATTTTTCCTGTGAAATGCATAGAAGTAAAAATTCAAATAATAAAGTTTTTATTTTTGTTTATTTTTATAAAGTCTTTTTTTTATGCTTTATCTATGGTATTTAAAAATATTTATCACTGTAAAAAGTTAGTATTTTACAATTCCTCCTGGGATATGCATAGAAGTAAAAAAATAATAAAGTCTTTATTTAATAATTTAATTCCTTAAATTCTTTCAAAGAATTTAGGGGACTAAAAAAAGTCATATGACTATTAATAAAATAGCCTTTAGGAGAATTTTAGTGTAACTGAATCGGTTTTATCTAAGGTATTTAAATATATACATCACTGGATAAAGTTAGTATTTTACAATTCCTACTGCGAAATGCATGTAAATAAAAATTCAAATAATAAAGCCTTTATTTAAGAATTTGATTCACTAAATTCTTTAAAAGAATAGTCTTTCAAATAATTTAGGAATTAAAAATCAAAAAATTCAAATTAATATTAATAAAATAGCTTTTAAGTTAAGTTAAGTGCAGCTGAAACGGTTTTATCTAAGGTACTTAGAAATATGTATCACTGGACAGAGTTAGTATTTTACAATTCCTACTGGGAATTGCATAGAAGTAAAAATTGAAATAATAAAGTTTTTATTTTTATTTATTTTTATAAAGTGCATATTTTTATTTACTTTTATAGTCTTTATTTTTTAAGGTTTTGTGTAAGGTAATTAAAATATATATCACATGATTAAGTTAGTATTTTACAATTCCTCCTGGGATATGCATGGAAGTAAAAATTCAAATAAAAATGTTTTATTTAAGAATTTAATTCCATAAATTTTTTTAAAGTTTAGCCCTCCAAAGAATTTAGATAATTAAAATTAAAAAGAATTAATATTAATATTAATATTGTAGCTTTTAGGTGACATTGAGTGCAACTGAATCAGTTTTATCTAAGGTATTTAAAAATATGTATCACTGGACAAAGTTAGTATTTTACAATTCCTCCAGGTAAATGCATGGAAGTAAAATTCAATTATTTAAAAATTTATCTGATTATTATACTTACTAAAAAAGATAAGTAAAACTAAACGTTTTAGAATATACAAACAAATAGATAATTCAAGATCAATATTCAAACAAGGATTTAAAAATCCATACGTAAATTTTGTTTGTATGTTGAGAAAATATTTATTAATAAAGTTTCTATTAATAAAAATTTATTTTAATTGAATAAACACAATATTGACAGTAATAAACTAGGTTATGATGAATTTTTTAATTTTAATATGCCTTTCAACATGTATATGCTTTATGAAGTTTTTTTTTTTTCAAATATACAGAATTTTTTTTCAATATATTTAATATATTCAATATATATTTCAGATATTTTTTTCAAATATTTTAATTATACTGTTTTTATAGATAGAATCTTTACAGTTTTAAAAAGTTTTTCACTATTTGTTTTTTTCATGGGAAGAAACGTTTTCCGCATGCACAATGCAATAAAAAGAATTACTTCTTAACTCAATTTAAAAGGGGGAGATACTCAGTTGAAACTCCTTTTGGTTTGCACATAAAACAAAATTGACAATCTAGAAATTTCCGATCATGATATTTATTCTAAAGATTTTAAGTTTTGTAAACGCAAGTTATTAAAAATGTGCAGCTTTTGTGACAGCATATGTAAATCAGTACGGGTGAATTACTTTAAAAATACTAGTCGTGATGCTTTAAAACAAAATTTATTTTTAATTTTTCAAAATGCATTAAAATGCATTCATTAAAGGCATCCAGATACGTGAATATATTTTCTATTGAATAATCTTTCTTAAACTTACGTCCATCATAATATTTTAAATAGCGAACTAAAATTTCATCATAAGTTCTTTACAACTTTAAACTAAAATCTTCTCGAGAGCATAAAAATATTATTTTTAAAATTAATAAATTAAATTGATAAATTTATTTCCAAAATAAACAAATAATGTAATAAATAATGTAGCCATCATTTATAATATGTAGAATATACATCATACATTTCATTGCTAGTTAACTTAGAAATGGTTCGTGATGCATTGTAGAAATGACTATTTTTTAAATATTATAACGATTGTATTTCATAAAATACTACTACTACTAATAATAGTAATAATAGTAATAATAATAATAATAATAAAAATGACGATAGCAATTATAATAATAATAAAGAAGTATACTATTTTGCCTTTATTTAACTTTATCTTAAATGCAATGTGTTCAATTTATCAAATCTAAAAATCTAAATGAAAATCACTGATATAATCTATAAAAATGATAATAAAATAAATAAAATAAATCTTTGTAAAAAAAAATAACTATTTCCATAAAGTGTTATGCGAGAAATATACAATTAGGTTCAATTATTTTACTACACTGTTTTACTAAGGCTAAGTTTGACTGCTTTGATATAGTTTGCGCAGAGAATTGAGATTTACAGACGTCAACTCTAAATGAATAAATTTAAAATTAATTTTAACTATACGATAAAAATAAATAAATAAATAATATAAGTGCATTTATCTTTTCGTGGTTTTTTAATTGAAATTCATCATTTTCTTTGCATGGAATGCGTACATAAAATTAATGAAACTGATAAGCACAATATGGTTACAATATAACAGTATATACAACAACAGTCACTCAAAAGCTTTTAAAAGAGCTACTTCGTCAAATAAGATAATGCGAGAATTCTAATATCATTGCCCGCTACAATGAAAAAAATTTACTGCCTTAGCACGGTTTGAACAGAGAATTAGATTTACAGGCATGAGCAATAGAGAGTTGTGTTGAAAGTTGGTTTAGTTTAAAAAAAGATTAACTTTTGCTATCAAATTTTCGAGGAGATATTTAACAAGTAAAATTTTTATTATCCTTAACGATGTATATTTTTATTATTTTTTAGTTTATTTTATCCGTGTCGTTGAAATTTTTAATTGCAAGATTGTATCAAATTGATCGTAAAATAATTGCTAAATATTAATAAATAGAAAATTTAAGAATTTGCAAAACAATGCCGCTCTACAATGAGCTCAGCTTTACTTATTCAGCACCGCCTAGGCAGTCAATTGAAATTTAAATACAGAAATACCGGAGATTTTTTTGATAGTCTGTTAATTTTCTTTAGATATCCATATCACTATATTTTCCTTACAATCTTTATTATTGTTACATTTTTGGAAAGTTATTTTATCTTTAAGATTTATAATTTTTATTATTTTTGTGCTTATTCCTTCGAGTAATTGAAGCTTTTTATTACAACATTTTATAAAGTTTATTGTAAAGTAATTTGAATATATTAATTTAAATACGAAAATCTAAGGATTTTAACAACAATAGAGCTCAGTTTTTCTGACTATTTGTGCAATTTAAGCTGTGAATTGAGATTTACAGGCAGAAGTACTGCAAGGAACTTTGATAATTTTTGGAAAATTATTTTATCTTTAAGCATTTTTAATTCTATTATTTCGTATAGTTGCTTCATGTAGTTGCAGTTTTTAATTTAAAAATCTTATTAAACTGATCTTATAATAATTCAGATTTATTAATATATATACGAAATTCTAAGAATTTTAACAACAATGCCGCTATACAATAAAGCTCTGTTTTACTGCTTTAGCGCAATCTAAGCAGTGAATTGAGATTTACAGGCAGGAGCACTTGAGGGTTGTGTTGATTGTTTAAAAAAATATTTATTTTTGCTATAAAAATTTTGAGGACGATTTTTAACCCGTTTAATTTTTATTATCCTTGATCGTTTATATTTTTGAGATTGTTTTATTCGTGCAATTGCAATTATTAATTGCAAGCTTGAATTAAATTGATCGTAAAACAATTCCGATATATTACTAAATATGTGAAAATTTAAGAATTTAAACAACAATGCCACTCTACAATGAGCTCAGTTTTACTTCATTAATGCAGCCTAAGCAGTTAATGGTAATTCACCGGAAAGTTGTTTGATAGTCTATCTATTATTATTTTTTAAGAATATTTCTTACTATAACATTTCCAGAAAGTTATTTTATCTTTAAGCATTTGTCCTTTTTATTATTTTTGTGTTATTTGTTCAAGTACTTGGAGTTTTTTATTGTAACATTTTATTAAAATGATCGTAAAATTATTCGGATACATTAATAGATATACGCAAATCTATGAATTTTAACAAAAATGTCGCTTCACAATAGAGCTCCGTTTTACTGCCTTTGTGGAACTTAGGCTTTTTTAGAACTTTTTTTAATAATAAAAAAATCCTTATTACTATAACTTTTCCGGAAGTTTATTTTATCTTTAACTAATTTTATTTTTATTATTTTTGTGTATATTTTCTTCGTGTAATTGCAGTTTTTAATTGCAAAATTTTATTAAATTGATCGTATAATAATTCATATAAATTAATAGATAGACGAAATTCTAAGAATTTTAACAACAATGCCGCTCTGCAATAAAGCTCAGTTTTGCAGCCTTAGAGCAGTGTAGGGAGTGAATTGAGATTTACAGACAGGAGCATTCTAAAGTAAATTTGAAAGTCGGTTTAATTTCAAAAAAGGATTCATTTTTGCTATAAAATTTTCGGGAAGATATTTAACCAGTTATATTTTAATTATCTTTAACTATTTATATTTTTATTATTTTTTGAGTTTATTCTATTTGAGTAATTGCAATTTTTCTTTGCAAGAATGCATTAGATTGTTCGTAAAATAATTCCGATATATTAATAAATATCTGAAAAAAAAATTAACAACAATGCCGCTCTACAATGAGCTCAGTTTTACTTTTTTAGCGCAGACTAGGCAGTCAATTAAAATTTACAGGTGGAAATGCCGGGGAGTTATTTCATAGTGTGTTTATTTTTTAAAGGAATCCTTGTTACTATACCATTTTCGGAAGGTTATTTTATATTTAACCATTTATATTTTTTTCAATTATTTTTGTGTTTATTTCTTCGAGTAATTGCAGTTTTTTATTGTAACATTTTATTAAATCCATCGTAAAATTTACGGATATATTAATAGATGTATGAATATGTATGAAAATGTATGAATATTAGCAACACTGCGCTCAACATTAGAGCTCAGTTTTACTGCCTAAGTGCAATTTCGGCAGTGGATTGAGATTTACAGGCAAAAGTACTGGAAAGAACTTTAGTAACTTACGGAAAATTATTTTATCTTTAAGCATTTACATATTTATTATTTTTGTGTTTATTTTCTTCGTATAATTGCAGTTTTTAATCGTAAAACTTTATTATATTGATCATACAATAATTCAGACATATTAATAGATATACGAAATTCTAAGAATTTCAACAACAATGCCGCTCTACAATAAAGCTAAGTTTTACTGCTTTAGAGCTGCCTCGGCAGTGAATTGAGATTTACAGGCAGGAGCACTTTTCAGGAAGTTATTTTATGTTTAACTATTTTTAATTTTAATATTTTTTAGTCTATTTTCTTCGTGTAATTGCACTTTTAAATTGCAAAATATTAATTAATTGATCGTATAATAATTCAGATATATTAATAGGAATGCGATTTCTAAGAATTTAAACAACAATGCCTTTCAGCAATACAGCTCAGTTTTACTGCCTTAGAGCATTCTAGGCAGTGAATTATGATTTACAGGCAGGAGCACCTGAAAGTTGTGTTGATAGTCGGTTTAATAATAATAATAAAAAGAATCCTTTTCGGGAATTTATTTTATCTTTAAGTATTTCCAATTATATTATTTTTTTGTTTATTTTCTTCTTTTAATTGCAATTTTTAGTAGCGAAATTTTATTAAAATGAATACAAAATATTTCGGATGTATTACTTGATTAGGAAAATCTAATAATTTTAACAGCGATGCCTCTCGACAATGAACTCAATTTTACTACTTTAGCCCAATCTAGGCTGTGAATTGAGATTTATGGCTGAAATTCTGGAGAGTTCTTTGAGAGTTGGTTCATTTATTTATTTTTTTAAGAAATCCTTATTAATGTAACATTTTGGAAAAGTAATTTTATTTTAAGAATTTATTTTTTATTATTTTGTATTTTTGTTTTTTCGTGTAATTGCATTTTTTTATTCTAATATATTATTAAATTGATCGTAAAATAATTCAAATATTATAATAGATATAATAAAATCTAAGAATTTTTAAGAAAATGCCATGGTAAAATAGACCTCAGTTTTGTTGCCTTAGCGCAATCTAGACAGTGAATTGAGATTTACAGGCAGAATTACTGAAGAGTTGTGATAATAGTTAGTTTAATTTTATAAAAGCAATCCTTATTACGGGAGCTTTTTCGGGAAGTTATTTTATCTTTAAATATTGATATTTTTATTATTTTTGTATTTTTTTTTTTTCAGGGAATTGCAATTCAAAATTGCAATCTTTTATTTAATTGATCGAAAAACATATCCGATACATTAATAGATAATAGAAAATCTAAGAATTATAACAACAATATTACCCTATTATGAGCTCCATTTTACTGCATTATTGCAGACTATGCAGTGAATTGAGATTTACAGGCAAACATATTGGAGAGTTATGTTGATAATCTGTTTGAGTAAATATATATGTATCCTTGATAGTAAAAATTTTCTGGTTACATTTAACTATGGATATTTTTTATTATTTTTGTATTTTTTTTTTCAGGGAATTGCAATTTAAAATTGCAATCTTTTATTTAATTGATCGAAAAATATTTCCGATACGTTAATAGAAAATAGAAAATCTAAACATTAGAACAACAATATTACCCTACTATGAGCTCCATTTTACTGCCTTAGTGCAGACTATGCAGTGAATTGAGATTTACAGGCAAACATATTGGAGAGTTATGTTGATAATCGGTTTGAGTAAAGGTATATGTATCCTTGATAATATAAATTTTCGGGTTACATATTTTATCTTTAACCATTTATAATTTTACCATTTTTATTTGTTGTTTCCTTCATATAACCGCAATTTAAAATTGCAAACTTTTATTTATTTGATCGTAAAATAATTCGGCTCTATTAATAGATGTAAGAAAATTTGAGAATGCAAAACCCAATGGTGCTCTACAAAGAAGCTTAGTTTTACTGATTTAAAGTAGTCCAAGCAGTGAATTGAGATTTAAAGACACAAGGTATGGAGAGTTAAGCTGACAGTCGGTTGCGTTTGAAAGTAAAAATTCTTATCGTTATATATATATTTTTTATTATTGTATAATTTTCGAGGTATTTTATCTTTAACCATTTATATAGTTCCTGTGTTTTTTTTTTTCTTCTGATAATTGAAATTTGCATTTGCAATATTTCATTAAACTAAATGTTTAAAAAAAATCAAATATTTCAGATTATACAATTCAATTTTAAATATTACTTATATTAAGAAAAAAACTTACATATACATATATGTATTAGAAAATAATATAATATAGAGATAAATATATTAGGGATGAGTTAAATAAAAATATAAAATTTCATTCAAACAAATATTAAATAATTTTATATATTTTTAAAAATTAGTTCAATAATTTTATCAAACGTATTTTTTTAACTTATATTAATCGAATGTACCTTATTTTTAATCATATATTTTTAATATGTTAAATTTAATATGTTATTTTTTATTATCCTTGTTATGTTAATTTTAATATGTTCTGAAAAGATATTTGAATAAATGGGTTTTCAAAGTATTACACAAACTAATAAGATTTTGAAACAACAGTTTTAATAATTTCAGGTGTATAAAAATTAGATGCATATAATCATCTATTCAGCCCATATATATATTTTTTCACTTGCAAAATTGGAAAAGCACACAGATAACATAATATTAAAAATAAAAATAGTATTTTTATAAATAAAAATATAAAATTGCGTATTTAGAAATAAAAATAAATAAATAAATTTGAGTAACTTTAAATATATCCATTAACACTTTTATTAGTAAGAAAAAATAGCTTTTAATGTTTAAATTATTTTCTGGCTACTTCTGTCAACGGTTAGACTGATGTTTTGAATTTATAAAATAATTTCATATAAAATTTTAAAAAAATTGCAAAAAAATGAAAAATTAATTGTAATATTATTTTCAAAATTTCGCAAATAAAAGTTATTACACATACAATTATACAATGTGTATAGTATAAATATGACCATTTTTTAAATTATAAATATTTTTTCTTGCCGTTAACTTATTTAAAGAGAAAAAAACTCAAAATAATTTTCTTTATATAATTGCAATTTTTATCTGTAACATTTTATTAAATTAAGTGCAGAAATTTTTTTAAAAATTTCAAAAGCATTTATTTTACACAAAATTATTTTTAAAGTTAATAATTTTATTTCACAAAAAAATACATAGAATTAAATTTGCATAAAGTAAATATTTTTAATAATAGAAAAATTTTATTTTTTTCTGTTTATTAATTGCAGGTTTTTTAAATCAATTCAGAGTTGTAATTTTTCAATAAAAAAGATAAAAAGCGGAAAAAAGCACATTTCATAATTTCAAATTGCATAATTTGTAGATTTTTAAATATAAAACATAATTAAAAATATTAAATCTCGTCTTACTTTGCAAAAATAATGTAGAAAACGACTATAATGACGTACCTGGTGTCCATGGAAGGTCAGTAAAAGCCGAAATTTGAGTTTCGGGTGCCGGCGTTCAAAGTGGCAGGCTGCGATCCTAACTTCTCTGCGTACGGAACAAGCTTTAGCTTTCCGATAAAAGCCAAAATCTCCTTTTGAAAAGCATCCCATGGTGTGTTTAGCGCCATGATGCGCAGTGGTCGTTCGACGCATATCCTGAAACGGAGCAAAACTCGGCCGCGACGCCGCGTGTGGAGATGGGGGTCTAGCAATCGGCGGGACGCCCCGGCACGATCGATGCTCACACTGCCCACACTACTGCCCCCTCTGTGAGCGCCGGTGATTGGACGGCAGCGCGACACCCGTATGAAGGCAGAAGACGCCAGAGCAAGCAGCTCTTCGCCGGCCGCCAGTTCCCGTTTGGACCTAGCTTACGTAGAGACCCGTGCTGACCGAGATCAAATCTAAAAAGGTAAGCCTACTTTGATATATGATTCGATGCACCTTCTCTGCCCGCTAGCTCATCCGCACCAGCGCCAGGAGATGCGACTCCGCACGATTCAAAGCAGCCATGGTGCGCTTGACCCAACTCGGGATCTTCTCTTTCCCCCGCGACCCTCACACGAGCTCCCCAAGGACAGCTTGCTCCGGAAACACGTTATGGGCATCACAGATTCAAAAAAGAGCGTATCATGTTTTCATCAAGCTCTAATTGCTACCGGAGCACGTTATTACCTTCACCGGGAGGGGAGTACATGCACAACCAGCGCATTTTCACTCAATATTTATTGATAAGTAGGTAGGATATGTGATAACGGGGAGCACACGCAGCATGTGCAAAATGTGAATGTCAATTTACACTGTATCTGTGAGAAATAATGACACCCTCATACAATTAACAAGCACACGATTTTTTATTTATACGGAACACCCCTTATCACGGAAATAAACAGACGCTGGATGATATTTATATATTTCATAATGTCACATAAATGTTGAAAAATGCAGAAAAATAATTCTATGGTCGTTTCAGAGGAAGAGATATTTTATAAAACAAAACAAACCTATTGAAGTGGCAATGGAATTTGGATAGTTAAAAAATGTTTTTTTATGATACTTGTGTTTTTTCCTAGCTATTAATGAAATAAATACAAATTTGCGTAAACAATTAATTAAGTGATAATTAATGCTGAAAAAAATGTGCATTATTGAATATATAAATTTAAGATAATGTGTTTCATTATTGTTATATATTAATTAAATATAATTACAACTTATATATAATGTAGGACTAAAAAAATTCTTATGTGCTCTTGTTTTTTTCTCTTTTGCCTGTTTAAGTATGTTATTTTAAAATAAATGAATATATATAGATATCGCATATAAAATACCTAACAAGATCTATAATAAAACTTATTCAGTTTGAGAAATACGTATAAAATAACTAGATACAATTTAAATTAAAAGATAATAACTGAAAATTTTACTATATATGGTTACAATATTAATAATAATAGTTATAAGAAAACTGTGGTTTGAAGAATTTTTAAATGTCATAATTTTATTTTAAATAGACACTTGTGCAAAAAAAGTAAATGTTGGCAAATTTGTATTTTTATGTATTTATTTTATTTATTTATTTTTTATTTATTTTTCTTTTTTGCATTACAGATAATGATGTTCCTGTTATTTTCGTAGCTATGTCATATTTAATTAACAAATTACAGCGATTATAACCCGTAAAATTTTCTATTAAATTTTCCTGGTACAAAAAAGTAAATGATATAGGTGTGTTTATGCTATTATTCTCACATAAATATCACCAAACAAACAAACAAAAACAAGAACAAAATACAATTTGTTTAAAGTATAAATTGCATAACTGTTGAAATAAAAAAGCATACATGCATGGCTTAAAAATACAAAGCATAAACTATGTTTTTTTTTTAATTCAATAAATACTGCGTATTATTTATCACTGTTTTTTCCTTCTCCATACGAATCGGTATGTTAAATAAAAATCCAGGTAAATAAATTAATAATATGTGATGTAAAACAAAAATAAACACATGCCAATGTTTAAATCTTTTTCTATAAACTTACATTGATGGCCTTATGCAGGGGAATAGTGTGTATGTATGTGAGGGAAACAAATGTTGTCTCCCTAACTTAAATATTTAAATAAACCTGAGAGCATATAAGTATAATAAACTATTCGTGATGAAAATTAAACTCCTCATTGCATGGTTGCAATTTCATTGTGTGGTACTTTTGTTTAAAGAAGTGTTTTGATTAGCTTTGTAAACCGTTATTTTATTTTATCTTCAGCCACTTTATTAACAACTCGTTTTCATGCTTACAGTAACTTTGCATGCCCCCATTGTTCTCTCTAATTCCATAATGAGAAAATCGCATAAACACACGTTTTTTTTTAGGAAGATATAAAGATATTGTCTTTAGAAAACACATAAAAATATTTTCATGTAAAAAAGATTTTACATTTAGAGGTGCTATTTATCACTTTAAATGTGAAATAAAAAAAAAAAAAAAATAAAAGGAAAAAAAATGAAATTTAGTCAATTATATATGGCCAGTGCTTATTTCATATTTACACGTAACGAACTAATCTAATGTATGAAAACTGCCTCATTTATAGATTTTATTGACGCACCAGAAAGACTAAGAAGAATTAGTACCTTTATTTTTTTAATATCATATTTTTCCCTGAATCAATAATATAAGGAAATCAGATTATTGGTAACTATTTTTATACACAAGAAAGGCTAAGAATGATAAGTATATCTATAATTATTATTTTGAAATATATATATATATATGTATGTATGTATGTATTTATATATATATATATATATATATATATATATATATTATCAGGTGCGACTATAAGCTATATAGATGAGGCAGATTTTAAATAATTGCATTTGGCAATATCTTTGTAACTTCCGGGGTATTTCAAATCAAAATGTCTCTCCAATTAAGTTTTCATAATCGGGTAGCATCTATTTTCTATCCTTTGCTTCCGGTCCATGTGATGGAATGAGGTTCAAAATATATTTTAAAGATGAAAATTCATCATTTTGATGCCATTGCCGTAAAAATTTGATATACCTGAAATAAAAATTACTATATCGTGGCTTATTGATTAGTTTGTGTTTTCTAAATGCTAATGTATATAACTTACTCAATATTCATTTAATTTGTCAAATCTTCAAGAATTTTTATAAGTTCTAAAAATTCTTAAAAACACTGCTTTTTTAACAGCACGACTGTTTAAATAATAGCTAAACTGTCGATAAAAAAAAATAGGTAATATATAGCATGTGGTAAAATGTGAGATCCCTTAACTTTATAAAGCATCGTTAAATATAAATCATGTTTTTTCCTTCAGGGCTGACAGGATATCTTACCGAAAGAGCCTTTGTGGGTCATGCGCAGTTATTCAGAGGAAACCCCTAGATTTTGAAATCCATGTGGGGTGAAGATTAATTTATTTTAAAACGGGGGATTTTATTTTGTGCATGAATAAGAAAAGGAACGAAAAAATGAAATAAATATCCATAAATATGTACATGCAACATATTTGTATATATGTGTGTGTATGCATATATATACATGTATATACATATACAGGGTGATTCATATTGACTGAAACAATAGAATATTTCCTTAAATATTACCTCAAGAGAATTAGATCCAACTGTTAAGTTTCATATAAAAAGTGCAAATTTTCATAGGATAAGGTGATAAATTTCACGGGTAATGGAATTATATATATATATATATATATGCATATCTGCATGATATATGTGTTTTATATTATTCGCTTAGCTGCATGGGGGGTCTATTTAAGGAAAAAAACTAATTTTTTATACGTTCCCCGTAAGAAATTTTTTTTCCATTAGAATTTTTTTTATATCCATTCATGACTTAAATACAGAAATTACCATCTTTATATCTGCTAAACTCACAGAGTTTGTCCTCCATTTAAATGTTTGCTCCAATTTTAAGGAATTCGACACACATTGAAATGTGTGTAATTCAAGAAACAATGTTTAACAGTTTCTGGAAACGTACAATATATATTTCTTTGGTTAGAAAATGTATTTTTTTCCCTTTTTGTGACGATTAATCATATAAATTGCAAAGAAAAATCACATGGTAAAATTTCTCATTAAAAAATGAATTGATATTTTCTTAAGTGGTGTGATTTAAAATCGTTATAACTTGGAAAAATATTTATTAAACTATATATTTTTTTTGTTTTAATTAAAAAGAAAACATAATTTTAATTTTGTTCCTGGATTTTTTTAAGTATTTTAAAAATATTAAAAATATAAATTTTAGAAATGGGGTAAATTATTTTTTAATCACATTTTTAAAATTAAATATTCTTTTCAAATTTTCCTAAAGAAAATTAATGTAAAATGTCACTTTCCAAGTACACGGCACAAGATTTTCAGTCCTGGTCTCGACACAACTCGTATTAAAATCACTGTCTCTAACTAACATGATCCCTGAAAAATCAGTAAAATTTCGGTCAGTCTAAAATATTTTAGTAAAAATGCATATATTTTTAAATTGCTACTATTTTATAATTAAACTTTTGAATTCAATTTTTAAACGATGGTAAATTTAAAAGCAAATAAAAAAAAATAAAAAATAAAAAATAAAAAATAAAAATAAAAATAAAAATTATAATAACAATAATAATAATAATAATAAATAAACGAATAAAAAACCATAAAATAAAATACAGTATAACCCGTGAAAAAGAACTTGACTATGATTGAATTTTCTGTTAGACAGGAAAAATGTGTTGATCCAAAATTAACTTGTCTTAACAAATTTTTTCTTTTCTACGAGATTCCGTCTTAGAAATTTTTACTGAATAGAATTTTCAAAGCCTGCAATGCATAAAATATGGATTAATGATATTAAATGATAAATGAAACATTTACACAGCGATAGAGATTCATTAAAATGAATAAATGTTACACTCTTTGTCTCTTCTTTAAAAATGAAAAATGATGAAAATGAAAAAAAATATATATATATAATTATTTTTAGTCAGAAATCCTCCACACAAAACAATTATTAACCATGTCGACGTAAAAACTATGTTCAGTTAATGGAATTTCATGCGTTCTAAAATTCAATCTGACAAAACTAATTTTTTTTTTTTTTTTTTTTTTTTTTTTTTTTTTTTTTTTTGACCGGGCCGAACTTTTTTCTATATGCCAGGTCGATCTGTCTATTTTGATCTGTGCAGGCATCTAATGCAGACCTAGAGCATATTTTGAAAGGAAGTTTCACTTAAAATCAATACGATAGTATTCTATGTACATATGAGAGGCACTCTGTGAAATCGACTTTTAATAACGTACATTTTGAGGTTAAATCCTGTTTTGCATTCAAATTCAGTCAATAACTCGTTGCGCAGAAGCAGTAATAATTGGCGTTCCTAAATCTCTGATAGTTTTACAGATATTGAGATGATTTTTGTGTGTGTGCGTGTTCAGAATTATATAAGGAAATTTTTTCTAGTTGGAAATTTTACTCTACGGCGGCCTAGCAAAAGTTTAGTGTTTGTATTTCCCCATACAGCCTCCCCCCCCCCCCGATGGAGTTGTAACTCATGTCATTACATATTTTGTTTTAAAAATGAAGTATGTGTCACGGGACAATATTTAATTTTTCAGTGCTTATGAATCAACCCGTACACATACATATATATATTATATATGAATGTGTTTAGTAAATCTTTTGTAATCAAAATGATTATGAAGTTGCAAGATCAGATCATCTCTACATAAATTAACTATTTATTAAAATACGCTAGAAAGTAACATCCATGTGTATCGTTGAGTACACTAATAAAAAGAAGGAGGAAGGAAATAATTCTAAAAAGAGCAGAAAACAACAATGCAATATGAAAATAGAAAGCGGACGTGTATACAGATAGACATAAAAGAATACAAATTATCAACAACTAATCTGAATGCATAAATTATAAAGGAACTTATTAAAATTAAAGATGATGTACAAACCATTACACACACTCACACACACACATATTTTTTCCTTCAATAAATATATAGTTAATAATATATTGATTTTCAAACATAAATTCCTTTAAAATTTTTAGTTAAAAAGGGTTCTTCTCAAAGAATGTCTTTTTTTGCATACATATTTTTTTGTTTCGATTACAGAAAGTGTTACCGCTACATTTTTAACGCTGTAAAATATATTTTACAAATTTTCAGATTTAATTATCTCAATAGAAAACATTTAATAAACAGTAAAAGAAAATTTTAAATGAATAGATCTTTTTAAACATTTTGAACTACTGAATCAATAGCTGTTTTTTTAATGTTTTTATAATACACTTACATTTTATTTATTTTAATAAAATTTAAATTTCAGTTTTTCATCATTTACGCAATTCATCTGTACAAAAAAAAGAGAAGGAGCATGACTAGGATAATACGTTGGCTGCAGACAGAGGAAATAAAAGCAGGCAAATTATAAATAAATAAAATGAATTTTATTTAAAAAATGGTTTTTCACAGAGTATTAGAAATTTCTAAAAATAAAATTAATTTTGAGTCATACAATGGTGAAAAACAAATAACTTTTTGAAAAATAAGTCAACATCATAAATATATATCTTCCACTTTCTATTAAAAACAATTTATAGAAGCTTCGAAATAAATAATTATATGTTATTGACTGGATAACGATACATAGAAAGTTTAAAATATACTAAAAGTGTTATGAGTTTTGCGCATATCCCTAATTAATTAGAATTAATATATTACATAGCACAGGTTACTTTTTTAACCGAAGGAAAATCTTTAATCTATAGTATTAGATTTATTGATTGGTGAATTCTCCAGTTAAATTTTAATTAATATATATTTTTTTACTTTTATACAACACATAAAAAAATAAAAATAAAACATATAAATTCTCTATGTAACATATACCATATAACATATATCTTATATCATTTTATCATATGTGACGTTCAATTGTAAGTAATATATTTTGTAATATTTTTCGTATTAAGTATGAATTTTAATTTCTTTTATTGCTGCATATTAAAAAACCTTCACAAAGAAAAAAATGCTTATATAATTTAATTTTATAGAAAATTGTGAAAGTTTATGTTTTTTAAATCGCTAAATTCAATAAAAACAGTTCTTCAAATATATAATGATGTATTGTTTTAAAAGTATCGGAAAGTTAATTTGAAAATTAAAGAATTGATTTTCTTTAAAGCTTTTTAATAATGTCATTTAAAGTTATTCTGAGAAATAAAATCTCTATTGAAACCAACGAAATCGTTTGCTTTTGTAAAATATAAATTTTTGTTCCTTAAATAGTGAACATGATAATAATAAAGAAAAATAAATAAAAATCTTCGATTTTCCAAAAAAAAAAAAAAAAAAAAAAAAAAAAAAAAAAAAAAAAAAAAAAAAAAAAACCTATTTTCAAAATCAAGTCAGATTTACTCTATTACTTTTTTTCTAATACTCTGGGTCAGAAGCAAAACACTTTATTTTTAAAAACAAAATATTACACCACTTTTCTGGTAATTATTTCTCTTACAATGATTTAAGGTAAGCGAAAAAACTCAAAATAAAGAGAGGAGCGTATATCTAATCTATTCTGATTAGCGGTAAACTGGCAATGAACATAATAGCCTCCGTTTTTCCCGAAGTACGCGCTTTCTGACAAGGTTTTCAGGATTTATGAAGTGATGAAGGAAGAATGGTTTCTTTTCCGTTTCAAATTTCCCTGGGTTAAGGTCCAATGCAGTGAAAGAGATGAATCCCTGGGAGGTCATTTAGGAATGAAATTGCTTTCGCTTGCTGTGTGGAATGTGGGATTTTTAAGGGAAGTGTTTTTCAGAATACTTATATAAGAGAGTGTGCTTTGATTATTAAATATATATATAAATGATATAAACTTCAAACTGTTCTTATTTTTTGTGCAGGTAATTGCAGTAAACATTTCTATTACTATATTTATAAAAAGATGATGTACACAATGGGAAATGAGATCAAAAAAGAAAATGTCAATTATTCGTAATAAGGAAATCTGGATGTAGTAACTATTTCTTTTTTTGCAGTCTTAAATAAAATATAATATATAGATATATAGATAAATAATTTAAAAGCATAATAGGGAATAAAATCGGTAATTACAAATATTTAGATAACTTTATTGTTATAAGCAAAATATTTTTCAGTTGCAAGTGATATTTAATAGGCTTGATTTTCTTTATATTCTGTGTTTTTAAATAACGCAGATTTAAAATTCCCATTGAGTACGTGTTCATAATGTCTAAAATGGAACAGGCATAAAATGACTGGTATCTATTCTGATTAGCAGTAAACATACGATGAAAATATTAGCCTTTATTTTAGCTGAAGTATGGGATTTCTGACAAGGTTTTCAGTATTTATGAAGCGATGAAGAAAAATAGTTTTCCTTTCCCTTTCGTGAAACATATGAGTCCCTGAAAATTGATATACTACTAAATTATTTAAACATTTCTATTACTAAACCTACGAAAGGTAATACAATCATATTTTTTTAAGGAAATGTTATTTATCCTAAAGAGAAGACCAGATTTAATGACAATTGCTATTTCTACATGAACATTTTACAGTTAAATAAGTAAATAAATAAAATTTATTGATAAATTTTCGCATAACAGAATATAACAAGACTTCAAACTATAGTCATTTTTAGTCATTGTCTTTTATAAATATAGTCACTGATTAATTTAAATGTATTAATTCTTTTAATCGTTTCAATTTTTAAATAATTAAACTTGATTTTTTTTTTTTTTTTTTTTTTTTTTTTTTTTTTTTTTTTTACGTTTACACAATTTTAAGGAAAACAATGCAAACTTTTTTAATTACAAAAAATCTCCTCATGGCAAAGTTTGTGTTTGTTCATTGTTTTTTTATAAAAATAAAATTTGAGTTACAATGATTGTGATGAAGTACAATCAAAGTTATGAAATAAATGCTTCCAGCATTAAAATGTTCTTTGCCGTAATTTTCCCTTTATTTGCTGGGCGGAGAAATAGGGCAAAATTGATTTTTTTATTATTAGTTCATTCTTTAAGTTAGAATTTAGAACGGAATTCAAGGGGGTTCGGTGGTCAAAATATTTTTTCTTTTTTATAGGCATTTTTAACGACAATTACCAGTATTTTTTTTTTTAAATATTATTATTAAAAGTAAAAAACTGAAAATATTAATTTATTTTTTATTTTTTTATGTAACTTATGAACTACCTGCCCAATTTTATTTCTTTTTTCACTTTTGGGTGTTGAACATTTTTCTTGTTATTTTGCTGACTGATTGTATAAAATATTTAATAAAAAGATTGCAATAAACATAAAAGTTTCTAAAAAATGTATATTTGAGAGAGCTATTTTTACTTTAAAGATCATTTTAAAAAGATGATTAAAAATAAATTAATATAATTATTTCATAATAATTTAAAAACTAATTAAAAACACCTTAAAACTAATTTATTAAAAACGTAATATAGCAGTTTTGTACAAAATCTCACACGCATGCCTTCCAAGAAAGTTTAGATATGACTTATTAAGCATTACAAATTACAATATCAGAAAAATCAGTCTTTGTCTATTTTAGTCGTTTTTTAACTTATAATTTCCCTACTCATACAAAACTTATTTTTTTATTAATTTTGTTAATATATTTTGTTAGTCTACAAAAAAGGGAAATTTTCCGTCTATTTCTTGCACTTATGCGAATTGGCTGTATTAATATGAAAGTTGTAATGACTAAAAAAATCAATAAATTAAAATTTATTATTTATTAAAATAATAATAATAATGCGTTGAAATTTAATAAAGTCGCAATTTTCTCATTTATTTTTTTTAACTATTAAAAAATATTTACTTCTAAAATATATTTTAAAAGAACACATTTAAAAAACTTATATTAGTTCATTCAATAATAATAAAAAAAAAACAATTTTATTAAAAAAATCGTTTCGAATTTATTTCAAAATATAATATCTATATTTTATATGTAACAATCAAATTATGCTTTATTAGAAATATGTTTGTTTTGTAATATTTTTTATCCCCTATAATTTTAGATGTGTTAAAATATAAAATTATTTCATAAAGACGAAACATCCCTGCATTAAGTTTCAATTTATAGAAACCTGTATCTTTATATTTTATGAAAACCTGTATCTTTTACTAGTTTTAAACTGGTCCAAATACTTGGTTGATCAGTGGTTAAGATGTTCGATTTTAGGTGCACGGTATCACGTTCAAAAACAAGCGGATTAATGGAAGAAATGGAGGTGAATTAAAAAAAAAAAGCCTTATTGGAGATAACTGAAAATTTCTGCTGTAGAGCGAAAAAAAGAATCGAATTGAAGAAAAAAATTCTGAGATTGTATGACAAAGTCCATTCTGAGATAAATGGAATTAATTCTGCTACAAGCAAGGCAGAACTATTTGTATAGCACAAGCAATGCTATAGAGTTATATAAAATTAAAATTAGAGTTAAATATTAGAGTTAATTATTAATTAGAGTTAATTGTTATTAAATGTTCGAGTTATATAATATTAAAATATTAATACAAATATACTAATTGTTAATGATTTATACAAGAGTTTTATATTTAATGCTGGGGTAATCATTCTAAAAATATGCGGTTTGCTTTATTTAATTTATTTAACTTTGTAGTATTTTATTCACTAGAAACAAAAATGCATTTTTTGATAATTTTAATATCCGGTCCGAATTAATGTACTCTTTATATGTGTTGTAGAAAATGGTAAAAAATACAAATCTTTCTTTATCTACGGAAATATAATCACAAACAAATGTATATAATTATTTTTTTCCGAGTTACCCAAGATTCCAAAAACCGGTTTTTTATCTTTAGAAGACTCAGAAACCATATATTTTTTAGATTTAAAAAATTATATATAAAAACATTCTTTCATTTGCTGACACTGGTTTTCGGAACTAATTCCCAGTAATATTTAGAGTGTATTATCCAGTTTTCTGGACCGGAATATCGATTTTTGGGTGTTATGAATGCTGAATTTATATTTCCATGATCAACAAACATGTTTTACACAAGCAAACATAAAAAAATAAAAGCATTAGCATAAACATTATAATCAATATTAATTTACTACGCTTTTTGGCACAACTTTAAGAAGTTTAATTGTGAAATGGTAGATTCTTGCAAGCCGAAAGTTTGATTTGAAGAAATCTATTAATACACCTACATACAACTTTATTTTATTAATAATATTTTTTTGAAACTACGACTAAACATATGCGAAAATCAGTGACAACAAGAGAATTTTTTCTTTTATAAATGGATTTTAAAAGAAAAAACTTTTTTAATTTTTGGAAATGTATTATTTTCTCAAGTTTCTAAAGATAAGGCTTTTCGGAATAGTAGCTAACTCGACAGAGGTTATTCTACATTTATAATGCATATAATATGGTTATATTATATTTTCATAGATTAAGAAATATTTGCCATTTACACAGATTACTGAAATAGATAACAAGAAAGATTTTGCGATGCATGGTTTTATATTTGGTGTAGAATTAGTTTTCTACGCATTTTAGCGATTAAAAAAATTAATATATACACCAAAAAACACGGTAGTTTCTGAAAGGTGCAGAATACAGTACGTTAACTCTTATCAAGAAAAATGTAAGATTAGGAGATAAATTAGTAATATATTAAATGTTATAATCTTACATCTTTAAAAATTATTCACACATGTTTCTATAAATCTCAAAATCATATTGGTTTCTTATGTTTCTAAAGTTGAAGAACACTTTTAGGAATTATGGTTAATCTCAGAAGAGGTTATTGTATATTTTCATAGGTTGTAATGTTATATTTTCATAGAAATAAAAGGCATTTGCTTTATTATTATTTTTTTTCAGAGGGAATTTATGATTGTTCTATTGACTTAAATATATCATTTGTTCATAAAATTTTTATTAACATATTGTCGATTCTTAAAATGTCAAACCGACCGATTCTTACCACTTGTATTTGTTAATTTTAAAGAAAATAAATTTTTTTTTATTGGACGGTAGATGTTAAAATTTATTTTTTGTTTTGAATTTTCATTATAGAGATATAAAATTTAGTGCAAATATACATTTCGCCATAAAAATATAAAACACCATAATAGAATTTTTAAACTTATTTTAATTTAATGATCTTTTAAAACAACTAAAATTTTATAAGGAAATTTTAAAATGCGTCACGAACTTAACTTTTGAGATATTTCCTCGATTTTGCTCTTTAATCACTTAAAACTCCATTTCAAGGAAATCTTTGTACCTAACTTTAAATCTCTTAAATAAATATTTTTTTCCAAATTCCATATTAATTTTCACCAAAATTTTGCGTTTTAACCTTCCCACCCTGTTCAAATTTTACTCAATCTTTATAAAAACATTTCACACCAGAATTGTTATTTAAAACATTTTAATATATTTATTTGACTTATTTCTCTGAAACTGTTATTTAACTTTCTTTATGAAAAAAGTTCTAGTTCGAATCGTATAAAACAAGTTATAGTTATGGGTCGATTAGACCCATTCAGGGTAGGAAGGTTAATAAGTAAAAAATAAACTTTCACTATCTTAATAAAGTTGAATTTTTAAAAAAATATACAGTTTTTTTTGCAAGAAATTTGAGAATTCTTTATCAATTTTAAATATTTTATCAAAAATTAAGATGTATGGAGCATTTTAAAAACCTAAAATACTGGGATGCAGATTAAAAATTAATTAAATTGCCAAAAAATTGTTTGTATACGAAATTCTCTCGTAACTTTGAGAAAAATAACAGCATCTTCTTGCAATTTTCCGAAAATAGTACAGAGCAGTCTGGATATTATTAATACGAAAAAAATATTAATTATTTTCGTAGAGAGAGAGAAGAAGAAGAAGGAGATTTTCTAATACAAGTTTGTAATTTCTGGAGAGTAGGTTCGCTACTGTATTAATACGTTTCTTAACAAGGTATCAATACAACATATCTTTTTTTCCTCTCTATCAATTAAAAAAAAGCTTTGTAACATAGTTTATATATTCAAGAGTATGAAAATAATATTAAGATCGTGATTTAGCATATTAATCTGTTGAGCATAAAAATGCTATTTTAAGAATTGATATCATCCAGTAAACCAGTTTTACTTGTGGACAGACACCTTGTTGAGAAAACTGATACTTACACTGTAAAAACGATCCGGAAACTTTTCTTAAAATTACTGGCTGCAAAATTAAGTTTAAGGAAATCTTTTTAAATCTTAGACGTCGTGGATAATTCGCAAATGGTTTAATAATATTTTCGTAAATCTTTTAGCCATAATCAAAAGTATTTTTGTTTTTTACAATGTGGTATGGTGATCATATTAGGACAATAATGTTAGTTTGGGTTATATATTGCATTGTAAAAAAGATATTTTTTTTACTAAAGAAAATATAACCTGAAACGAAATTATACAATAACTGCTGCTCATTATATCAATAACGCATTATTCCTAAAATCTTCCTTTATCACTAGGAACTTCAGAAAAACTATTTTTTAAAGATATAAAGAGGCATACGTTGAAACATAATTTCTGTAGCTGCAACTGGTTTTAGGAAAAGTTTCCAAGAAGTTTTAATAACATATTTATCAGATTTCTCCAACGGAAATATCAGTTTTAGGAGTCTTTTTCAATTAAATACTATCAGCTCTGTAAGGGATTATATCTATGAGAGAATAGCAAAATAATATTAATTTTCATTTTAATAATTACAGTATATGATAATTCGCATGGGTACTTAATATAGTAATAGCAAAATTATTTTTTGTTTCCGGAATGCTTTTTAAATCTCAGAGGTTGGGAGTAACTTGGAAGCGGTTAGGAGCACAGAGTACCTTAAAACTGGTCAAAATATCAATTTTTTAAAAAATATTAACTGAAAGCTTCTTTAATTGTAAATATTTTGACACCACATTTTTACCTACACGACAGTTGAATCGCGAAATATTGTAAATTCTGGTAATAGATCCAGCGTAATTACAGATACAAATGATAAATTTAAATTGAATTGTCTCCCTGCTCGCATATTTTTAACTTGCTTATTCAAAAAATACTACGGCCTTTTTTGCTAATTTAAATAGAGGTTTGAAAATTTTTTTACTTGTTCTTCATAATGCATTTCATATTTTTGTGCATGGATTTAAGATTAAAGTTTATAGTTATTTTTTAAAAAATATTTAAATCTATAGTTTGTTGAATTTCCTTCTTTTTTATATATACGATACAAAAATCATATTTAATGTTAAATCCCATACACCTAAAAATCCATGCACAACTTTATGTAATATATTCTAATGTATAATGAAAAAATAGAAGCAAAAATATTCATATTTGTGAAAGTAGTAGATATTTTTAAAAAGTAAAGTAAAATACTTTGTAAAATCACCATCGTGTTTAGCTGATGACGAGCTGTTATTGTTGTAGCTCGAGACGCGTCCTACTTTATTTTTCATTTTATGGAGATTTTAAGTATTTTAATATATTTATTAATTATCGCCAGTATTTACGGTATTTTTACCCTATTTTTAAAAAATACATTTAAAAATCAAATTTTTGAAAACTACTCTATTCTATAAGATTTTTAGTTTTTTTCAATTTAATATTTAGTACTGAGTATTCTGCCGTCACATATATTAAAGTATTATTCAAAATTCAAGCGATAGTTTCAAAGGTAGTTTGTCCCCTTAAATAATATTTTCGTATATCTTTTTGCCAGAACCAAAAATCTTTCTCTTCTTTATCTTGAATTATGGTAATCATATTAGGAGAACGGCGATAGTTTGGGTTACATCTTGCAGTGTAAAAAAAAAAAAAAAAAAAAAAAAAAAAATACATACGATTCTCACTCTAAATTATAATTTAATCTCTAACGAAGTTATTCAATAACAGTTTCTAGTTAGTCGTGTTTCCCCAAAACTTTTTTTATCTTTAGAAAATTCAGAAAGTACAGAAACAAGTTTCGGTATCTGCTACTTTTCGAAAACGTTTGCAAAATGTATTTAAAGTGTATTAATGAGTTTTCTGAAAGCGACATACAAGATTTTAGGATTCTACAGGTTTTGAATTAAACATTATCAGCTGTGTAAGGAAATTTATACATGCGAGAGTACACACACACACACACACACACATATATATGTATATATATTAATTTACATACTAGTTTTACAACTATTAATGTTAACGATTTAAATATTTTTTTTTTACAATTTTTAAATGTAAAAAGCACTCGGAAATACAGTGGAGTCTCTATATAACGAAATTCACCGTTCCAGTAAAAAAATCGTTATATAGAGAAATTCGATGTATAGAGAATAATGTTAAAAATCGTATTTAATGTTAGAAATTTGAACAAATATTATTTTTGATGTTTTTAATTAAGAATTTGAAATGTTTAAAAGTAAATATTAACCTAACATTCTATTTCTTAATTATTTAAGCAGTTTCAAAAAAGAGAACAGACATTTATTTGAAAGGTTAATGAAAATCAAATAAGTAAGACTTGCATTAATTTCAGACGAGAAATCTGTAATTTTTTGTTGTTTTGATTTTAAAATTGTTACGCTCTCAAAAAAATGCTCAAATTTTAGCAAGGAATGAAAAATTGTAGTTAACATTATCCTCCATTTGAAGCCCTCTCTTACGTGCCTCTCATTGGTTCCTTTCTTATATGTGTAACAATCTAATTGACTCTGTTTTGAGAAGATGTTGAAAGGCGTGTAGGAGGCAGGGCTCGATTTAGAAAAAGAAAGTTGTATAGCAGTAACTGCTATACAAAGTCAGTTTTGAATAGCAGTTAGACACTTTTGTATAGCAAGTAAAGTAAAAAATAGCTAATGTAACTTTTAAATCTTGAAAATTTAAAAAATTAAATAAAAAAAGCAATATTTAACCAAAAGCATGTGAAAAAAAACGTATGTCGTGTAAAAACATCTTTAAATTTTAACTTTAAGTGTACATGACATAACAAAGAGTGTGGGAAATATGCATCGCAATGATTGCGATTTAATGCATTTCTTGGATCGCATTTTAGTTAAATTTGAATCGCAAATTGCGATGCGATACCGATTAAATCGAACCCTGGTGAGATTTGGGGTGAATTCGTTGGATTTAAAGAACAAGGAGATAAGTAATATAAAAAACTCAGCACTGAACGATAAATCAAAAATAAGTGATGGAAAATTGATTCCATATGATGTCGAAGCTTTTTTTAAAACCGAATAAATTAAGACCAATTTATGAAAAAAATCGTTATATGGAGATAGATATTTCGCTATATAGAGACTGTTTTAATGTAATCATGCGAAAAGGGGACTGTTCCTACTATAAATTCGTTATATAGAGAAATTCGATGTATGGAGTTTCGTTATATAGAGACTCGACTGTATTTCTGAAAATAACAGGCAGCAAATTTAACTTTTATTTCAAGAATGTTTTATGAAATATCATACGTCGGCGGTAACTCCTAAGAGGTTAAAAACTATTTTTACAAAACCTTTTGCCAGAACCAAAACTATTTTTCTTTCTTGCAGTGGTAAGTATGCTAGGGCAGTAGTGATCGTTTGGATTATATCTTACACTGTATGAAAAGAGAATTTTTTTATTCAAACCTATTAAATTGAACAATAAATTATACAATAATCTCGCCGATTATTTTATATACAATAATCTCGTCGTTACTTATTCCTAAATATATTCGACTTACTACTAAAAAAATTCTTTCAATTTAGAAACTTCAGTAAATGTATACTTTAAAGATATAAAGAGGCATTTATAAAAACAAAATGTTTTTAGCAGCCACTGATTTTCGGAAACATTTCTGATCAGTTTTTACAGTGTATTAATCAATTCTTAAATCTAAATACCAGTTTTTAGAATTCTACCTGCTCCTAATTAAACAATTTCAGCTGCTTAAGGAAATTTGTACATGTGAAAATAACAGAAGAATAATTATTTTCTTGTTAGTGTTAACACTATTAATTTAATATGCTTGTATTTACAAGTTTGTTTAAAAATATATAATATTTACTTGAAAATGGATAGCATGCCAAAACTATCTTCTGTGTTGTGAAAAAGATAACACTTATAAAGCACTTCACTTACGTTTCTGGAAATCTGTGGCCAGCAACAGATAATATGATTTCATAAATAAATAATAAATAAAAAAGAATTCGAAATTTTTTTAGGCTTCAAAAATATATTTGATTCTCAGGTATTTGAAGATAATTATTGTTAAAAAGATTTTACTGTGCATTTTCGTGTATCGTTATATTATAATTTTTTATACTATGTAAAAAATGTATTTTTTACTCTATAGGGTAACCTTTTTCCTATATTCACATTTTTTGGCCAATATTATCAATATTGGATACGATATATCACACAATACAGGTGTATTTACAATTTGACAATATTAAACCAAAAATTTTACATATTTGTTTTTCATCGAAAGTATTTATCAAGGTGCTATATTAGAGCAATATTTTGTACTAATGAAATCAGTATAAAAATTATGAGTTTGTTATCAGCAACATATAATTTTCTATTTTTCCTTCTTTAAAATTATCAGAATGCTCTCAGGTAAAATTAAAAATAAAATGCTGTTTGTAATTTAAATAATCAGAAATACTACAATCAAATTTAATTTCTAAATGTTAAAAAAGTATGTGTCTCCAAAAACCGTGCAGTTTTAATGTATAAAATAATTACTTATCGGAAAATTGCATACACATTTTAAAAAAATTAATGTAAGAATATGACGTTAAGCAAGATACATTTTTGAATTCTATATGTTTTATAACGCAAAATTACATATTCTCTAATTTAGATGGTAGAGGCTAAATGTAGCGACGATTTTCTCCATGACTTGTAACTGTATTAGATGTATTCAGCTTTCAACACGTTAGAATTAATTGAAACTACAGTTTGTGTAATTACAGAGGTTCAGTTCATTTCTAAATAAGCAAGTCTTTAATTAAATGTACAAAATATCTCTATTATTTTGTTCTAGATATAACAATCAGTTTAAAATAGCCAGTTACGCAATTGTTATCGGAAATTGGCTTACAATATTTCAGAGAATTAAACATATAAGTTCATTATTTAAATTTTCGTTATTTAATAATTAAATACTTGTTTTCTATTTTACCGTTACTAAAACTATAGAATTTGAAACATTATTATTTTAACTTATTTTAGTGCCGTTACAATTTTGTTATTGCAATGGAAATTTTGAACTTCATATTTATTGAAATCCATCAATTAATCAGCAATAAAAGATTTTTTTTAAGTAAAATCAAACAAGAATCTTCAAACGGAAGTTTTGATAAAATTATATAACATGTTATATGCATGTGTGCGACAGTTGATATTTTTATCATGTAATTTTAAAAATGCATGTAATTCTGTAAAGACAATATTTTGCGTTTAGATAATTCTGGTTATCGAATCAACTTTGTATGATTTTTAAAATGTTTCACTATTTTAGGAAAATAAAATTAATATATACATTATTTTAACATGTGCTCTCTCAATCATATTTCAAATATTTTTCAAACTGTTGAAGCTATAGATGAAAATGTTTTCTTAAATGGAAATAATTATGATTTTTATGAATGATGTTGCAACATACACCTAGTAAAATACAAATATTGGTTATATTGGAGTTTAATATTCACCGGAAATATACCAATAAAATACAAATATTGGAAAATTTTTGACCTCCCAACCCTCCATCAGAAATATTTGTAATGAAAAACTTCTATTATAAAAATGTTTTACATTGTAAATACTTATGGTATAATTCTAATATTGGATAAATATCGGATTTACATTGAAACGTTTAAAAATAAAATGCTCTATCAATTATTGCCCATATTGAACCGATGTTAACAATATACACACCTAATATAAACACAGAAATTTTGATTAATTTTTCCTTATAATATTTCGGGATATTGTTTAGCTACTGGAGAATGTTCAAAAAGAGATTATTATTTGTCTGAATATCAGAATAATGAAAATAATATGCATTTTATACATTTCTGATACGAAAATAGCTTTTAAAAGTAATTTTCACATACTTCTAATGAGTGAGATAAAACCCAAAATATAAAGCTATGAAAACATTTTTAAACAGATATGTGTGTTTAAAAATATGTGTGTTTTTACACATTGGATTAAAATAAAAGATCTTTAAAAATAATCTCAGCGTACATTAAAATCGAAAAGTTTATATTGGAAAGATTATTATATATTGTCACTAGTAAATGTTTTCCAGCAAAATTGAATCTAGTTAAAGCCACTTAAAGTTTTAGTATTAAAATAATTTTTTTTAATAAATGGGGTGATCCAACTATTCAATTAACGCTTGCGTATTCTGATGGAGGTTGTAGATGTACAATTGATAATGAATGAAAAAACAGAGATAACTTATCTGAGAATTTTGTAGACAACTACATATTTATCCTAGCATATCAAAATGCACTGTATTGTATTAATAAAGGAAGATTATATGCCTCCACGTCAGCAGTGAAATTTTGCTCGACCTTGTCGGTGAGACCATGAAACAAACATTCTAAAAACCCCTTAGACTCTTTTATTAAGACTAAGACTGGCAAATACAGGGTGTATCTAAACTACAGGGCAAAACTTTAAGGGGTGATAGTACACATCAGGACAAATAATATTAAATGGGAAACTAAGGGTACCAAAGGTCTTCCGAAGGAGGTAGGCGCCATCAAAGTTTAGGGTCCAAAATTTGAAATGATTATAAAAAACGGAAAAATTGGTCGATTCGTTTGCGGTTTTCACAAAAAGTATTCTTTATGTCAATATTGTCTTGAAAATAAATTCTAAACATAAATTTCAAAAAATGTCGATAGAGGGCGCTTTAGACTTTGGAGTAACGTACGACTATTTTTTACCGTTATTTTTTACATCTCATTAATTTTTTTTGAAGCTTAGATATAAACTTAAATTTTGAGCTGAAAATCTGAATCGTTGAGAGTGGTTAAGTAGCGCAAACTGAACTGTGTTCAATGGGGGTGGGGAGGTTCAAATTTCAAATGATTATAAAAAACGAAAAATTTGGTCGATTCGTTTGCGGTTTTCTCTAGAACCATTCTTTATGTCGGTATTTCCTTGAAAATAGATTTTAAAAATAAATTCAAAAAATTCCGTTAGAGGGCACCTTAAGCTTTAGAGTAACCAACAACAATTTTTAACTGTTATTTTTTTTTTCTAATAAAATGATTGCAAAAGCTTAGACTTAAATTTTGAGCTCAAATTCTGAATCGTTTGGAGGGGTTAAGAAGCAAAAACTGAACTGTGTTCAGGAGTTGAAATGTTACCCTGCCCACACTACGAACACAGTTCAATTTTTCGCTACTTAATTACTCACAACGATTCAGATTTTGAGCTCAAAATTTAAGGCTAAGCTTTTAAAACATTTATTTAGATTTAACAAAAAATAACGGTTAAAAATAGTTGTTGGTTACTCTAAAGTTTAAGTCGCTCTCTGATGGAATTTTTTGAAATTTATCTTTAAAATTTATTTTTAAGGAAATACTGACATAAAGAATGGTTTTAGAGAAAACCGCAAACGAATCGACCAAATTTTTTGTTTTTTATAATCATTTGAAATTTGAACCTCCCCACCCCCATTGAACACAGTTCAGTTTGCGCTACTTAACCACTCTCTACGATTCAGATTTTCAGCTCAAAATTTAAGTTTATGTCTAAGCTTCTAAAAAAATTTAATGAGATGCAAAAAATAACGGTTAAAAAAAGTTGTACTTTACTCCAAAGTCTAAAGCGCCTTCTATAGACATTTTTTAAAATTTATCTGTACAATTTATTTTCAAGATAATACTGACATAAAGAATAATTTTAGTGATAACCGCAAATCAATTGACCAATTTTTCTATTTTTTATAATCATTTGAAATTTGAACCTATCCACTCCCATTGAACACAGTTCAGTTTGCCTTTTTAACCACAGATTTTGAGAACAAAATTTAAGTTTATGTCTAAACTTGTAAAAAAAATTTAATGACATGCAAAAACTGACAATAAAAAATAGTTGTTCGTTACTCCAAAGTCTAAAACGCCCTCTATCGGCATTTTTTGAAATTTATCTTTAAAATTTATTTTCAAGACAATACTGACATAAAGAATAGTTTTCGTGAAAACCGCAAATGAACCGACCAATTTTTCCGTTTTTTACAATAGTTTCAAATTTTGGACCCTAAACTTTGATGGCGCCTATCTCCGTCGGAAGACGTTTGGGACCCTTACTTTCCCATTTAATATTATTTGTCTTGATGTGTACTATCACCCCTTAATGTTTTGCCCAGTAGTTTAGATACACCCTGTATGATTGGTCGTATCAATATTTACAAAAAAAAGTTTCTTTGTCTAAGTTGCCTCTTGCAAATAACTTAGTACAGTGCATGTTAGAGATTATTTTTAGAAAAGTAGTATAAGAAGTTATTAAAAAAAGAATAAAAACTCTACAAGGACGTATGTATTCAAATAGGTATCCAAAAAGATAATTAAATAGTTCAGCAAAATGACTATTTTTTGTGAAATATACTTAGGAAAAAATATCGGAAAATCTTTTGTGGGCGGATATACCTCAGTCTGTATATCTTATTAATTTTAAGGTTATCTTTCAATTCATATTACTTCAATGGTTGTCATTAAATTATTAAATCGTTTTCAAAAGTCATTTTTATTAAAACAAAGTGTTTTTTAATATTTCAAAGAATTTAAAAACATATTTATAGATCCGTGTTGTGCCATTTTTTCCTGTAAATATTTGTTTTAATTTTTACTAGTCTTCATAGTTATCTACTATTTCACTTCTTATAATATTGGTTTAACCCTTTATTTACCGACAATACTTATACGTACCATTTAAAAATACTTTTTAAATTCTTTTAATACGTCAATTAGTTGTAATATTGTTTAGAATGAGTCACAGATACATTACTTTGTCTTGTTCCAAAAGCATTATTGGTTACAGAAAACAAAAATATTTTTAAAAGGATGATTTCTTTTACTTTTTCATCTTTTATGCTTTCTTGGCGCTGAGGAAGGGGAATGGGGATTTTTCAATTCTGAAATATTTCTATACTTATATTGTAAGAACATCATATTTGTGCATTTTATAATTCTACAAAATACTAAGAAAACTATTTAAAATAAAAGATTTGAGTGGGGTTACAAATATTGCACAAAATCCCTGTAAATTCAAGCTTAAATAATCCTTCTAAATCCATCAATACTTCTAAAATCCTCCAAAAATTTATTAAATGATTATGTAAATCTTTTAATTTAGTTGAAGCAATTTGCGTAAAATGCTTTAGAATGTAAAATTTTCATGAATTCAAAATGCGGTAGATATAGGGTTACGAAATGTCACTTAGCATTGGTAACTTAATTAAAATTTTATCCGGAAAATAAAATAATTTAGATCAATTTATCCGAAATCTTAAAAAAATCAACTTTTTTAGTTCAGTTCAGACTTCATGACTTTATCTGATGCATTCGAATTTATATTCAACCACAGAATTCACAAAATATCTGTCTAAAAATTCATAAAATGTTATTTAAATTTTTTGATGGTAAACTTTTTTTTAATTAAACATAGCTTACTTAATAATGTGAGGATTTTGATTTATGTGAAAATATTTTATTTCCGGAATTCACAAGAAATTAGTGAATCGAAGTACAAATGTAAAAATCATAATAAATTTTGTAAATTATCCTATAAATGACATTAAAATTAAACTACAATATTCACCACTATGAAAAATGAATTATAATATTTAAATTCTTGAAAATATTAAATTTAAAGCTTAAACTAATCAGTATATGTATACATAATATATATTTTATATAGCTAAAGCATTAACATTTAAAACATAAAATAGCCTCCACGAATGAAATAACCAAAAATGATAAATGATGCTATTTTCATTTTGTTTATGTGAAGCTTTTTTCTTTCCAGAAGTGTTAAAAACAAATTACCGTAAAACCCGGCGTATAACGCGCATTTTTAATACCAAAAATAAGATAGAAGTTTATGGGTATGCGGTTCTACGCTGAATATAAAAATAAGATATATTTAAAAGTGAGGAAAAGATGATAATATAAAAATTAACTTTAATAACGATTAAAATTTTATAATTCTAGTTTATGAGTTGCTTCAATTGGGATTTATTAAATAAGTGAAAAATATGTTGATTTTTTTTAAACTGATGAGTATAAAATGATTATTTTTGAAAATATTGTTTCTCTTATCGCTTGTTATTGTTGCACTTGGTTTTCGAAAACCTAGGAAAATCCATCTTCAAATGAAAAGATAAGAGCGTTGCATGTTTGCATATATTTTAGATTTTTTTTTTTTTTTTTTTTTTTTTTTTTTTTTTTTTTTTTTTTTGTAAAGAAAAAGGTGTAATTTATACGGCGATTAGGTCTGAAAATAGAAAAATACAGTATAAATCGTATGTGCGCTTTAAAACACCGGTGCGTGTTATACGCAGAATTTTACTATAAATGCAGGACAAAATAAGCTAAATCTCAACCGACCTATTATGTCTCTAATCTTCTAAACTGAGTTACTTAAAATGTGTAATGTAATTTAAAATTTAGTAAAAGATGAATTTTATCTGGTTAAATTACCTTTATTATCATTCGCAATCTGAATAAATTCAATCTTTCACGTTTAGTTCAGTCTTTGTAACTTACTCTTGTTAAATGAATACTTTGAATTCATATGCAACCTATGTATGCTCAAAAGATCTGCAAATGTCTTAAAATTAGGAACTTTTCCTTTTAAAATTTTCGATGCCGTCATCCTCTTTAACATATTAAGCACAGCACAATTCCCCAAAGACCGAAATAAACTTTTCGCTCAGGCTACGCTTGTACCTGTGCATGGAATCTGGTTCTTTCCTCCATTACAAACTTGTTATTTCTACTGTCGTTGGATTTCATTAAAAATATTTATATATTTTGGATTTCTTTTTTCAGGTATATGGTATGGATATATAATCTATTAAAAAAATAATGTACGCAAATAATATTGATGAGCTCTAAATATTATATTTAAAAGTAATTTTTTCCAAAAATATTAAATAAAAATGTTTTTAAATCTAAATATTTATTAAATATTTAAAATGTCAAGAGTTTTAAGCAAATAAAAAATTCTTAAAATTCAATAATAAAAAAGGGATTATACAGATTTGGGAATGGCAATATAATAAATTGAATGCAATAAGTTGCCTTATGTAAATTATGCAGAAAAGAAAATACTAAGGTTTTTGTCTTTATTAGTTATAAAATATTTTCGAACCGCTCAAAGAGATTTTAGAAAAATATAAATTTTATTGCTGAAATAAGAACTTACGTTGCACAAGTAATTCACGAGGATAGGCTCAGTATTAAATAAAGCGAGGGACGAACGAGGAAAATGTCAACCATTACCGCCTTTCACGTACTTCGTGCAACTAACAGTGCGTATATAGCATTTTTAAACTGATTCAAAAAAACTTCAGTATACGCTTCTAATACTGCGTACTATTTTAAATTCATGTATATGTTTATTATTATTTATAATAACCGTTTTTAATTGTAAAGGTCGTTTGTAAACGCCCTATGTTATCAATGTATTCAATAATAGCACTTACTGGATATGGTATAACTATTAGTGGTTGCTACCAGAGTATCATGGTGTTCAGGAAAAAACTCATATTAGCTATAATTTACTCAAATATACATATTAAACCGATTTGATATCATCTTAAAAAGAAGAAAATATTCAACTGGCTTGTTGGGAACTACAACAGAAAAATAGTCAGTTAACCATACTAATTTATAAATACCATACTAAAGTCTAATAATTTAGTACAAAATTTAGTCCAGTAAAGCTACTACCAGAATATCATAGTAAATCAGGAAAAAAATTATATTAGCTTACGATTCATTCAAGCATACACATTAAGCCGATCTTAAAACGAAGAAAATATTAAAATTACTTGTTGCAAATGACAATAGAAAGGTAATCAATTAAACATGCTAATTTATAAATATCATATTAATGTAAAAAAAAATCATCTAAAATATATTATTACATACTGTAAATAAACTTACATGTTTCATGACTTATCGAATGTCTTCAGTAAATAAAAATTACAGGATTTCTTACTGGAGATATTAAATATATACAGAAAAATACAAAAATCTGATTAGATTTACTAATTTCGGTTACACCTCAGTCATTTTAGTTTCTGGGTGATGATCAATAAAAAAAGTGTAAGTATGCAGCACACGCATCTTTTGCCGAGGGTTATAGAAGTCATATTGATTATTACATGTCTGAGGATTTCATGTGAGAATGCGATGAGAAAGGCACGAATCATCAGATACCGAAGATAAATGCATGTCTCACGAGATCTGAAAATATCACAGAAATACCAAAATACCAGTGTAGAAAATCTTGATTAAATATATGTGTACATTTATTTAATTCTACTGTTTTCTTATTAGTTTTCTTAGCTTAATGTCCCGTTAAAATATATGATTTGGAAATAAACTGCTTGTTAGATTCACAGCAAAATTAATCAAGAACTAGATTTAATATCTGGTGATGGAAATCGGTTTTAGAAATTTATATACCTGTATTTTGATATATTGTTGTTGAAATATGAATGGACTAAAAATCAATATTTCTAACAGATAGAGCTCACCCCAAATTAGCCAAGTAATTTTGAAACAAAAAATGTACGTTTCTTTTATTACTGTGCAATAATTAATATTATTATTACCAGTATTTTTTGGGGGGGCGTCCGTTGACATACTTTAGTGAGAGTGATTTGACAGAAGAGAATATATTTTATAAAAAGTGCACTTAAATTAATCTATGCGGTTACCATATTTGAGTGTCTTTAAGCAATGGAGTAGTGACATAAGCACTTAGAATAAATCAGATTGAGATTTTCTGGTTGAATCGTTTCAATGCTTACCCGGAGAAGTTGTACTAATAGATTGAGAAAAGTCAACAAATTTATTTTGGCAAGAGGTTTTTTCTAAATACCTCTCGAACAATGAATTTTTTATCGTATGTCGACACTTTTTTATTCATAAAGATATTTATTTGTTCTTCGCATAAGATTTTTTGCAAAATGCCTTCAACAAATCAAATTTTATTTTTCATAATAAACATCACTCTTCTATGCTTGAAGAATCTCTTCCTCATAGCTAACATTTAAACATTTGTAAACAGATACATATTAAGATATGTAGCTTGTCTATGTAAAAAATCTATACATGATACGATAAATCATTTAACTTTAAAAACTTCATTTGTGTAGTAGAATTATAGTGAAAACATTAAACATAAGAATAAAATCCGTTAACTGGTTGTTGAGAAAACTGTTGAATTATTTTGAACATCTTTTCAAATTACTTTTTCAACGTATTCCCAACAGATTGTAGATATCTAAATATTATTTATCAGACTCAATATTTTAATAAGTTAAAAATGTTCTGCATTAGATCTGTTCTGTGTTAGAAAAATAACTGTTTGTTAAAATCGAAATGCAAATAATCATGAACATAGGTCATGACGATAAAGTTTCTCCAAAAATCAAATAATCCATATTTCGATATACTGTTGCTAAAATAACAATTGCATAAAAATGTGATCTGATAGAAATAGATATAAATAGGTTTTTAAATCTAGGAAAAATACATGTCTCAGGAGATCTGAATATATCACATAAATACAAAATACCATTTTGATGAATTTTTTATACATGAGCTATTTTCTTTTCAGATTTATCAATTTTCTCTTCTGTTAAAATACATGCGTTTTAACGAAACTGTATTTTTACATCAAAGTACACTCATCTCCAAAAATACGGTCACAAATATAAAATCTGTGAAAACCGATGAACAATTAACTATACTGCAACGAAATTTAGAACAGATGTATATTGAATGAGGTAAAGAATACAGCAATATATGATTATGGAAAAGATTTTAATTTTAAATTAAGAAACAGGGTATATATTATAAAATGTTAAATCGTGAATCAGACATAAAACAGAGTGTGACCGACGCGACTTGCATTGCTATAGAAGCCTCACAATGAGCTTTCATTCTGTTTATGAGGGTTTCATTAAATGTTTGTGGCAATAAAGCCCATTTTTCTAAAAGCGCGGCTTTTAACTCCTGATGGGTCTTAGTAGGTGATTTAAGCTGTGCAACAACTCTTGTTAGACAAACGCAAACCTGTTCAGTAGCATTGAGGCCTGGAGATCTCCAGGGCCAAATCTTACGGCGAATATTCACTTTTTTAAGAGAATCATCATCGATATTAACTCAGTGTGGCTTTGCATTATCGTCCATAAACATGAAATCGGTATTACTGCATCCCGGAATAATTAAACAGAGAGGCTTCCAGGACTTCATCCCTATAGCGATATGCATTGACAGCACCCGCATCAATGATGTGTAGTGGTGTATGACTACCCAACATTAGGCCGCCTAGACAACGATTCGTTTGTCACCAAATCTGTCAATTTCTTTCACGTAGGAGGAACGCTAGCGGACACCACTTTGTCTCCAGATGAAGATTCGAAGAGTATCACACTGTGTGGTGAATCTCGACTTATCACTGAAAGGAAAATTCTCTCATTTTTAGGTGCGTTCGTAATTATGTAAATACGTAGCACCTATTGTTGTCGCTCAGTCCGTCCGCCTGTCTGTCCGTCTGTCCGTCCGCATATAACAACGTGAAAACTACCCAACAGAATCGTTTGAAATTTAAAATACATAATTATAACATAATTTTGTCGAGTCATTTCAAATTTTATGAAAATCGGATGGATAGATCAATTACAGGGACAATCAAAAGGATTCCGTTACATTACGGTCAATGGGGAAAAAAGTTTCAAATGCATTTTAATCGTTTGAAATTTAAAACATATAATTATTACGTAATTTTTTCGAGTCGTTTCAAATGCTATGAAAATCGGATGCATAGATCAATTACAGGGACAATCAAAAGGATTCCGTTACATTAGGGTCAATGGGGGAAAAAATTTCAAATGCATTTTAATCGTTTGAAATTTAAAACATATAATTATTACGTAATTTTATCGAGTCATTTCAAATGTTATGAAAGTCGGATGCATAGATCATTTACAGGGACAATCAAAGGTATTCCATTACATTACGGTCAATGTGAAAAAATATTCAAATGCATTTTTATGATGTTACACTAATTCGAACGTAATAGAATTGGTATGAATCTATGAAATATATAATAAAATATGCATTCTGTACAATCTGTGATGCAATGAATTTGTATTATTAAATTACAGGGCCACACAAAAGTATTCCACTACATAGTGCTATATGGGGAAACATTGTTTGGGGCGTGTTTTAATTATATTCAACTATTTCACATTTTATGAATAAGATATACGTTTCTGAGGTGTAATTAAAATTACTTTCTGCATATTTACAGAAACACAATGATTTCGACTACTATACTGTATCCGAAGTACGCTTTACTATATCAGCAAGATCTGAATATTTTTAAAACTTCGTTATCGTACGAACGCACCTCATTTGCTATGTTCACGTGCAATTTCCAACTTGTTTGCCATGTACGAGACCGGTGTATTCGGCTTCACAACTACTGGACTCTTTTGTTGGATGCAGTGTAAGGGGCACACAAGAATGGACACCGGATGTTAGGAATAAGATATTTGAAGCCAATGTGAGGTTATTCGGGGAGCTGAAGTCCCAAATTTTAAGTTTATGGATAATAATTCGAAGCCACAAAGAGCTCACATCGGTGATGATTTTTTTAAAGAAGAGAATATTCGCCGTATGAATTGGCTCTCGAAGTCTCCGGACCTGAACATGTTTGGGATGATCTTGGAAGAACCACTGCACAGCGTAAACCACTCTCCAAGTAACTCTCACGAGTTAAAAACCTTGTTTTTGGAAGAATGGGCTTTGTTTCCACAAATATGTATTGACACCCTCATAAACAGTGTGAAGAGTTCGCTTTGAGGCTTGTATAGCATTGCACGGTGATAACACTCCATATTAAGCAGATTTTTCTCGAGATAAACTCTTTATCTCTGATTCTTGATTTAACACTTTTTGATGTACCATGTTTCTTAACTCACAATTAGACTTTTTTCCACATTGGTACATTTCTACATCCTCTCCCATTGTAATCTATCAGTGTGCTAAATTTTGTGGCTACACAAGGCCTAATTATTCAGTTTTCACGGATTTTATATTTTGGACTTTAATTTTGGACATGAGTGTATTAATAATCATTGCGATGATGATCGTTGAAGTAACGTGTTAGGCGAAGAAAGCAGAAGCAAACCTGACGTAAACTTAGAGAGAAAATTTAGAAAAACGCCAAAAAACTTTTAAATTTTATTGCATCTTAAAAAACTTGTCCGTGATGAAAGCTTACAGAGAGGTTTGCAGAAAATAATAGATAAAACCGAAGCCGTTCTGGTGGCGACTGACAAGTGGAAAGGCAGATAGTGAAGTGATGAAATTATTGTCATAAGTGCACGATATTTAGCGGAACCACAAAGCCAAGTCACAAACATTTTGGCGATGCACGGTAGTAGGCAAAAGGTTTGGTAAGAGATAAAATTTTTACAAAGTTTGAGCGGTCGTTTACCTATACACAGTTCAGGCTAACTAGGATTGCTGGTAAAATTAAAGGAATTCTTTTGGTAATTAGGCGTGTCAAAGATAAGAAGTATTGATCACAGATTTTAAAAATCAGTTATAGACTTTAGTCAAAATTAACAATCTGTTAAACTATAAAAATAGGTAGCTGGTAACATTTGCTATTGAAAGAAGTGACAGTTATTATAAATGTTTGATAGAGAGTAGGAGATAAAAGAACGTTGCCAATGCATGAATAGACTAGAATTATATAATATGAATGTGATAAGATTATGAGACGGGTTGCGCGCCCTAACTAAGAAAGAAAATATGCGGGTTAAATACGGCCATTTGTGAAAGAGAACACATTTCATTTATATGTATGTTTTCATTTTAACAAAAAACTATGTCGTTTAAATTAAATTTCTCTGGAAATGTGACTTATAATTTGACATCCTAGGTTGAATCAATGATTCACTATTTTTAACTGAAGAATATTTAAAATATTAAATAAGTTTATTTAAATGGAAGGTGGAACGCATGTAGATAATGTCTAAGCAATATACAACAGAACACTGTTATAATAATGAATAATGTCTAATTACATGCTGATCACAAAATTTCCTTATTTATTAATGCACAATTTCTTAGTTATATTTTTGCTAAGATAAGCTGTCATTCAAAATTTAATAACTAAATACTAAATATTCATTTTAGAACGCATGGTTACATCCGACCCAACAAAAATCAATTAATGTTCAGGTGTAGTAAATAGATAAATTTACTCACAGCACATCTGCATTGTCATGAAGGAGACGCCATATCAACATCTACTTTGCAACGTAAATGGTCACAATTGTCACTTTTTTTTACAGTGAAATAAAATGTACTATATTTTATTCCTTTAATAATTGCCCTCAAACTATCGTCATTTGGTGGCTCAACTGGGATGTCACTGTAGCTGTTACTGTGAATTGAGCCATCAGGTGGCTTTAAATGAAGTCACATTGTAATTATCATGTAACTGTAAATTGGATGATGTCATCATGAGTGTTGCATTGTGTCACTATGTGAGTAATTAAATAACATCACATGGTGGCTTTCATAGTGAAATTTCTAATGGGGCACTCGTACACAGTTAAAAGTCTCCCAGATGATTTTATTTCATACGATAACACATAAAAAAATATCTATCAAGGGGACTTTAAAATGTGGTCAAATGACGATCACATGAGAGTTACAAAGGTGATATTCACAAAGATGCACTGTAATGTCAGCTGATTAGCCTTCGTCACTAAGCAGCAATCATACTGCATTTTCTGTAGAGTGGTCACATGACGGTTACTTCAGAATAAGAATGAGACGAATGATTGATGTAGTAGTGACACTTCTGACGACGAGGAGGTTCATATCTTCTAGTTAGCGCAATAGCTAACGATATTGTATTGGTAGGGGGGATTCGGTGGGGGATTGATAGATATACGGATTATGTCTTTTTCTTAATATTTACTTATTTAAAACTTTGCAATATGATTTTTTGCGAGACTTTTTGGAAATCAGTTTAGCAGTACGTTAACAATTGATATTTTGAGTACATACGTAAAGCTTGAATTAAAAGACAGATACATCAATATGGTTAAAAAATGTTTTGCAAGACTTTAGCTAAACACTTCCTAGTTGATAGAGTAAATGATTTTAGCCGCTTACAACTAAAATATAGTCCATGTCTACTATGCATTTTTATCCTGATTGCTTTTAACACCTTACTTTAAAAAAATTTCAATCATTTTAAATTTAATTAGGTAATTTAAATTTACGTACACTTAAAAAATGAACAAATAAATGGGAAAATATATTGCTTTTAACATAGTATTTTACCTGAAAATATGTAATAAATAAACACAAAAACTGTAGTCATATGAATTAAGGAAAAAAGATTTGTTTTTTGAGTTCAAACCTCTATAATGCTAGACTTATTTAACCCCGCGAAATGATTTATGTTATTCTTAGCAGTTGTTTACTTTTACTCAACAAACTTATTATGTTTTCACAATGAATGACGCCAGAATAAATAACGAAAATAATTTACATAAATAATCAATTCATGTAATCTTAATTTGCATAGTTATTCAAATATAAATTTTTCATTATGAAATTACAAGAACCAATACATCTTAAATATCAGTTTAAAATAATAAAAATTATAAAAACAAAATAATGCCAGTTTCTTTATAATATTGGATCAATATTGCTTGCATTATTTACATCTTGGAGGTTATTGGCTGTTTCTTGGCCTATATTGATAATATTGACATGGAAATATATCCCAAGATTGGAAAGTTTAATTTTTGCTAATGTTGCACTAATATTAGCAAGAAATAGTTTTCAATGTTCTTGAATGTATGAGGTGTAATGTCAATTTTTAAATAATATTGATGTCTCATTTGACGTATTTACTATTAATACAGTATTTCTGGAATATCTGACCTTCATATAAGCAATATATCTAAAATAACTTACTACCATGGAAAAATAATACAAAATATATACACACTGTACCCTGTTTTATAGTACACTAGTAACATTTTATAAAAACGTAGATAAACATCTAAACAGTCCAGCTATGTTTGGTTATTTTAACGATTCTCCAAATAAAGACTATAATTCAAACTGAAGAAGCCATTTATTAAAGAATTTTGGTCAATTAATGAATTATGAGTTTAACTTTGTTCATATAACAATGCCATTACCTTCTATAAATTCATCCATTACAAATAAAAGATGTGTACTAAAACACCAGAAGAATCTTTGTGCTACTATAAGATTAGAACGAAAACAAACTTAATTAAAAGCACGAACTTGCATCGCGTACTTTCATTTTATTCTCTTAGCTTAATTACATTAGGATTCGCTTTTATCTCACCTACTTGGGAGCTGATTTTGGTTCAATTTGCCCATACCCTAAACTTGAAACTAAAGAGAAAAAAAAATAGTTTTCGGAGGAAATGCTTCTAAGGTCTGGAAACCATTAATGTATATCTTAGAGTAACGTTGTTAAAATAATGTTTCATGCATAATGGGAGACGCTTTCATTTTCGGCAAAGAATTTTTTTTATACTTTTGCAGATATAAAAACGCATTCTGAATATGTCAATAGTGCTTTACTTCAGAAGAAAGTGAATAGTACTTGATGGTTTGTCGGAGGTTTCAATTAAATATTAAAAACAATATTTTTTTTCTGTTTATCTCTTCATATTGTTCAAAAACCGTTGAATATTCGCAAATTTAAAGTTAAAAAATTTTACTTTCATTCGTTAGGCAAATTTCGATGAATGTCTTTTTTGTATATTTCGCCTTAAAATAGAACGCCATTGGTTAGTAGTGGAAAAAATGAATCAAAGCTCAAATCCTGTTTTGCATCTGTGAAACTGTGAACTAAAAATTGCATATTTAGTTTTCATACATGTATATAATATGTTTAAATTAACTAGATACTATTTAGTAAAAAAATTTTAAAACATGATGTAGTACTTTCTCTTAACTGTTTAAAAGATAGTAGTTCATTTTTAAAGCTCTTAATTTTAACCCCTAAATGTCACACTGCACTAGAATTTTAGAATATTTAATATTCCTTACATTAAGTATTTAAAAATCTTTTATTTGTATTAAAATACTCTTTTTTCTAAGTTCTGGCGTCATTCCGTTATCTAAGCATTTTACGGAAAAAGTACTTTGCCCTTTAAAGGGCTGGTTTTTCGCATAGATACATTACAACAGAATGTTAAACTTCCGTACTATTGTTTAGTTTCAATATTTAGCATGAGAAAATTATATTATCGATGCACTTCTTTCTACTTAGCATTTTGATAGCATATTAAAGAACATCTATAACTTTCTTCTCAAAATAATTATGTATTTAAGCAAGTTCCTAATAGTTTGCTATTCAGTTATTAAATTTACTCTAGTTTATTTGTTTCTTTTTTTTTCGCAATTAGTATTTTAAAAAAATCTGGTGAAATGATATTCTTAACATGCGTTAAAAAGAAAAATTATTTTTTAAAAATAAATTGATAAATATTATTTTTCATCTTTTCTCTTTTCTCTTTTTAGTTTATGTTTTTACATTTCTAAGTTTGTTTTGAAATAACACGCACTTGTTCATGTTGGCAATGAAGGAATTTGCTGAGCAAAAATTAGCTAATTCATGCCAAGTTGTCGTTCCACGTTTACCCACAATAAGAAATTACCACTTACCCTACCATTTCGCGAAAAAATCGTTTATTACATAAGGTAAAACGGTATTTCAACAGTTGGGTTCTCCGAATTTTGCTCCGATTCCTTTCAAATTAGAGGGACCATTGCACCTACTTACTTCTCAAAAATTTTCCAACACTATCATTCCCAATTTTACTATTTCTTAGCGGTTTCTAGAAACTGTCAGAGATGGACCAAAAAACTGTGCTACTTTGGTATAGTATTATTTAATGTTTAAAGAGTTAAATTGAAAATTTTGAAGAGCTTTAAATTGTAACCTGAAGAATAAAGTAATGAATCTAAAGTATGTACAGCATCAACTTTATAGAATTTTTAAAAAGAAGACTGAGTAAGAAACAGTCAAATATATATTATATGATTGTTTCGAGAAATGAAGGTCTCTGCTCACCTTATATACTCATGAAATCCCATTAAAAAGCAAAATTATCAAAAGGATATTACACACGCAAACAAACCATTTAAAATATTTCTTTACGTAGTACAAACAAGAGCAATTAAGTGCTGCATTAGCAACCTTTAAATGTTTTTTTTTTAATTTGTTCTTGGTACAATAATTCGATGAGTGAAAAGCCTCTGGTACCCTGATTCTTTCCTTAAAATTAATCTGAATACTAAATATAAAAAAAGAGAAGAAAAAAGATTGTAATACTAGAAACATTTGCGAATATTTAATGCAACTTTCTATTTACTCAAATTATGAGACTATTTGTCTTATCTTCAAAAGCTTACAAATGAATAGGTCATTATTTCCTGTAAATATCATTAATATTTGTTGATATCGAAAACAATCAAATAAAAACCTTAGAAAATGCCCTGTAAAAAAATCCGTTACATTTACGTCCGTTACATTGCTGTCAGCAGTTTTTACCATAACTTTTTATTTATTTATTTATTTATTTACTTTTTACAGTCCGTCTTTTCCGAAATTTATGAGAAACAAAAGTACTATATATAATTTTAGTGGCCCAGACCATGGAAGAAAAATACTGCGCAACAGACTGCGGATCGTTAGTAGCAGAATAATTTTGATAGTTACATTTAGCTGTAAAATGTTCTCTAATTTGGGAGATATTGTTAGCTTCATATGTTAAAATTAGACTATATTCTCGTTGAATCTGTGATGAAATACGAATTATTACAATAGAAAATGTGGCTCAACGAAAAGTTAAATTATAATTGAATCTGAAACTAAAATATAGTTTAATATAGTAGAATTTCACGGTTTTTATAGACAGTAATTTATGATAAATTATTTCACCTTCCCGTTGCGGTATCTAATCTAACACAGAAATATTATTCAATCAGCACAATTTTTTTCACAGAGTATTTAGTTATTGGAATTCACAATATTCGCGTTTCTATAAGGTAAATCTATCTACAATTTGATTAACAGTCTGCGTAATTCATTTTACATGTTTTAAATTCGCAGAAATTTGGCCGAAAAAATAAAATAAATATTTTATTGGACACTATCCCATTTTAAAATTATTAAAGATCTTGAAAAGGATATTTATATTAAGTTAATTTCCAAAACAATAGAAGAATAACATATATACATTTAATTAAAATCACCATAAAGTCTATTATTATTTTTGTAGGCATACATGCGCAATTGTTCTGAATACGATCTGCATTGTTTGAAAACGTAATCTTTTGTTCAATTGAAATGCATTTTAATTTTAGATTATATATTAATTCAAAAGTGAAACAAAGGAAAATATAAATCAATATATTTTACATTTATAGGTGGCATCGTCTGGAAAAGGCACTTTCATCTGTTCAAAGCATTTCTAGGTAAGTCTTTTAAATTAATCAAGCTGGAATACTTATTTTTATAATTTAATTTTGAATCAATAACTAAAGGATGCATTAATATCACTGTATTGCAGAGATAAATGTACTGTTGTTATTATTATCAATTTTTCAAAGTAAAATTGGTTTAAAAATTTTCGATTTAGACTTTTCTCGTAGACATACAGGTACGTAGATACACTGGTATTCATTTTTTATTTTTATTATTTGTAAATACTTATTTAAATGACAGAAAAGTACAAAAATATATATAAGGTTTGAAGTTAAATTTTAAATAAATAATTTGAATGAAAATATGTGGAAATCCTGACATTTAGTAATATTTTGTTGGCATTTTTTCTATTTTAAGTGCATTTTATAGGGGCAAATATCGATAGTGAAATCTATTTCTTAAATGGACTTGTAAAATATTTGTTTTAATATAAAAATTGAACAAAAAAGTGCTAATTTTAATATAATATGTGTTTGTTAATAAACTATATGAATGTGTTTTCATATTTTCTTCAATGGAATTTTTATACTTTTTAATTAATAATTTAAATAATAGATGAAATTAAAGTAATATATAAAACGAAATTTTCAAAATAAATAGCTTTCTCTGTGTTTATCTATTTATTTCATTGCATTCATTAGGCATATGGATTCACCTATGCATAACTTAGATGCGAACTTAATCTGACTAATCAACATTCGCAAAATATTCATGTTTGAAAGGGCAATGGAATTGATTAAAAAATAAAAATAAGTCAAATTTTGGTTTTTGTTGACAATAGAAATGTGTTATTTTACTTGCAAAAACGCAAACACTAATGTAGCTATTGAATGAAATATCTGCAGTTTTTGCCGTAAATTAAACGGATTTTATTTTTTAAGTGTAGCGCATTAAATCTTAATTACTGTAACAACAATTATCGCATAGATACTGACAAAGGTCTTTGAAACCACTTGATGTATGTATAAATAAAAGTTTCGATAAACTTATACTTTACAAGTTTTTTTAGTAAATTTTTTCTATAGTATTATTACAACTAAAATTCCCCTATTCAGAAGTTTTTAGATATATTACTAATGGTTCAAGCAAAGAAAACTTTCAAAGAAATGATTATGTATAGTTAAATATACGATTAGACGTTAAACAGAAAAAAAGATAAAATCAGCAGTCTGAGAGGTAGCTAACAGCAGTTAAGGGCTAAGCATAACTAAATATGTCAAATTGCATAACACATTGTATACATGAGGGTACATTAACTACTATTTTTATATTGTATTCGCACAACTATTTAAAAATGTTGCTTTTTGAGGTATATTTCTCTTGCAAATTTTCTCAAAGCGTATGTAAAATATTTTTATTTTTAAAAATTGGTGCAATGTAGCGTTTAAAAATAATTGCCTTTAACTGAAACTTTACAATACTCTTACGTGTATAGTAGCACAGTATATAATCATGATAATACAGTATAATTTAGATGTTAAAACTGAAAATTAAGGTGAATCAATACGAGTAGAGTCTAGAACAAATGTTCACTAAATTAATCAAAAAATGTAAACTAAAGTTATATACATCCTGCTTCGCTAATTAAAATATATTTACTACTTTACATCTAATTCTTGAAATTTATAAAAAATGACTTACTCTTAAGTGTTTAACTCCTACCAGCACATTAAATTCAAATTATTATAAATGAAATATGGATAAACTTCCATATAAGTAAATTTTATAAATGATTAATAATAATAAATTCTACAGCTTAACCAAATGATAAATATGCGTTACTTAAAAATAAAACGAATTGCAATAAAATTTCTTTTCCCTGTGGTAAATGGTAATCAGATCCAAGACTTGTTTAGTATAGTTATTTTTACGTCCTTAAAATAAATATTTTTTGCTTATATATTAATCTTCTTTCGCAAAAATATAATAAAGTTTGATCTGACTATTAGATATGAACTTACAAGAGTATACGTTAAAATTAACGATTTAATCGATTAATTTTAATCTATTAATTAGCTGCAATATCAAAGATATAAATTGTGTAGAATTGTTATTCTTTTTTACGTGATTATTTTATATGTAGAAGTTCAATATAATGCTAAATTTTTGCATTTATAAAAAAATGTACTTAATAAACTAATTTTAGTAACTTAATAAACTAAATTTTTTAATAATAAAAAAAAGGAATAGACTTTTGAAATGTTATTATTTAATTATTATTTTTTAGTTATTTTTAAACGAAAACAATATTGCATGTAGAAAAAATAGCAAACTACATTTCATACTAAGGTTAAATTTTCGTAAGTAATGTGATTTTGGAATAGTTCTAAAAATGAAATAAGGAACAATTTTTGAAGGTTATATCGAGATATATATAATATTTTTTATTAATTTTTCCCATTGTTATTCTGTAAATCGCTTTTCATACAATAGACTGTTGCATTCAAATTTTAATTTTTACATTAGAATACTGTGTATGTTTTTAATATTATTTAAAAATTTTAGAAATGGATTTATGAACACATATGGATTTTACAAAATTTGGACAAACTGATAAATAAAAACTTTATTTTAAATTAAACTTTTAAAATGACCCTGCTATTAACGTTAATATCCTCTTACGATTTTTATTAATTCTTCACCTAAATTGAAATTAAAACAATTAAAATAAATGTGAATTAAATATTATCTTGTTTCATGTACACTAATTTTAAATTTCAGGAAGTAAAGAGACTTGAGAATATCCAAGTCAATTATTCAGGGTAAAAAAATAACTTAAATTGTTATTTTACCTACGGCATTAGAATTTGTTATTTTTTTTTCTTACATTGTAAACAATTCTGTAAAAATACCGAAATATTGCTGTAAACCCTCTTTCTTGTTAAATTTTCACAATTTTTATAGGATTATGAATGAAGACGAGATAGTTTTCTGAGTAAAATTAAGAAAATTTTTCTGAAAAAAAATTTAATGAGGAATTTTCCTTTTTAAGTGCAATTATTTAGTCTGAAAAATAATATGATATGTCTCAATTCAGAAAAAATAATATTGCATTTAATTTTGATATCATTAAGTTGTTTGGCAATTAAATATTACTAATAATCTAAGCTGTTATATTTCTAATTTCTACTGTTTTCTCATTGGATTGCCGCTTCTCCCTCTCCAGAGCTGTTGCTATGATTATATGTTATTATATAGCGTATATTTTCCGGAGCTTATCAGAAACTTCGCATACTCTCTGTTTCTAGAAAATCTTTATCGTATACTCTTTAGTGCATACGCTATTTTTTACTGTTATTTCTATGACTACAGATCTGCACTCCTTACCATTTTTATATTTAATTAAGACCGAGTAAATTAGATTATTTATTCCATCATTTAAAGCACATGCCTAAAGTTTATTTACGTTTAAATTTAATTCTGTTTTCTCATTATATGTTGTTTAAAAAAAAAAAAAAACCTTTTTGCACAGTGCTTTAAATCTCCGTGCTAATTAAATATTTTTTTAGAAATAATCAGCTTACAATTAAGTGGTAGAAAAGTAACAATTAAATCTGTAGTTGTTCATTCTTGTTAGTCGTAAATCTGTTAAATCCGTGTGTTTTATATAATTTAACTTTTGAGTGGAATTTATGCAAGTGATGCGTAGGAGATCTGTAATGTGAGTTAAAAACAAATAAAAAGAATTCTCTATCTATGATCTATACAAAATTGATGCAAGTATTTTCTTATTTTTGCTTTATTTTTATATATGCGGCAATTTTCTGAAACTCTAATGCTACAGTATAATTGTAACAAAATGCATGTTTTATGCTGTATTTTTTTTTAAGCATAATGTTTTGACCACCCCTTAAATTAAATTAATTAATTATATCAATTCAATTTTTTCAAGTACATTAGAAATCTTAGAATGCAACATATCTCAATTTAGAAAGGATAAATTTCAAGTTACAAACACTAAACATAATATTTAGACATAAATCGTGTATATCAATATGCACTTGCTACTTTGAGATACATACCGAATACTCAAACGGCTAATATGATTTCATGTATATTCTTTGAAAAATGTGTATTTTATATAGGTATATTTAATGATATATATTTTATGTTTACAATACAGGGTCTGTACACTTCAAGAATTTTCAAAAACCTTTTCAGAATTTTTGTGTAGTATTATTTGCCATTATTTAATGAAAAAAAAAACAGTCTACAAATAAAGTGACTGTACTTTTTTAAATTTCTGAGTTAAAACACCTAAAATATCCTAAATCCTCTGACGTGTACGAACTTTGGAATAGATGATTAAAATACTTAAATGAAGCTTTTTTATTTATTAATTTTTTCAATCACTATTTTATAATGAAATTGAATGATCTTTTACACTTTTAAATTTTAAAGGCAATGGTCTTGTTTCAATGAACTATAGAAATAATATTAACAATAAAAGAGAAATTTTTGCGATAATGTAACACGACAGCTTAACAATGTTAAAATTTATTACCAAAATAAAGTAAGATAAAAGTGTAAAATATTAAAATTACATCCAAAAAATAAAATGTTTCACAAGTTAAAACAAGATGCATAACTGTCATAATCCTTTATAACTCTGGGAAGTTATTACTTAACCATACGAGATTACGTAGAAATAATTTATAAACATAATGTAAAAGGATCAAAAACATAAATTTGTATTTCAAATTTTAACAAAGCAAAAAGGCTTTATATTAAAAGATGCTACTTTCTAGTTAATCAAGAGACATATTTTGAAATTTTTATGTAGTTTATTTATAATTTATATAATATTCAGTACTATACACAGATTAATGTATTTAAATAATTATTAAATGTAGTGTAATTAATAAAGTATGTGAGAAAATTTATTGTAATCAATCTAGCATATATAATTTTAATGATAAGTTTAAGCTACATTGTGCAATATTTTTCTTCTCATTGTTTAGAAAATTTTATCGTTAAAAGTTTATTGATTCAGGAGAGAAATATAATTATAGTACCAAGTGATAAGGGATTTTTGAGATTTAAAAAATCTTCTTTATGTTCTGAGAATATTTAATAAGACATTATTAACATATTTCCTTACGTTCCTTTTTTAAAAGTGTTTTTGTTATAGTTGCATGCTATTCGGAGCATGCATATAAAATTCACATAATTTTCTATCTGTTATCGATTTTCATTAAAATAATAATTTTAAAAAAGTGGTATCGTGAAAAAAATCAATGTTATATGTTTAACCCATTAAGAAGAAATTAATGTTGCATATTGGTCATAAAAAACTTGAACCGCGACATTTGCATGACGTAGATTACACAAATGGATTTTTTATTTAGTTAGGATTGCATGTCAAAATATTTGGTTTTGAATAAAGATAGTTTCTTCAATGTATACTTCGTATTTTATTCTCTTCAAATATTTCACATCTTATTATTCCGATTATTGAAATTATGAGAGATAATGAAATATCGTAAGTATTTCTGATAACATATTTTGTAGTTATGGAAGATGAAATTTGGGCTTCACTAGAGGTCGTTTATAAACGAAGTAATAAACTTAAAATTCAAGTTTAAACTCCTTTCTAGAGATTATGGAATCACCTATACAAACACTTTTCTCAGTAGTTCATATGTGATAATTAGGCAAATCATCATTTAACATCCAACATTAGCATATTCCATGTCATACAAAAAATAAGAACAGCATCTCAACATCTGTTTGACATTATTAGCAGAGCATTCAAGGAGACGATTTCAGCATTTCACACACTAATTTTCTCAGTGTTAAATATTTCATGCCCAATAATCTGACCATTTCACAAATACTGACAGATCACTAGACATAAATAGTCAACCCCATAATAGTAGAAACTTGTTTTATTTATTATACGTAGCTTTAAAGCCTCATCGTGGTCACATTGTTAAATTTATTTATTTTATTAATGTAAATTTATCTTCGAAGTCATATATATTATTATTAATAAGAAAAAATACATAAAATACGTTAAAAATTTTTGGAAGAAAATTAAAAAGAGATGAATTTTGTAGAAGTCACTAGATTTGATCTTCAAGTTATATTTTATTATTTAACAATAAATTAGCCACTTGGCAGTTTTTGACAACCGCTACTGGCGCAAAGAGATCTTACTTACGTTATTATTAAAATATTTTCATTATCACTGATTTTGAATTATATCGTTTGCTTTAATATTGGACAGATATTTATCGATTATACAAAACAGATATTTTAGCATGAAAAAAGTGAAAAATTTTCTTCCTATCTTTTGTTTATAATGTAAAAAAAAAAAAAAAATACTCAGTTAGTAATTTATTCAATTAATTCTACTCGACATTTTATGGCAATTATCAAAAATAGAAACAAAAGTCATTATACGTATTATTACGTTTTATAATTTTCAATTTGTTTTAGTAACTTCATAATAATTGTAATTATCTGCATAATAATACAAGGCTCTTTCGTATCAGGGGATTCAAGAGAATTTAGCTGTTTAGTACTAGACATTTCGTAAAATACTAATCTCTAGATCTGAAGATAGATTTTTCGTTTCGTTAAGAAAGGCGATATAAAAATTCTGGTAAAATGATCGTGAAGCGTACGAACTCTGTAATATTAAGTGTTTGCATAATAATAGTACCAAATTCCTACCTAATGTTACAATTATGTTTTTTGCGTTAGTTGGTGAATTAAATTTAATAATCAAAGTCCTTAAAATTAAGATTTGGGCTTATATTGTAAATAAAAATATTTGAAGGTTGAAAATTCTTACATAAATATGTGCTATTTACAAAGTTCTATATAAATGACGATGAGTGTAAGTGAAACATTCAGAAATGTATAAAAGAAGAGAATTATGTGGCAATTTGCAATAGTTTGGTTGACTAGAAAAGTATAAAGCTAAATGTTTGGAAATTTATCTCTTTGAGGCGTAAAAATAATCTGTTAGTAAAATGATGAAATTACTAACTGATGCCAGAATTTACATACGAATTACGTAGAAAAAAAACTTGGTATTTAAACTTTTATTATAAAAGAAAAAAAATATTAGAAATTTTTTGGTGCCGTTTCTATGTTTGGAATTCAAAATAGATGGTCACGTGACCTATGTCACTGTTTTTGAAAGGGTTTTAAAGGTGTTGAAGCCCGATGTAGCATTTAGAGATACTTGGTAGGAGAAACTTTACTAAATCTACACATGGTGAAACCGATTGGTAAGACTTGAATTGATACTGAACAGATTTTTATAGAAAACATTCATTCGTTAGCCACAAATGAAAAGTAATTTTAAATGTTTAGAGTTTTATAGTATATATTTGAACTTTACTATATTACTACCCCTGTACTTTTACCAACGCACTAAATATTTTTGTGCTCTGTTGAAGCAATTTTGGTGCAATAAAAGCTGAAACAACAAGATGAAAAACTTCCTTTCGGATATCTCGAGCTACGGTTAAACCGGAAAACTGAATTTTTGAACTAGCTTTGCATTTTAAGTTTCTTAAGCATCTTCAGTTTGCATTTACTGCACTTTAACCCAGCATACAGGTTTAACCCATCATACAATGTTAGCAGTGTAACTAAATAACGTTGAAAATACCTTTTGTTAAATGAATTGAAATGAAATGTAATAAACACTTGAAAAACTTGAAATGTATTTAAAAAAATTGAGAAATATGGCATAAATGCTTTACTTATGAAAATACTGTTACATACATTTAGTCAAACAAAACTGTTGTTATTTTAATAGATATTTTTCAAAATATTTTCTAATTAATCGATGACTTAATGTAAAAAAAACAATAGCTATTTCGCACAATTAAAAAAAGAAAACAAAATAATCTAAAAGAGTTTTAATTCATCAAATCTGTTAAATTGAGAAAATATATAAGGATCAAAATTCTAATTTTAAAAGCGTTGATATTTCACGTAAAAGACGCAAAACGTAAACTAAAGCCAGACAAATATCATTTGATGTAATGCAAACTTAAAATATTTATGATCAGTAAAATAAATTAATATCTACACTTTACATACAGCCATATGAGCTTTATTAGCATCTGCAGATTGCAATCTGCAGATTCATAACTTAAAACAAAAGCTTCCGCTTCAATATATCACTTTCAGAAAAATCAATACGCTTTTGTGGTAACTAGTATAAATATCGACAAGCATTTTTTAGCCCATCCTACTTTAATTTACATGGCAAAAACAGACATCGAATCTTCTTTTTGTAAGCACGACTACCCGATATAGATATCTTGTTTCCTGTCCTCGACTGCTAAAAAATGACCCCCGTCTTTTTAAAACCTTTTAATCAAGCGAGCTCGAATTTTTGAGAATCATGTGCTTCTGCAAGCGTAAGAGACGATGCAGCCGTTATATTATCGATCGTCCTCAGGAGCGCTGTTTAAAATACTTATTGAGATCGACTTCTAAACAGCGCTTGAAGAATTACTCTTTTCCTTAATCTGACAATTCAAAGCAATAAATGAAATAACACTATAGTGTGTGTCAAGTTTTTCTTAACATTTTATGACGAGTCATTGTTTTTTGAATCGTAATCATCGGATATTTTTAATGAATAAAATTTTTAAATTAATATTTTTATTGCGATTCTAACTCAAAAATCATTATGCGAACCATTTTATGAAACCGGATATTTTATTTCTCTAGCGACTAATTTTCATTTAAATTCTAGCGTAATAAAAAGAAAAAAATCATCTTTCACCATTTTATAAGAACATAACATAATACAAACTAAGGAAACCTGAATCAGAAGGAGAAAGCAAGTGGAGGTTGAATCTGATCTCGATGAATAATGCTGGATGATAATGAAATTTTAACTTTTTAAAATGTATATAGTTTGAAAACAGTTTATTAAATTAAATATGATTTAGAACTATTTGTAACTGGATAAAACATGAATGAACTGTGTCATTTACTGATACGATTCTTTTACGAAATCTATTAAAAATCCAACCTATGTCATTTTCAGGAAAATGATTAGGTAAAACATACCAACATCGATCAATCCACTAGAAAGAGCGACTAAATTTGAAGCTTATCTATAAACCAATGGTGTAAGACAGTGGACTGTGAAAAACTAATGTTTTAAATTTTAATTATCATATTATGTAGTAGCAAACAGCTTGAGGTTAAGTAGGTCGTATGTTATTATTAAAATTGCCAAATAAACAATGAAAACCCTGGTGCAAACAGTTAATTAACAAAATTTTTACTGTAGTAGATGTTTTTGTGCGCAAAATGATTTATTAAATATTATTTTTTTCCGACTGCTTCCTAAATTCATGAATCATGGAGTTAACAGTTTTTCATTTAAAAATTATAATTTTATATAAAAAAACTATTACTTATACGATAAGTTATTCTGTAAATTTTTATAACTTTCGTAAAAAATGAACAACTGAAAATAAAACTACATTGTTTGAATCTAAAGCTAGACAAGTAACATTCAATGTTAATTAACGAAATTCTAACCTAAACAATCCTGTATAGGTCCAAAATGATCTATCGTTAGACAAGTCCGATTTTTTTTGCACCCCACTTTACCTTCCAGCTGAGTTATCTCGACAAGGAGAGTAATGAACCTCTAGGATTCATAAATCAAATGCTACCAGCAAAAATCAGAATATTTTTATTGTTGACAGAAAGAAAAAAGTAACCGCTGCATTAAATAACAACTGTTTGTGTCGGTATAATCCAACAAGTTCATTTTAAATTATAAGGGATTTTTTCATAAAAATGCATTTAAAATAGGAAGATGTTTCACATCTTCGTTACAAATTATACAAATTGTATTATTTTGGTTGCTTTATATATGAGGTTTGTAAACATTGCGGGATTCGAGATAAAATGATAGTGATTAAAATAATGTTAAAAACACGTTACCAAAATGAACTTAAAACAAGAAAGAAATATCATGTGTTGTGAATAGATTATGATTTATGTTCCAATGTATGCAGAAAACGTTACTTCATCATTAAATAAGAGGAAACCATATGTATAGCAAAATGGTTTGTTACAAATTATACAAATTGTATTATTTTGGTATCTTTGTACATGAGTCTAATAAACTGAGGCATTGACAGAAAATGAAATTTTCTGAAATTTAAATCCTATCATGTTCATTTCTATCACGTTAAGTCTAGAAAACATATGCAAAATTCTACATGCTAATTTTTATCATGTTATATTTCTAAAACATACAATTCTAGAAACATTACATGCAGTTATATATCCAGTTTCAGCAAATATCTAGTTACTATTAGCCCCAAATCATATTAAATTTAATAAAACATTTTTAAACCATACAAATTTCAAAAAGTTAAAATTTCATTAAATATCATGCAGCATTATTCATCTAGCTCAGATTAAATCCGCACACCCTTTCCCCTTTTGATTTACAGGTTTAGTTGATTTCTATCTCGTTATGTTTAGTTAAGCACATCATACAATTAAATATTCAGTTCTATCAATTACCTCCCAAAGCACAAAAAAGTAGACGATTTATTTTGAGCAGCCCAGTATATGATCTATAGATTTACGTGCATACTACATTGCAAGGAAACATTTACTTCAGTTAGAAATTTTTCACCATGTAGATTGAACTGCACTTGAATTCTTTTCTGCAAGTCTTTCATATAATCTAATGTACACAGTTCATATTAAGCTGAAATTTAATTCAAGTAAAAAATGCATAACACAATTTAAAAGGAACTTTAAAGGAAATTTTTAATATTTACCAATATATTTTGATAAACCTGTTAAATATATATTTTTTTCGTATTTCAGAATCTTCAGTTAGTATGCTGAATAAAGTCATCAGAAAAATACGTAACATTGTTAAAAACTGAAATTTAGTAATTCACTGTCATAATCAGCAATACTCATGAATTTATTTGTGCAGTAAATGAGGAACAGAATTTATGCGTATTTTGTTAAGCTTGAAAACGCAATACAACGTTCAAAACATACTTTTAGTGATTATCGGTCAGAGGCAGTACTGTTATATATTTTTTTTCACGTGACTCAAGCGACATGCAACGCACACCGCACTTTTAAGTAATAAATTTGCAATGCACATCAGTAATGCATATAAATCTCATGTTTGTATTAGCATAACATCATTAAAATGTAGTACAAACAACGATTCGCCTTAGACCATTCTGCAATTGAAATCTTTTGTGTCATCCTGTAAATGAATAATAAAAGTCTTGCATTCGATATTCTACTACACAAAATCTTTTTAGTGCACTTCATAAATTCAACCTAATTTTATTATTTTTTAAATGGTGCAACGTAATCACAATGTACTTGAAACAATTTTTCCCATTGATCGTAATATTACACTTTTGACTTGAGGACATGATCACCTACCGGGTACCCATCAAATTAGGCATAGATGTTTTATCCCTGGTGGAAAATTCCCACTACCGACCATATAATATAAAAAAAAGAAAAGAAAAAGAAAAAACTGAAATTTACAGAATGTAATATTTGGTAAACTAATAAAACTGAAGTAGGTTTTATAAGTCCAACAGTTCACAGTGAATGTGTTATAGAGTCAATTAAGCACGTTGTCATCACAGTTCAAAATACTGTCAAAACGTATATCACATAAACGAAAAATTCGTATTTAAATCTATGTAGATTCCAGACAAAATTTTATAATTTGACTGTGAAAGTTAACACTTTTGATTGCAAGACCTGTAGGACTTTGGGAATAATTTTGACCGTCCCTTTAAACGAACTATAAAAAGTAAACAACTAATTTTCATATGCAGCAGTGCTATAGTATTCGAAAATAACATATAAAAACTACAGGGCATCCCGAGATCATTTATAAAAAATATAAAAAAACAGACAAGTCGAAATCGCAAAAACTTTTAAACTATATAGAAAAATGCTTAAAGGATTAATGTATTTAAATTAGTCTTTTTCGATGTAATTAAAATTATGATAATTATGTTTTCATGTAAAATTTCTATTCACTCCTTTATCCCATTTTATCACACAAGACTCTTTTTTATCATATTAGAATTATTTTTTGGGGCGGTTTTCAACAATTAAGAAAACAAATATTAGGAGTATATTCTTTGTACTTTGATAAATATAATTCTTATTTCGAAATAAATATAAAACTTGCATTCTACAAGTAGAAAGAAGGATTTCTTTCTATGCATGCTGCACGTGCTACTGACATTGATGAAATATAGTTGTCTCTATATCTAATGAATTTCTTGTTAAATTTTAAAACTACTGTCTATGAAAAAAATAAAGAATTATTAAACTGAGAACCAAATCCTTTAATTCTTTAATTCATGACCAAGTCACCAGGAAAACTGTAAAGTCATACGTCATAACGAAAATGCTTAGCATGTCATTCAAAAAATTTAATATATTTTGGAGTGTAAAGTTGAATGTAAAAAAAGCTGTGGTAGGTTTGACATGTGTTAAGATGTCTGAGCTGTTCATGTTTGGTATTTGGAATTGAAATAACAGGAATACTACTGAATATTAGATCGCTGAAAATAACCTAGTGATATGTAAAGAAAAATGTTCCAGCGCTTTGTAATTGACTTTAGTTTTGTATATTGTAATGTTTTCAATATAGAAACGCTTTTTTCCATAGTCTGTTCTTGAAAATGCTGCAATGTACCTCAGAGTTAATGCATACTATTCTCGAAGCTGGTAAGTGGGAGGTGCTGGGTTTGAACCCAATCGTGTCTGTCGGCCTAATCATTCGGGGTTTTCCGTGGTTTTTTTAACCCTCTAATTTTCCTTGATAAATATGGGTTAGGGTCCCTTACAAAATTACACGGAGGACATCCCTACCTTAGGGACTATGTCCCTTGTGTTGATAATTGGCCGTCATAAATACAATCATAAGCACAACTAACCAGTTCACGCATATAAATTATATTATATCTGATCTATCTGCTTTTCAATAATTAACATGGTTAATAAGTTATTTACGACGAAATGGAAAGAATCAAAGAATCACCATTTATAGAATAAACATATGCAGTTGTAATCCATTTAACATTAAATTCTATAATCAATTGTTCTTGAATGCTTAAAAGCGCAAGAGGCACAATACGGAATATTTTTTTGCCGTTAACTTTGTCACTTGTACTTTTGTTTCAGTGTTATTAGAAGTACTTTGGTCAGCCTTTTAACCTTTTCTATGAAAATTAATCACTTGGCATAGCTTAAACAATCGAAAATCTCACGTCAAACGTAGCAAAGGGGTGCGTTCGTTCTTTAACGAAGTTTTAAAAGTATTCAGATCTTGGTGTAATACATTACAGAACTTTGGATGCAGTATTGTATAGCACAAAAACGTATAACAATTTCATAAAATGCGAAGCAGTTTAATGTAGTTAAAACGCGCCCCAAACAATGTCCCCCCTGTATCATTATGTTATGGAATATTTTTGTAAGGCCCTGTAAAAAAAAAAAAAAAATATATCATCTGTACTACAGATTGTACAGAATGTATATTTTAGTATATGCTTCATAGACTCATATCAAACGTATTATGTTATTAGAGTGTAACATCATTCAAATGCACTTGAATTTTTTTCCCCATAGACGTAATATAACCGAATAATTTTGATTGTCCCTGTAATTAAAATATACATCCTATTTCATAAAAATTTAAATGATACTACTGACAAAATTCTACAATAATTATATATTTCAAATTTCAAATGATTCGGTTGGGTAGTTTTGCGTTATTATATGCGGACAGACAGACAGGCAAACGGACGTGCTAAACGACGACTATAGGTGCTACGTATTTACATAATTTTGGACGGCCCTGAAAAGCTATATCATTCTTAGGAAGTTGGTTTTTAAATTATATATGATAAATTGTATGTAAAATTGTAAAGGATTTTTATAACATTTCGCGCATCATAAGAAGTTGCTATGCAAAAAAATTATTTCAATTATTTTTAAAGTTTATTTTTTATTGAAATTTAATTTAGTTATTTTTATTTTTATGTAAGCATTTTTTATATAAAACTGTATAAAGACAGAAACACTTAAAATATGTTAAATCGTGTGGTGATAAGAAACTGTCTATGTTAATTGAAATACTAATAAGAATATCTTAAATTGTAAATATATTTTCACTATTTTAAGACGAAAGCCAATATTAGAACTACTTTTTAAATATGTGTGCATTCGGAATACATAGAATAGAAAAAAACATATATTATGAATTACAACTATAAAAGTTAATTATTTCTAAGAAGATACAATTAATGCGTCAATGTGCATTCCTCTATTTATTGCTTAAATATACACTGACCTAAATGTTAAAACTAATTTCAACCTGCACACCATTAACATTCAATCAGACATTTTTTTTCATATGACTCGAACAGAGAAAAGTTTTATGTAAAAAAGGCAGCAGTTTTATGAAAAAAAGAAAAAGAGAGAACGAAAAATACGACTGAATCTGTTTTACGGACGCCTGCATTAAGACCTACTTGATCTGGTTCCAAGAAATGTCTTCAATGTCCAAGATGAATGACTTCGTGATTTTTCACTGATAAATTCCATTTCATCACATAAGTTGAATTTAGACAAATTTTCATTTCAAAATAGCATAAGTTGGATTTCATTCAAAGAATCGCTTGAAAAAAGTAGACTTAAAAATACAGTCAAAATATGTTAAATGAAATCATAAATTAAGTTTTAGCAATTATTCATTTGCATTTAAGAATGGAATGTGTTTTTATGTTTCAAACTTTGTCATATATTTAAGATGATTCAATAAATTAATCTAATTAAGTTTATTATAATAATATTCAAGAAGATTACTATAATTAATTTATATCTCCCATGAAGTACCCAAGCTAAAAAAATTTTTCGTGGTATTATATCGAAGTATATAAGTAGTGCTCTAAAATTCGTACACATGGAAAATATTTCTTTGATATATTTTTTTTAATGGCATTGATTTAAAAATACAGAAGGAAAGTAAATAAAAAAAACTTTTTGCAAAAGTACCTTATTACACAATGTGTTCATCTGCTTCTTATACTTTGTCACTTTTTACACACAGTTCCTCTTGTACAGAAGATTTTTAAAATATAAAAAAAGGAAAAAATGTGGTACCATAAAGATGAAACTCGTTTTATTCAGTCTAACGACAAGGACTTCAACGAGAGTAAGCTTCAACGGCAAGAGCAGAAGCAGAACTGTCAGCATATATTCGTTCTTGCTTTTATAGATATGAGGTTAGCTCATAATGGTATGCACTTTACACTGAATTTTTCAAAAATAACAGTATCTCTTTACTTTTATATGTTTTTTTTATAAATATATTTGGAATGGAAAAAATGCAATGTTTTAAATAGAAGTAACATTTTCCACATCCGAATCATTTATGATGTTCTTTATATTTTTCTTTGATATAATATTCTTCAATTTATTTTTATTTGTTAAAAATGTTTTTATGCTTGCCATAATTTCAATATAATATTGCGATATTCTTATGGATTGCTTATAATAGTAACACAGAATACATATATTCTAAAAAGGCTAATCGCAGAGTCGAAAAAGACAAATCGTGTAATCCGAAATGTTTTAGTTCCTAGAAAAAAACAATATTCGTCAATATTATTCTTCTGATAATTTTATGTCACTGTATATAGAATTGAATAATTTTTAAGAGTATTAAATAACTTTACATAGTAACGCATGACATATTATAATGCAAAATACTGCCTAAGTGTAGCAAAAGAATCAACTTATTTCTTAAAATAAGTTTATTCGAAATATTTATACGATTCTGTCAGTTAAATGATAAGATCTTTTAAATAATTTTTCACAAAGTAAATAGACGACATAAATTTTCTGGCACTTATTAACAGACACATGTGCATAAGAAATATATATTTCCAAACGAAATTTAAAAGTAATTCTTAACCCTTTTTTACGTTGAAAATTCCCTTTCGCTGCCTTTTATTTTGTATTATGCGGCAAAAATATATCATCGTATGAGATTATAAGGAATATTAAAATTTTCTATGTTTTAAGCATTTTTCAAGATATTGGAATTTCTTTCTTTATTCTTCTATTGAATGATATTCAGCATAAACATCCTGAAAAGCCTTTTCTCAATATGTTAAAAAATGTGCATGTGAATTCGCAGAATGTATTTAACAGTACTATATATCGAATCCTGTGAAATACAAAAATATTAAACCTATACAGCCTGTCACCAAATTCATAGAAAGACCAAACTGTAATGGAGCGTAAAATACAGGTAAAGAAGCAGTTTTGGTATAGCAATGTGGGGTCGGATAAAAATTTAAAATTTTGACCGAAAAAAAAAAAAAAAAAAAAAAAAAAAACAAGAAATGGTAAAAAAGGGAAAATGAGCGTTTTAGTGACACATCAATTATAGTAAGTAATGAAATGTGCTACTGGCCGGGTCTGTCAAGTGATTGGCGTGACTTTTCACAGATTCCAAGTGTTTTGCGGACATTTGCAGCAACGATTGAAACTCTTGCATTGCGATACTCATCAGAGTCAATTGGTGTCTCAAAGCCGAGTCATCTGGAATCTTCGAAAATATGTGCTAGACATTCGCTAGACCATACCAGTTATGTATCTAAGTTGGTGGGGCACATTTGATCACTTACTGTGATTGATACGCCAACATAATGCTTGTTTTTATTTCCTCTGCATCTCTTTTTTTTTTCGCCTAAACTTTTCATTCCCGACCGCACATTGCAATACCAAAACTGCTTCTTTCTTAACCTTCCCTTAAAGTTCGGACTACAAACTCGGGAACACCCTGTATAATGTTAAATATGTTAAATTGTTTTGCATTATAATGCATAATTTAAATTATGAAAGAAAAATTACCCCAGTATGATAAAAGAAAAGCACATAGCAAAAGCTTAGTTCTAAAAAGAAATTTAAGAGAAGTATTTCTTCTAGTGTTTACCGTAAACTGTTTGCTTTGCCTGATATTTGCTTGTATTTTGCAATAAAAATATAAAATGTTGGATGGGAAAATATATTCAGTACATTACAAAAAATGTTTCTGAGCATTAAGCAATTTCAACATGATTTTGGAATTTCCTCCTATTTTCTGTTATATAATAATGCACAACATACGTTTTCTTTAAAGATTTACCTCAGCATAAAAAAAGAAGAATGTGCACATGAAATCCTTTTTCACTAAAAAATGACGGTATTCTTTATTCAGAATTCTTATAATATTCTCGTATATCGTTAAATATGTCTAAATAGTGTTATATACATTTACATTTACGTAATGCACAGCATGTATAATTTTGAAACTACAGTTACTATTCTAAATTTATTTGAGTTGCTGTTTTCATAGAATTATTCTTTGCTATGTATATCGTTTGATTTTACTGGGCAATAAATATTTAATGTTTTGTCGGAAATAAGCGATATATTTCATAAAAATATTCCTCTGCTTTACAGTGTTTTAATACAATATCGGAATTTCCGCCTATATTCTTTTACGCAATAATGCACGGCATATTTTTTTCTCTGGAAGGACTTGTCTCAGAATAGTAAAAGAAAAAGTGCATATGAAATACTTAGTTCCTAAAAGAAATTTAACAGATGGTTCCATCCATTACAGACATTTCGGCAGCCGAACGAGTTTTCGTCTCTTGATTATAACACGCAAATCCTACCGAGAGGGATAACCGCCTAGTATTGATGGAACTTGTTACATGGATGATGGATTATCTTTACTAGAGACATTTTCAGCTTTATCTGGCAAGTCCTTTCCCAGCCAAGCTGCAGATCTCTTGCGAAATTGAGCTTTTTTCTCTCTTTTCAAGGCAGATAAATTACTTATAATTTCTTTTTCTATATATCCTTCTTAGGAAAAATTTAAACGTAAAAGTAGAGGAAAAGGTGAAGGATTTTTCTTTCGATAGCATTAAATATTATTTCCAATTAAGAAAATATTTATTAATTCATATATACGAATTTAACATCACAAGTTTTATCTTCGTTAATGTCTAGTTCTCTTTTTTTGCATTCCTTTTGTAAGTTTTCTTCTTGAATCTATTTATTTTATCTTTCAATAACCTCGATTATCCGGGCTAATTGGAACCGCTAATACTTCGGATTTTAGAAATCTCGGTTAATAGAAATTGTGTATAAAAACTTATCGTGCTCGCGGATTGAACATTTCTTATAATAATAAATAATAGAACATTTTTAAAGATTAATGTATACATATATACAGTTATGGTTTGCACCTCAGAAAATTTAACAACGAAATGAACTACTACTTTTACATTTTTAAAAAGCAAATTGATTTTTTTAAACTATACCACGTTAAATATTCGAAGATGCATCTTCAAAAGAAAAACAACTTTCAAGAAAAATATTTTTTTAAGTTTAATTACATTAATTTGTTTAATTCACATTATTTTTTTAAATCATCTGTAACCATTCTTTGATAAATCCTATATTTTATGTCATTGGCTGACCGCTGACGCCAATTTTCGAACAACAGAATTTCTATTGGTGTCATATTGCTTATTTTTTCCACATATTTTAAGGACACAAACAATGAAGTAAAAAGTGTGATCTTTTTCAAGACTCATGCATAAAATTAAACAAAAATAAAAAATTGGGAAAATATGGCTTAATTTATACGATATATTTTATATAGATGATAATTTTTAATACTTTATGATGTTTATATATATAAGGTACCCTGGGGTAATAACGCCATGTTAAGGTTTTACCAATTTTCATGGCTTAGTTTCAGATTGTATTTTTCAAACAAATATAGGATCTGATACAGCAACTCATTGACTATCTATATAAAACAAAATAATTTAACAGATATGTATTCATAAAATGTAATGGCGTTTTTTCTTGACCAATGCTATTTGGCGTTATTACCCACTTATATGGGTAATAACGCCATGCAAGCAAAACTATAAAATAAGATGGAATAATTGCATGTAGATAGCCCAATTCTAAAAATACAAATTCTACAAACTTAGAAATTGACAAATTGCATTCTAAGCTATTGAAAATGTTCATTTTTGTGAAAGTTTAAGAAAAATAAAGGTGTGGTGTGGGAGGGGGGAATGAGGCAAAAGAATATCAGACCGTGAGCTTCTTTTTGCTTAAAAAGGACCGCTTCAATATAAATATGAGAAACATTGCACAGTTTTAAGTGTGTTTATTTGAATCAGTATTTAGGATGTAGCTCGGCAACTGTAGGGAATCAACCGGGGTATTAATGTCAAGGATTGGCGTTATTACCCCGGTACAGTTATTGCGCACTACATTTTAAATTACAGATTATCTCGAGAAGATATCCAAAATCTTCAACAACATTTTAAAAGTACATGAAATGCACTACAAATTTATGTAATTAACAAAGTATTTCCGGATAAAAAGATAGTCTTCACATCACAAAACGTATCTCGCAAATTTTAGATCAAGCGTTAATTTTAGTTGTTTGTAAAAACAATAAGATCTAAAAATGAAACAAATTAACTTGAAGCTGTTTTTTGCGATTTATATGATTCAAAACCCTTCTGCGCAGAGCACATGGGTGTCATTTACCTGATTATTTCATAATTATGCAAAATATAAGCACTTGGCGTTATTACCCCGCCTGGCGTTATTACCCAGGGTACCTTATATAGGATTTAGTTGAAAAATATAGAATTTCTGAATTTTCCAAAACACACAAATGTTTGATTGGATAAGAAATAATATGCTCATAAAAATACATATACCCGTACAAGTAAAAAGGTTTCTAGATTGCAGGATTTTAAAAATATATATTTATATTTACTTATATTTAATCCAGGAATACGGGGTACAATTACACACCACTTCTCCATTCTTACATATTATATATATATATATATACCTATTAAATACTAAACTTAAATTTCTCCTTAGATATTTAAAAAGGAAAATTGAGAACAGTTAAAAACTTGATCAGTACTATTGAAATAAAATGTTGCAGCGATATTTTTAACCGACCATACATTTAGATACCGTAATTTCGGGTGTATAAGCCGCGGCTCAAACAATTCTTTTTCGACCCAGAATTTTTTTTTAAATGTATGTTACTACTTAGATCGCCGTAAATATTTGTGTTTAATCATTAAATAAGATTTCTGGGTCCAAAAAGAATTTTTTGAGCCGCGGCTTATACACCCGAAATTACGGTAACATAACAATGAAGAGTTCTTCACACTCTTCTTAAATTCGGAAAACATTTACGATAATTGCAATTCGATTATAGAAAATATTTGTTATGTAAGATTTTGAGACGAACTGCTTCAGCGCAACAGTTAAATTTATCGAGTTCTGATGTGCAATTGATTTAGTATTTCTCTATAAAGCTTTCAGTATTTTTGATATGCTTAAGCTGGCTATTATCTTATTCTAATTTGCTCATATTTTTATTGTAATTATTCTGCTCTTATGTGTTGTTAAAACTTTAAACTCAAAAAATTGTAATTTTTCCTGGAAAAATGATTTATTGGTATATAATGGTTACTTTAAGTATGATTATGATATTAGTACTTTATTTATTTATTTATTTTGCTTTGAGCAGTATTCTAAATGTAAGCAAAAGTAATACAACTGGTGTTGAAAAAATATAACATAATATTTTCATTTTCCTATTAATATCTTCATATCCTTACAGCTAATGAGCAAAGCCCACTTTGCTATTAACTGTACTCGCTGTCTCAATATGAATGATACATAAAATTCACCCTGATGTCTGTTTTCAACATAAAAAAAATCTCATTTCATATTTCTTTTAAATATAGTACACAAAACATTCTGCAGTCTTTTTATTCATTTTGAAAATGGAAGTAACCCTGTCTTTATCCATGATGGGAAACTCAATTAGTATCGAGTGAGATAGAACTCCATTCTCTTGCTAACCTCTTGAAAAAAGATGATTGTGCATTTTAAGTTATGAAATTTCTTTATTGGATATAGTTATGAAAGGTTATATCTATTTTTAGAATTTTTAATTTTACATTACATCTGCTACAGCAGCTCGATAATGAGTTGTAGTTACAACAGTAAAAAATGACACGATAATATTAAAATATATTTGCGATCTATGAAATATATTTTTTAGTGAGAGATAATTACACTTTATTTTATGAGACATCAGACGGCCAATTTTTAACTTCAATAGTTGGAAATATTTCCTTAATATATAATGTTAAAATGACTATTTTCCGTTCATCAAAGGAAAGTATCACGCAATTTTTCTATTGGTGAAGAGAACAACTTGTTTAAACTGTAAGCATAAGTATTAGATATTAAAGTTACAGTAATTGGATTAAGATATAAAATAGATACATAATATCCCATATAATTCGAGATACTTTTGACTGAAATTACATTGTTCTAGTTGTTCTAGTAAAGCTTTAAAAGTTTAAATCAACGAAAGGAAATTTTGATTTTAGATTATAAATAAAGATTAGCCCTATATTAAAACGAATTCTGATTAAAAAAATAAATTTGCATATTATATTGTAACTTTTCATTATTTTCGCACATTAAAGATGTTTAACCCGCTAAATAAATAAGACAAAGTAAAATTGAATCCAATCAAATTGAAATCAACACTATTTCCATTATTTCCCTGAAGTTTTAACGAAATAAATTGATTTCCCTTTTAAATTAAAAGTTTCGTCTCTGAAATAAACCGAATTCTTTTAGTGAAGCTCAGTCTATAGGACCTTTTAGAAAATTTTAAATTGTCATCTATTTTTCTTTTTCTTATATTCTATCAAAGTAAAAGCAGTTCAGACTTTTTCTGTCACTTTTTCTCAAAAGACGTGAGGTCAAATATTCCGTAGTAACACCATTAGTATTGATTCCTATTGCTCTAAAAAGAATGACGGCAAAAGGAACAATGAAAGAAACACAAATTTGGAAGACCAAGCTTTTAGGTAGTCGCTGAAATTCAATTTCACCTTGTGACGTTCTGCCGTTTATAAAGATATGTCTGGACCAATGTTTTGTTATTTTGAATGCAAAGATTTCGAAGAATTGGGAGAGATAAATCGTAAAAATATAGATTTTTCATATCCCATGCACATAGTCTTCACTTTTATTAAAAGTTATTTTTCTTCTCCTTTTGTATTTTTGTACTAATATAAACATTTTAGAATACTGTCACTTCTTCTGAACAACTTATTTATCACTGTTTCTTTGTTGTTAAAAGATTTCAATTTTTTATTATAATTGAATAAATACACTTGCAAAAATTTATTTATATAAAAATATGAGGTATTATTATTTTGGTGGTGTATGGTCAGAAAAAGATTCAGTCAAAAAATGTGTTAGATATGCGTTATTTTATTAAACACAATCGCCTTCCATCCGTTTAATCTATTTATATTATTTGAAGTATTTTCTTTAAGAAAATAGTGGTAATTTTCTCTTTTTTTTTTTACTGTGTTTTACCCAACCATTCGCCACTCTGATAATGTATTAACATTTAATCCATTTGCATCATTAGCGCTTATATGTTTTCTTTTTAGGAATTACTTTTTTTTATTCAAACTTTCCAAATACATTTCAGAAATTCTGAAAGAGAAATTTTTACTATTTGTGATAACGAAGCATCTGCCATAATATAAAATAAAATATTATGGTTTGAAATAAATAATATTTTAACATTTAAATATTTGCATCGCATATATATGTTCACTTCATGAATTTATATTTTTTAGTTAGAACTTCCGAATGCATATAGGAAATTCCAAGTCATCAAAGTTCTCTAAATAAGGAACTTAAACTAAATGCTCGACGTAAACGATTTTGCCCATTTACCATAAAATATGCCCATGAATTAGGTTTCGTAGTTCATTTTCCTTAGAACGCATTATATACTAAATCTATATACCATATAAAAATTATGAGCCAACTCAAATATATTTACTCGAATAAGAGCACGGACAGACAAATCGAATTCATAAACACTTTTTAACTCTGTTGAAATTTGTTAAAAACACGTTATTAGTTTTTTTTGTTTAAAAATACTTTAGAATACATAAATAAAATGAGAGAAACTGCATGCATGTATAACTGTTTAAAAATATAACCAAGATTCCTACAGATTGTTTATTGTTTTCTACTACTATTTCCAAACAGTAATATACCTCTTTTTTAAAGACAGAATTTCTACATAAAACGAGTCGAAAATAGTGTTAATCCAAAATAAGTATTGGGAACATTGTGTGTCTTTTATGTTTTACTCGTTGTGGTTGCCACGTCACTTTCCATGATATAATTAACGAAGAATGTATTATGTAAAATATATATATATATATATTTTTAAATAACCTATATAGATTTATGTTAAAATAATGATATAAAACATTGTATAATATTTTCAATTTTTTTTTCTTGTATGTTTTTGGATATTGTCTTATCATGAGAGAAATTTTTGAAAATATGATTCTCACAAAAGAAAAAAATATATTGACTTTTCTCTTTAAATTTTTGTAAAGAATTATTTTTATAAATCTCGAAGACAAATTAATATTTATTCTTCTTTTGTAATTGAAAAAAAGTACCCGAAAAAAAGGAAACTGCTTTCTTTTAAAAATAATATATTTTTTTGTATGATTAACTATTTTAGTAAAACATGAAGAAAATAAATATCATTCTTTTTCTGAAATCAAGAGTAAAAAAAAAGTATTCAAATAGCATTATTTTCGAAGATATAGCAAATAATAAACATGCTGAAATTTCAATCTTTAAATTTTAATATGTTTTTTGTTTTTGTTTTAAGAATTTACATCTGCGGTTGTTAATTTACAATTTAAGAAACAAAATGAGTACAAAATATTTATAACACTGATAAACAAATTTTAATGAATTTTTTTTTTCTCTATACTTTGGGTGTTTCTTATAGATTTCAAGCTGCTGAAAAAGAATATGTTTGTAAAAATTTTCTATCACCCTCCAATTTTGGGAAATTTCATTTATACATTTTGGAGTATGTAGGCATCTTATAGGCATTATAATTATATAACCGTAATTTCGGGTGTATAAGCCGCAGATGAAACAATTCTTTTTCGACCCAGAATTTTTTTTTAAACAAATATAACTAGTTAGATCGCCGTAAATATTTGTCTTCAATCACTAAATAAGATTTCTGGGTTCAAAAAGAATTGTTTGATCTGCGGCTTATACACCCGAAATTACGGTATATTATTCTCTTTCATATATTTAATTCACACAAACATTCTTTTTTCTGATTACAACGATAGAAGATACATCAAGAGAGTAGAAACAGATGTCCCCCTAATAAATTTTATGTTAGCGACCTTGAACAGACAGCTCTAGCCACTCCCACAGTATTTGACTTTAACGCAAATCCATGACAGTTGAAACTTTCGGGGTGAGTGTACTACTATTTCTTTGTTCTGTGAAACTTTTTAATAAAATTTTGATTATAATTATTCTTTTTTCCTCTACAATATGTAAAACATGTCTAGAGGACGTGTTAATGAGCCCGATTATTTTTGCTATGTGCGCGGGGAGCTAGCTTTGAAGAAGCATCCATGCGCTTTCACGCCGTTAATAAAGACTGTCTATCATAAGTACTCTGGATATAAAGTAGGGGAACAAGATAAGAAATAGGCACCTCATTCTTGTTGTACACGATGTGCTACAAACCTCCGGGCGTGGATGAAAGGTACATAAATATGTATGTCCTTTGCTATACCCATGATATTGCGCATGCCGAAGGATGATAAAACTGACTGCTACTAATGTATTACAAAAATTACAGGATTCTCTGCAAGAAGTAAACATAAAATTAAGTACTCGAATTTGATTCAGCAATGTGACCAGGATTACATAATGATGATTTACAAATATCGAAACCTCCAAAGAATTTTACATATGACGATGCAGCAGTAGAAATGGAAATTGATGAAACTGAAATTTCCTCTGCATCTGATATGAACTATTCTCCTGGCATAAATGAAGAACAACACCTAATTACTCAAAAAGAATTAAATGATTTTGTGAGAAACTTAAATTTATCAAAGAAAAACTCAGAATTACTTGGATGAAGATTGCAAAGTTGGAATCTCCTGAAAAACAATACAAAGATATCTATTTATCGATATTGACATAAGAAATATTCGACATTTTTTTCAAGAAAAGATGATTTATGCTATTGTAATGATATAAGTGGCTTAATGTCTGCTTTAAATTCTCAATATAACTCGGAACAATGGCCTATAAGAGAGCAGCCACAGATAAGATATTTACCGCTACATAAAGTATGAAATTTCTAATTAATATCATTTCTTTTTACAAAAACTCTTCTTTTTTTCTCCGAAACTTTATAAACAATGCATACTTTCCGTGTTTTAAATATTACTTTTAAGCTTTATAAGTGTTTACTTAAAAGTTTGTCATTACTAAAATACCAAATGATAAATTTCATAAAGCATATGTGTTGAATAAGTACTACAAAATTCAGATATTCAAGATTTTGAATTTTTTAAAAATATGTGGGTGATGGAAACTTTTAATGGCATATTCTTTCACAGCATCACTTAAAATATAACTGTCACCACATACTTAGTTAGAAACAGAAACCTTGTTTATCAGTGTAATTATAAAAAGTTTGTCACCAAATTGTTAGTTTATGTACGAGGAAAACTCATAAAGTAGGTCACAAACCAGTATGAGAGTTCAGAAAGTAGTAGTAAACGATTTCCAAACACGTTCATACAGGACAGCATTATCCAAATGTAAGATGTTAATTTCGAATTTATAAAACAACAGTTGCACAAGAAGATCGGGGCATTCAAAAGTTGTTGACGGAGAACGAGGTGGTCGCGAAACAACAATAGTAACTGCAATAGAGTGCACGGTTTAAGCCTAAGCTGACTGATGTAGACATTGATGACTGAAGAAGCAGCAGAACTATAGTTATTCGCCTCTCACCTCTCACCAATTTCTCAACATTCTGCAGTGTTTATTATGTCGCAATCTCAAAAAGACGACCATTTCATTCTTCGCCAACAACTTTTGAACACCGTTGCTCTCCTTGTACGACTGTTGTCTCATAAATTTGAAATCAACATCTCGTAGTTAGATAATGTTGTCACATGTGAGATATTGTTTGATCACCTTAGATATTGTTTGATTTACAGCATAAATGTGTATCCGCTACATGAATTAGACACAAGACACTACGAATTCCAGTTTCCTAGAAAAATGTTAGTAATTTTATGGATTTTTTTTTACATTGTAGAAAATTTAAAGTGGTTACCATCAGAATACATGATACATTGCTATTTGTGACACACTGAGCACACTTAGCTAGATTTTTTTCTATTACACTAATAATATACTTTGATTACTTTTTAATATTGTATAAGTCTTTCTAGTTATGCATTTTCCTTATAATACTAAACTTCTGAATGCCATTTGGGGCGTATTTCAGATGCAGACATGAAATAAAGAAATTAAATATCAGGGTTTCTAATAAAATTGATTCTAAACTTAAAATTTCATTTCATACTAAATCGATAACACTCAAGAACTTTGTGAATTGACTTTCCCCCAATGTGTCATACTATTTATCAGATAAGAATGCTAAATTCGTGGTTTCATTTTAAATGGCGGTGTAAGCGATCTCAATGCAATGTGTATACCACTTTACTATACCTGGACACCATGTTTATAACCATAATTGTCACCGTTCTGAATTTAATGGTGGTAAACCGGACCTTATTGGATTTCCAGTATAATTACATAAATATGGGGTTAAACTACAACTTTTTTATTTTACTGTAAAAATATAGCATACTGTTTATTCACTATTCTTAATGCAATATGTCCGTGTCATTTTATTATTTATCTATATTCATATTTATTGTAAATTATGGCACAGAATTTATTTTGCACAAAACAGACATGCACTGTAAAAAAAATCTGCAAAAGTACTAAACATTTTCTAGGAAACTGGGATTCCAAGAACTTTTCATGGAACGATAACAGGAAAAATCCATGTAACCGATTCTAAAACTAGAGTTTTGGTTGTTACCGTTACAGGAAAAGTTCTTGGAATTTCAGTTTCCTAGATAAAGTGTAGTACCTTTACAGATTTTTTTTTTTTTACAGTGTGCTACATTGGCGTCATTTGATAAATAGCACAATTCCCACACCGTTTGAATAACGTTTAAAGTAGCATCAGAGATTGATATTGATTTTTTATACAGTGCTACACACTAGGTTATATCTTTTCACAGTACAATATTAACACTACTTACATAGGAAATAAAGATTACTGAATTTTGTTGCTTCTCCTTCTGAATACTCATTCTTTTCATATAAAATGAGTAAACAAGCCTATGAAACACACCAACTATAAAATAATTAATATAAGTATGACAAGCACATAATTCATATAATCTAAAACTCAGTACATGTAATTTACTTATTAATTAATATTTCAGACTGATAATAATTATTTCCCATGATATATGTTCTCAGTTATGAAATGAAAGGGACAGGTGATGTTTCATCCTCGTTAATCTCCAATTATGTTATGATAGCAGAACAAGGAGATTTAGCATTATTTTATCAATTATTATACTTCTATCAGTTCGTTGTTATATGTGAAATGAAACTGATTTGTAATCATTATATTAAAATTGTTATATTTTCTCACATATGCATTTAATTTACAAAACAAGTACTATATTGCATTTCTATATAGATCATTTTGACATACAGTGTTAAGTATAAGAAGTGTAAAATAATTAATATAATAGTATTTTATTAACATGTTTCATAGCAAAATCAATTAAATCTGTATAAGTATTCATTTAATATCAATTCGATTGGTTGATAATTATTTTATATAATTCTGGGTTAAGAAATAGATTTATTTACATTACATAATTCTAGGTTTAAGAAATAAATTTATTTACATTACATAATTCTAGGTTAAGAAATAAATTTATAAAAATGATCCCTTTGGTCAGTTTCGTAAAAATGCTCCCTAAAATGGTCATATTTGATAAATTAAATTTTTTTTATCAGTGAGAAGCAAACATGAAATATTTTCTTTAGCAAGCTCCACGTTTTGAATTAGAATATCCCCATTTTCACACGAGAAAAAACCCATCTAATCAGCTCATCACCGCTTTAATCATTTTTAAAACATATATTTTGTATGTTAGATAGCTTATAAAAACTTTTACATTGACTGATTTACAAGCGATTATTACACTTTATTTTAGTGAAAGCATTAAAATTCTTTAACCCACTGTGCGTCTTTCAAATGGGTAAACTGCAATGTTGTTTTCTCTATATTTTGTTTTAAATGCTCAGAAAATGATTCTTTCAAACTTATAGAAAAAAAACTGAATTACTCATATGAATGTGATCGTTGAAAGGATCAATTTCTCTAAAATTTATTGAAAATTTACTAAATTTATAGAATTATATTATCTTAAATATTGCTTATATTGCTATGATATCTGGAGCTTAGTAAACGGAATATTACGTTTAAAATTTAGAGGGTTAATGTATTATTATATAAAGCTACTACTTTACAAAAAAAAAAATATTTTTAACGTATGTTAGTAGTTCTTTCTCCCCCAAAGGAAAAAGAAATTCGTAATCATATATCATAGGTACTGCAATCTCTATCAGAGCTTTGTGTACGGTTATTAATTCTTTAAAAGGGATCTGTTTCTTTATTTTGTCGTTAATGTTTTTATACAAATATAAGCGACCTTACGAAATTTAAAAAAAATATATTTAACAAAGCAATTAAAATCAACACTTAAAATGTTCTGGCTATTTTTTTTAGGAATTATCATTCCATGATTTACCATTACAATATTAAATTTTTGAAGTTTAGAAAAAGTGCAGAAATAAAGGAAACCCCTAGGGAAATGTGATTCAAATGCATATACTTACATGCAGAAAGACATTTACAAAATTTAGATATGTGAAAAAAGTAATGTGTTAAACTACATATAAATATGATTTGCTATTTATTTCCCTGAAAAAGTTAGCATATTTATGCATATTTATTTGCAAGTATATTTTTCTACACACACAAATTTAATCCATCTTTACATTCTATATATGTTTGTATAATCTTGCATTAGAAAAAAAATATATCAGTACCTGTGCCGTGATGAGTTATATAGAAAAATACGGTATAACGAAATGCGGTATAACTGAAGACTAATACATTAAAATGCATCCATGATTGATGTTAAGATCCAAAGTTCATTCAAATTACGGAAAAGTTCATATTTAATGCCTTATTTACTAAATCTAGGTTATGGATGAATTCTTAAAATGAAATCACATATTCTTATATAAAAATATCTAAAAGCGGGAATCAAATGTCAGAGTTTAGAATGATTATTTTGGGGGGAAATCAAGGGAAGGTAGGTGAATGTAACGATCTTAAGTGGATAAAGCTCTGAAACTAATGTCAAAATTTATCCGGATTGCAAAGATATATTGATTTTCCTCTCCTGTCTTCTGCAGAGTGATTCATTTTATTATCCATTTTTACGTCAGTTCTTCGCCATTAACATAGATTTCGAGTTGCTCTATTTTCTTTTCGGATTTATTTAATTATGTTTACATTCAGCGATTTATTTTTTTAAGATATATATTTTGTTTTCTTTTTAGCACACTTTACTGAATTTTTAAAAGTACAAAGTAATCGCAAAATATCAATCGTATTTTTTACTTAAATGGTGCAGTCAATTTTAAGTATCCACTAAATCAAATTCTTAATCACAAATTTAACATACTAAAAAATCTCTTATTTTTCCTTTATTATATGTTTATTAAATACTCTTTATGATTATTTATATGCATTTAAAATTTTATTTTGGGCAGTTAGAAAGATACATGCATTAGTTAAGTGTTATCCATACTATGGCCTTCTAACATTATCATGTAAATAGCGTAAAGAATCGCGCAATAACTTGCCAACGATTTAAACAAAATAGAAAATCCGAAAAATTTAACCATAAATTAGACATCCTAGAAAATTCTTTTTATAATTATTTAATGTGTTAGATTTCTTTCTCTATTAGATTATTTTTAAGTTTCTTTTTTAGTTATTTATATGTATTTGTATTTTTTACTTACACAGTTGACTCAATGTCTGCATCATTTAGACGTTGTTCACTATAAATCGTATGTAAAGGAATGATTCTCTGCCTATGTTATTAACCAAAGAGAGTGATGATGAACATTAAATAACTGTAGCATTTCTTTTCCAACCTTAATATTTCTTGTCGGGCATCAACGTTTTCTTAATTTAAAAAAAATTAAATTAAATTAAAATTAAGTTATATTTAATCTTGTAGTTATTATTATATTCTTACAAAGTGTTGGTTTATGAATAATTGTAATTGCTTTAAAATTACTTTCTCTTACAACTATGTTTTAAACGTAAGTAAAATTTAAAATTTTATGCAATTTAAATTTCATTAAGAGAAAAACTGCATTGCACAAAAATATTGAATTTTGACAGTAGTCTGCTTCTTTTAAATCAGGACTAAGCTTTATATAAAATATTTTGACTCATAAAATTTATGATAATCAAGGTGATTTAGAAATATCCATTACCTATATATATAGTTAAGTCACTTAATATTGATTGGAGCATTTGGTAAAATTCGAGGTGGTACACTGTCAGAAAAATTCGACATTCTACATCAAATTCTGCTTCAATTTTATGTTTTTCAGTAGCAAAACTAAATAATAGTACAAATACTTATTAAGGGATTTTTTCCAAACAAAATGACATTATAAATGACACTGAATTTTTTTTTCCGAAATTGATCCTTTAGTAATTTAGATTCAAAAATATGTATCAGAAACTACAAAGCCCCTTAAAATATCAAATTAAAAATCATAAAACTACATTAATGCAATCATAAATTTAAGAGCTTTAAGGAAATAAATAATCTACAAAGTGTCAAAAAAATTATTGAAAAAGACATATAGTAAATACTTTTAAAAATTTATCACTTTCTTGGTCATACTGTCTTTTGAGCATTTTTAGGCATTTTGCAAATTCAGATGAATACAACATTTATTTTATGGGGTATTCATTTAGATGCAGGCATTTGTTTGTTTGTTTTCAACGCAAAAAATAATGTATTAGAAAGCCGTGTAAAATGTAAAGAAAAAAAAAGACATCTTAGTCTTTAGAAGTAAAGAACAGAGATGCTCATATTTGGACCCAAGGAGTAAAGAAGTTATATACTCCTCGAAAACATGTTCTTTCCGTTAATTTTTTTCTAAAAAGAGAGCCTGAAAAAGAAAAAGAATTTCTGTTTCTTCCTTGCACGGTTGCCTGTACCGGCTGTATTAATACCAATGTTCGAATTTATTTTTTAAATGAAAAACCAAAAATTCAATAAATTAGAATTTCTAATTTATTAAAAACCAACAAAGAAAATCAATGTCTTTCAATTTAATAAACTAACAATTTTCTCATTCATTTAAATTTATTCGTAATTTTCCTAAGAGTATAATAAAGTATTCGTATGTCAAATATATTCTAAACGAATACTATAAAACAGGGGTGCACAACCTGTGGCCCGCGGGCCACGATAGTACCACTATTTTTATGCAGAATAATTTTCCTTATAGTAATGACAGAAATTTTGCTATTAAAGAAAAGAAACTACACTTTTCAAATATTCTGTTGACAAACGATTTTTTGGCAAAAAGGTTGTGCATCGCTGCTATAAAAGACAAACGAGTTCAATCAAGTTTTAAAAAAATCGATTTTATTTAAAAAAAAAACATTTTTTATCGAATTTAATTTAAAATGTAATATTCTTATTTTACTTAACAATCAAATTATATTTTATCAAAAATATGTCTAATATGTAATCAATTTATTCCTACAAGTGTTAAAACACCAACCATTATTTTATAACGACGAAATGTCCCTGCAATTAAACTTAAATTTACGAGCTTTCTGAACAAGATATTTAACAAGCTTGCTATCAAGTTCTGGCTAAACGACTCAAAACGCAAAATCCCAGGCCCAAAACCAAGTGGATCCACGGAAGAAACAGAGGCGCAAATTTAAAAAAAACGCCTCTTTTGAGATTGTTGAAAATTTCCTGTCCAACAAAGGAAACAAATAACGTAAATTTCTTAAATTCTGGGAAATGTTCCAGTAATAGTGGTGTCAGAAACATTTAATTTATTTGAAAAAAGTACTTATGAAAGCGTAGATAAGTGATTGGCCCCTAGGACTGTAACTGAATGTTTAGTTGTTTGTTGTTAGACATCTGATATTTCGTGGTTCAAACAAGTGCTTACTTTTAAATACCACTATTTCCAAAGAGTAATTTTTGCTTTATTTAGTTATAAGATTTGGCGATTAAGGAAAAAGGATATTGCTTTCCGAAAGCACTAGTGTTGAAAAGCAGGTACTCATACGACTGCTGATAGCAGTTAACTGCAATACCTAGTGTTTTTTAAACGTAGCTTTCAATTTTTAACTGTACATTACATGCATATATGGAACAATTACTAATGATTTCCATTAAAACCAGAAGACTTCTTAAAACAGTATGCTCACCATCTAGTAATCCCCTCCCCCCAAGAAAAAAAAACATTGGATGGAAAACTTCGTCGTATTTATAGTAAAATATTTCCTTTTAGTGTATCTACTTATAAAAAAATGCTGAAGTTTGATTATTTTTTCCCCTAGAAAATCTTAAAAGACAGCAACTCCCCAAAGCATTATGCACATTCCGATTTTCTGTAAAAATATTTTTATTTCTTTTTTCTCATTTTTTTGGACATTCTTCTAAAACTAGTTTATTTTTAGATAGAAGGGCATAATTCTAAAATAAAGCATGCTTTCTATCGAAAGGGAAGCAAATGGAAGCTTCATAGAAAAGAACTTTTCGTGTAAAATAAAACATTTAGGAAAGTATATTCTTTAAAAATTGCACATTTCTTCAACAGGCTTTTGCCAAACCATTACTTATATATAAATGTGGTTATTTTTCCTTTTTGTGTATAGTTCCTAAATAGTTTTTTCTGTACGTTTAATTTTCCAAAGACGAAATAGTGATATTGGCAGTTACGAAATCATTTATATTATATTAATTTTAGTACGATTTAAATTGTTTTTGCTATGAGAATCCTCAACATGTGTCATACAAAATTAAAAGTTATAAAATAACCAAGATAAAATAATGCATAAAATCCACTAGGATTATTACAATTATTCGAGTTATACATTAATTAATATAAACTATCTTTGTGATCTGTTTAAAGTAATTTGTTTGAATTATTTACAGAAAAATAATTATTGCAAATTTAAAATATTATTCGAAATGTATGGAAATGTAATCAAGCTGTATTAAACTTAATTCTTTTTTTTTTATTATTATAAAATTGAAAGTGCGTTACTTTAAGGAATCGGTTCTGCATTATGAATAAACTGACTATGCAAAAAAGGTAAATATGTGGAACGAACTTCCTTGCAGTTTATTTGTTTGTGGTGCGACTAAAGGTTTACATGTGGAACATTTGAAACTGAAAACAACCCTGCGAATGTTTTTCTTTATTTTCATATATCATTTATTATAATATGTAATGTTTTTAATTCTGGTATTTATATGCACTAACCATATATGTTTTGTGCACCATAATTTTTGTAACAATGTTGTTTCAAGCGGTAATATCTGAAAATACAAGTCTTAGCGATGATATTAAACATGATAAATTATACCCAATTTTATAGTAGGTAATTGTTGATTCAGGCGCATTGTTAGAGAACGACGATTTTAAGATTATTGTCTACATACAGTTAACAGTATTGGTCTCCGATAAATCCCTACAATCAGTGTATTTTAAAGCATCCATCTAAGGGACTTCTCATACGGTACACTGTAAAAAAAATCCGTTAAAAAACGGAAATAGTGCTGGTAATCTAGACGCCAGTACTACTTCCGTTTTTTAACGGAAAAATGATTTTTTAACGGAATTCCGTAAAATATTTCCGCTTTTTCACAAAATATTTCCGATTTTTTTCCTTATGTAAAAATTTTCGTTTGAAAAGTTAAAAGAATTTTTCAAATACTAACTAACATGTTTGTGATTTTTGTTCTTTACTTTTCAAAGACACGTTAATATCAGGGACACATTATATACAATTAATTTAAACAACAGTGAAGAAATGTTACATACCTTCCATGGGGTTCGAACCCGGGGCCTCTTGTGTCGTAGCTTGCAGTGTAATACCATTACACCAGGATTATTCAAACGACCTTTTAAAATATCTTTAGTTATTTCGGATGCATTTCATAAAGTAAAGATAAGATTTTGAACGCAGGTTTATTTTTGTAGAGATAATATTTTTCTATTGAATGGATAATTCTAAATGTTTTACAGATTTTCTTTGCATAATTTCGAATATATAGCTTATTAATTTTGGTTTTATATATATAGAAATTAGTCTTTAAAATATTACATGCATGAAAGAATTTATTAAGAGTTTTGTTTCCTTATTTTTTGGAAATGTTTTAAAATTCTATTGTAATATTATTGATATTTATTTATTTATTTAAAAAAATACTAACATGCTAAAAGAAAGAAAAAAACATGCATTTTAACAAAGTATTTTATGACGATCGAAGGTAAACTGAATAAAGATATTTACAATGGGTTATATATATATATATATAAAAATTTCAGTTATTGATTTTTTATAACTTATGCAATCCCCAAAATTACCTTTCTTAATTTCTATAATTTCGATTTTCTTTTCATAATTTCGAATATTTAGCTTATTAATTTCAGCTTTATGTATAAAAATTAGTCTTTAAAATATTACGTGCATGAAAGAATTTATTAAGAGTTTTGTTTCCTTCCTTTTTGGAAAAGTTTTAAAATTCTGTTGTAATATTATTGATATTTATTTATTTATTTTAAAAATTACTAACATACTAAAAGACAGGAAAAAACGTGCATTTTAACAAATTATTTTATGAGGATCTAAGGTAAACTCAATAAAGATAATTACAATGGGTTATAAAATAAATTTCAGTTATTGATTTTTTATAGCTTATGTATTCGCCAAAATTATAAGAATTTCGGTAATATATTTCGATATATTTTTAATTTTATGTGCGAAATTCTTAATTTGAATAAATTAAAAAACATATATATTGAAATTAAAAGAAGATTTTTTTCCACTTTTTTAAAATATCCAACGCATTATAATATATATATATTTATATATGATAAAAATAAATTAAACATTATTTTAAAATCACAATCAACTTTTCCTTTCAGCTATTTCAAACTTAAAAAGAATTAATAATTTTTTTTAATTATTATTATTTTCTTAATATTTTAAAAATATGTTAGCTTTTTATTATTAAAAGAGAATGAAGTAGAGAAATAGTCTAGCAAATTGTTTAAAAAACATCAACACAGTATAAGGTTTTTATTTTCCTGGTAGATGGCACCACTAAACTCTACTGTTTTCGGAAAATTGACAAAAATAACGGAACACTTCCGTTATTTAACGGGATTAGTGACTGCAAAATGTCAAATACGGAAATTCTTCTGTTTTTTTTTTCGGAAATTTATTCCGTAATTTTTACGGAACAGTTTGTGTATATTAACGGATATTTTTTACAGTGTAGGCATTATTATCGCATGGAATAATTACCTCACTTTTTCGATTATATTGCATGAGATTTCCTTATGTGGAATTTTCAAACTGTAGTAGTGATTGTAGACTTTTTTTTCTGTTTAGATATAACTTGATTTGAATTAAAAGTAATTTCTCACTAAAAATGCGCCCTGCAAACACAATTGGCCATACTGAAATCCATGTGCACCATATATGACACGTCTTGCTCACACATAGAAATTTATAGAAATTCTAACTATTAAAATTATTTTGTCGCTTACACTGTAAAAAAAATTCTGGAAGGTTACTAAGAATTTTCTAGGAAACTGGGATGCCTAGAACTTTTCATGTAACCGCAACAGAAGAAAATCATGTACAATTACAAAAGTTGCTTTAGTTACTGTTACTAAATATTGTTTAGTAACCATACCAACGATTTTTTAGTGAGTTTCTTAAAGAATCGTCTGTAAGCTTACTAAATATTATTTAGTAAACTTAATAAAGATTATTCAAGGAGTTTAGTAAGGAATTTTTCGTAAATTTACCAGTGATTATGTTGTATATGCAGTAAAGAATTGTTAGGGAGTTTTCTAAAGAACTTTTTGTAAACTTACTACTGATTATTTAGTAAATTTACTAATGATTTGTAAGGGAGGTTCTCATATTAGTTTTTATAAATGTACTAAACATTATTTAGTAAGCTTACTAGCGATATTTTAGAGTGATCACTATTTATATATTTATAAATTTACTGAGAATTATTTAGTAAACGTACTTACGAATTTTTAGGGAGTTTTCTAATTATTTGTAGTACTCTTACAAAACATTTTGTAGTATATTTATTGAGAATATTGTTGTACATTTGCAAGAGACTTTATGGCACATTTACTATGGATTTTTATGCTTGCATCTTAAACCTTTTATGTAGTTTATAAAAAAAAAGTAATTTTAATGAGGTACCGTTCGAAACATTACCAAAATTTTTTTTAGTATTATATTTAAGCCACATTTTGTATTCTCTCCAGAAAGCTCTTTACAATAGTACAAGTGTTAATACAGTAAATTTGTTAATGCTTTTTTAGCATTGTATTTAAAATATTTTATTTGCACTTACCAAAATGTATTTGTAACTGCACAAATTTTTTGCAGTTTTATTATTAATGTGTTTACAGCAGTTTTCCGAAAAGATTTTACGTAATTGTTTTTTTTTATGCTAATACTTAAATTAATTGGCGTTATTATAGTATTTTTTCTATATGAAGTTACATTTTTACAGTTTTAAATATCTAGAGTGGAGTTTTCCTCATGTATCAAAATATTTCGATGTAAAATAAGCAATATGGCCTAACATGTGTTTCAGTATTATAACAGCAACTGACATACGCATGAGAAAACTCACTAAAGTTTCACTGTAGATATTTAAATAGGTGTAAAATCATTTTTCTAATTAAATGAGCATTATAGCAACAGCACTAAATGAGGAGATAACCTGAAGCCAGATATTACGGTCTTTAGTTAAACTAAAAAAAGCAAATAGATACCATAATGTAAATAAAGTATCATAACTGAGATTTAAAATATGCCTAAAAGAAATATTATGATTTTAGATTAAGCACGGTGCTTAATTTATACATATAAAGCACTGAGCCTCATCTAATCCAATAAATGATTTGAAAATCTTTATATCATGAAAAAACGTTGTCCGTTTATTTTATGCGAATGTGCTTCTAAATTAGAATGCTAGAAGTGAAAATATAGTAGTCTTGTATTTAATGTGTTTTATTCAGTTCTATGCTGAAATGAATTTCATTAACAAGTGTCTTCTTTTACATATTTTTGAAAAACTACAGAATAACTAATTCAATGGTTCAAAACAGGTAAGAGATCTGCAAATTTATCTGAATGTCACATTTAAGAATTTTTTTAAACGTTATTTTTTCAGGTGGATATGCCGTACAATTCTTACTAATTACTAGAATCTTTTTCCCTTTAATTTTTTTATTGTCTTTTATCTCGACTTATTCCTCACAAATTTCTTTCACCACCTACGTTTAATACATTATGCATTTTTAATACTTTATTTAATTGAGACTTTTGATTCAAATTAAAATATTAAAGAGGAAAAACTTAACTATTGATAGGATCACAAATTTAAAACTCTAAACTGGCTAAAAGATCCGGAAGAATGCGTCGAACATGTATAATTCAGTAGAGTTCTTCTGTGGTTAATATTGCTCTGGAATTAGAATCTTTAACTCAAATAGTTACATATAGGAGAGATAATATACATACCTTAACATATGTACACAAAAATGCATCTTTGACTTATCAACTATAATTATGGGCAGGTTTCGCACTTTTTAATGTTTATCAGTATGTTATAATCAGAGTTTACTAGCAACCTTTCTAAAAGTAGAAATCTAGAATGGGAACAAAAAGAAATACATATTGATTTGGAAAATATTATGAGCTGTCGTCTTTGATATAAATGTAATATACATATCTCTACTACCAATAAATGTAATATGATTAAATAACAAAATACAATTAAATATGAATAAATTTTATTAAATAACTATTTAATTCATTATAATAAAAAATATGTTTTTAATGTGACACATTTTGCAAATATTACATAATTAGTATTTATACAAATGCCTATGAATTGCATACTTTTTAAAGATTATTTTTGAGGATAATATCAGAAAATGAATTTAAAGTTGTATTGCAATAAAATAATTGTAAAATTTCAATGCTGCAGAATGAGGTTTGCAAGATTTTTCTCAGTCATAATAGTGCTTCTTTTTCCTCTACTTTCATCGTCAAGGTGGCTGGCATTGTTTTTAAATTGAACTTCAGTTTCTTCCTGCATCTAAAATGATAAGTTGGATGTTAACATAAAAAAGAAAGAAAAATTTAGTAAAACTTATAATGAATATAATATTATAGAAAAGCCAATATTTATCTTCGTATTGAATAATTGAATATTACAACTATTTAAAAATTAACAAGATGAAGAAAAACCATGCATTCTAAATTAAAGCTGATGATCGGCATTTTGGCAGAGTTAAAGTCGCATATGCAGTCATAGGATTTTCTCATCTGAGGTTTTTCCATTTACTGACATAGCATCAATAAATTGTAAATTGCTCTCATTATTCATTACTAATTTCATCTAAAATGAACTCGTAAAACCATATTGAAAAGGTCTTTTTTATAAAGGCTTGGCATTCTTGTAACTTATGGAATAAAAATACAAAAATCCATTGATAGGTGGAATTCTAACACATAAAAAATATTGAATATGCTTTATAAATGCTAAATATGTATCAATTAAAATGATGTCGTGAAGGCACCCATAATGTTGACGTTGTTGATTTAAAAAAAAAAACATTAGCATTGTATGTTGCCATTGTTCTTTGACGGTCTTATAGGTAAATAATGCTGAAACACAATCCGCCTTTTTACCCAATAAATAATGCCAATAGGCATGCATTGTAATACAAAAGCTTAACCTTCGAATATATGCAAACAGCCATCATTTGGCAGGACCATTTATTAGGGTATTTGGGTACTTACAATTTTTGTTATTTTAGAGGAAATTGGGGTGGGGTGCGACTCTTTTTACAAAACTTAGAAAATCAACTTTAATTAACTTTAAAACATAAATTTCAATTTATAGAGTGCAAGGTGAAACACCTTTTAATGTTCTTGAACAACATAGAAACAAAACATACAAAAGGTATTTTATAATTAAGGAAATTGTAAGTTTCAAAATCTGCCCTATAACTCACCACTAACAGAGATATATCGAATCGCAATAAAATAAAGCTGTAAGGCACAAATAATCAAGTGTCGGCTAGATATATAATCTACTAAAGATTGTAGATTGATATAATGTAAGTGGCATAGTATAGAATTCCAGGATCTTCATAACGTAAATGGAAATTCAGGATTGTTAGTCATAGATAACATTAAAAAATTATCAATTCAAATTATTTACATTTTGAAGTTAATGAATATATTATCAATGTTATAATTAATATATTACCCTCTAAATATGTTTGCATGTTAGGAATTTACATTCATCTCTTTAAAAAAAATGAAAGACATATCCCATTCCTCCCTTTACTGGCATGTCCCATTCCTCCCCACTTTCCTTTTTTGTGTTAAACTTCTTGTATAAACCAAAGTGCTGCTTTTAGACTTGTTTTAAATAAATAATAATATACAATGTAATGTTCCATAAATAATGAAACTATTACACCTATGAATAACAAATCATTAACATACAGAAAGCATAAAAAGTAAATTTACTTTTGATTCTTGAAATAATCTTTTATATAATTGTAAGCTTATACAGATCAACAATTTTTTTCAACTAAAGATTTGGCTACCATTGCTTCATCTAGCGTGCGATTGATGAAATGTTTAGAATGTTTCATACAGAGAAAAACCTACTGTCCAATTCCTCCCACTATCTTACACCACTATTCCCTATATATTAACATTTTATAAAAATTACGTAAAACCATATTAAATACCTCTTATATTTACAAGTATATAAATTAATTGAATTTTAACAAAATTAATGGAATTTTAACTCTCTCAAATGCACTGGCGAAGGCAGATCACTTCAAACCACAAGGAAAGCATATGTTTATTAAATATATGTACTTTCCTTCATATAAATGTAACTAAACTTCCGTATTTGAACATCTTTTTAGAGCCCTTCAATAAACCATACTTGCATTACCTACGAAAATTTCGTAACATTTCGACAATTAGAAATATTTTTTTACAAAATAAAATGTGTGAAAATTTTGACAAAATTTTTTTAAACCTCTGAGTTTTATCGCAGTAAAAATCTTACCAGCTCTTTTCCACTAAATATCAATATTTTTTTCACCTAGGCTTCCTATATCTTATGTTTTTAACACAAAAAAAATTCAAAGAGTTTGGTTGATAATGTCAAGTTTAAGAATGTAAAATAGCGGAAGTACCTTGTACCACAATTCCAAATCCTACAATTTTCTTCTATCTCATACATAATGTTATTTTTAAATTGATCGGAGTACCAAAATTAAAAGACAATCTATGCCCATCATGAGAATTATAATGATATGAAATTCCGTGCATTAGTTCTTAAGATATGAATATCGGTAAAATCGCGTAAGAAATGCACCTTAAAAGCGCTAGTTGTTTAGTGATCTACACCAAAACCTGCAACGGTGACACTGCATTAGCTGGTGTCAACATATAACTGAATCTGAAGTTCGATGAAAATACGTGCGTTAGTTCATAAGATTAGAATTTGCGGAAATTATGCAGATCCCCCCCCCCTCTATTGTGCAAATTGTGAAAAATTCAGCAAATCAGCGCCATATATTGAGCGATTTACGCCAAAATATAAAAAAATACCAAATGATATTAGGGACAAACTAAATCTGAAGTTTGATGAAAATCCGTCCATTATGCATTCAGGTAGAGTTGTTGCAGAAATCTCAAAAAAAAAAGTAGAACAGCAACAAAATCTATTGAACGGTTTACGAAAAAAAAAAAAAATCGGAATCAATTTATAACAAGGACTATCTGAATATATTTTTTTTTATTGAAAGCTGTACATTAGTTCTTGAGACAGAGCACCCACGAAATTTAGGTCGCATACATACAGCCATTTAGTAAAAACAAGTTTTTTGGTATATCTGACCCCTAAAACGTGTAAATCCGTTGAAAACTAGAATTTACATTAAAATCTAATCATCACCAATTTATATCAGAGACAGACTGGGCATAATTTCTATATTAAACATATATTTTAAATATTAAATCCTGTGCATTAGTTCTTGTGACCGAGTACCCACGAAATGTGTGTCACATGCAAATAGAGTCCCAGGCTCACATTTCGTAAAAACGGGAAAACTGGCCCCTAAAACATGACACACTTGATTTTATGCAATATAACTATAATTATAGTTGCATAGCCCCTTACCGATTGTCTATGGATTTAAAAACAATTTTGAAACCTGAAATATTTTTTTAATTATTCTGTATCGCGTAGAGCTCGCTTTCGAAAGGGGCTGTGCAAGTATAATTTTATCAACTTTTTCTTAATTTTGGATTCCCTCTCTCCTTCCGATTCATACATTATCATCCTTCAACTCCCCCCCCCCCCTATTAATGATATCGGTATCAAAGTGTTGAAAATTTGGATTCCTATAACTTATTTTGCTCGAAAAGACATACAAAACTTGTTTCATTTATTTTCCGCATACTTTTATGATCAAATGATGAGAAGTTGATAACATATCATTTTTCATATGAAAAAACTTGATATCACATAACAATTAAAAGCAATACTATTTAAATGAATCTCATGATACCTTTTTGTTACATAATACATTCAACAGTAATAAAGATTTATTGTACTTGCACCGAACGGAGATGGGTGGGGAGCATATAGAAATTCATATCAAAAAACGAAGACAACATTCTTTCTCTTTATTTATTAGTAAGCACAAGCTTAATTTCAAATACACTTTATACTGTTTCTCGAACTGTGATTATATATGCATACACATATGAAGAAAAATAAGAATTTTAAACGTTAGAGTATACTATATTTTGGAGTTAAATAATTTTATAATAATTTAGGGATTTTAATAACTTTGTGTTAAAAAAAATATATGTAACAGGCTATAAAATTAACGTACTACTTTGTACTAAAGACCATGTTACAAATAAAGAGAGAAACAATTGATGATCAGAAATGATATTTATATCAAAAGACAAACCTCCTCCCTCCTGAAATGATAACATATTTGCACAACCCCAAAGATTAATTTGTTCTTAAAACAACATAAAGAGTTCATCCTTTTATACGGCTAATTTTACATAAAAATAAAAACTTCCTCTTGAGTAATTAAAATAATATAAATAAAACAAATTCAACAGACATGCAATTGAACTACTCACTTAAAGCTCTGAAATTATCGGAATATAAAAGAAATTATGGGAGAAACATAATTTTCAGAAACGATTTTATAATTAACGGAACTGCAACTAAGAGAAAAAAAAGAGTGAAAAAAATTGGAATTGTCCCATTCTTTCCTTTGCTGGTATGTCCCATTCCTCCCTGTACTTTATGTTAAACTTCTTGTATGGACATAAATGCTGCTACTAGATATAGTTTAATTTATGGATGATTAGCAGTATAATGTTCTATAAATAGATAAACAAATACTTATTTACATAAACAAGTCATTAACACTTCATCGGGCACGCTGTATCTGAGAAATACATTCGTAAGAAATTTGTCGTTTTTGAAAACAAAAAGGGAGTTTTACGACCTTGACCTTCACAGTATTTGTTCTTCCGGTCATTTTCGTCCCTGAAATGCAGTGGTTTAAAATTTTTGTCGATAGGAATTTCCAGTTTCGCGCTTTGTTAAGGATTTGTATCTATTAGATACATGCGCCCGATAACGTTTGTAGTTACTTTCCCACTGATATTAGGTTAGAATACGTGAATACCTCAGTCTCTCCTGTTTAACTTTCGGCTTCGAAATGATAAATACTAAACGGTTTTTGGATTTGAATAACCCTAAAGACATAGAAATTGCCCATAAAATTTTATTTAGCGATTACAATGAAAATTCTGAACAGTTTGAAAAAAGTGACGATGAATAACATTTTAAAAGTCATTTTTAAACAATATATGATGCTGAAATACAGAATGTATCTGCCAAATACAACGCGCCCGATGGGGCAACTTTTGAGACGCGCCCGACGGAGTGTTAATAGCAGAAAGCATAAAAATATATAGCAAATTTACTTTTTATTCTTAAAATATTCTTTTCCTTTTTACAATTGCAAGCATATGTAAATCAGCTATTTTATTCAACTGAAGATTGGGAATGCTTTTGCTTAATGGAATTCGTAACTGATGAAATGTTTATTAATGGAATATAAAAAGAAAAATATACTGTCCCATTCCACCCCACTCTCCCCTATTAAGTAACAATATCTTGGGTTAAGGGATTTAGGGAAGATTTAAGGTGTTTAACTGCTATCAAAATAAAGTAACAAACACAGCAGAAAGAAAAATAGACTTTTAAAGATTTTTAATTCAACGAGTAAGAATGGAGACAAAGATAACCATATTTTCTTTTATTATTGAAGAAAGGGAAGGGGATATTTCAAACGATTGATAATATAACTTATTGAAGACTTACAATTAGCGAAAAAAATGAAAATTAATTAGGGTAAAAGACTAAATTTTGCATGCTTGTAAGGCGAGAGAGGGGGGGGGGTGATTTTTATTTGGATTTTATGGATATGACCTATTATTCATTCTTATAATAAAGAAATGGATCAGAATTTTTTTTAAAGGAATGACTTAAGGTTTTAAATTGTATGTGTTGAGGGGGCAAAAAAATTAGCGATTTATTTTTCTTTTTAGAAAGGGGGAGTATTAGATGACTTATTTACATTAATGAAAATTTATTATTTACTAATAGCCCAGTGATTATATGATAGAATTCGATATTAAGGGAAAGTAGGAAATAGGTTTAATCTCTTCAGTTTAGATCTACAATGAATATAGTAAGTTTTATTCTCATACTAGCGGAGCGTTAGAAATATGTTAGATTTACAGTTTAATGCCACAATAATATCTCAAAAGAATTAACTATCAAAAACACTATAAGTGTTGTAAAGCTTAAAATTCCGAGTAAAATGAGCACTTACATTTAATATTTTTGCTGAACATTAATGGCACAATTCTATTTCAAAGACTAACCGCAGTGGTCAAGAGGTTTATCTTAAAATAATTAGGGAAAAACTTGAAATTGTTTTGATCTCTTCAGTTTAGGTCTAAAATTAATGTGCTGACTTTTTACCCACGTACTAGATGAACGTTAGAAAATATGTACATATAGTGAAAATATACTTTATTAAAAATTATTTTAACTATATTCTAATACAACTAAGTCTATAGAAACCATTGTGAATTCAAATTTCTTAGATTTGAAATTCGCAATAAAAAAAAATGTCTCAATTCTATTTCAAAATTTTATCTTAATCGCTAATCCAAAGCTCTAAACTAGGAGATTTCAAGTTATCCATCCGCTATGTCTCCATTTGTTACATACGTGTACATTTTTTAAATTGTTGAGGCCTTCACGATGTTTTTGTAACTATGTAAGGATTTTATTTTGCATATTTTGAGAATTATAATTTAGTAGTTATTGAGAAAATTGTGCATGAATGATAGATGTTTTACATTTCATTTCTCAACTCACACCCCCAGACTTAAATCATTGGTTTAAATGAAAGATTTTTTACTTAAAGACTAATTTTTTTTCAATATTCCTAAGGTTTTAAACTATTATGAATTTAAATGAAGATTCTTGTATACTAGTCGAAAATCATTTAATTAGAGCGATATTTGTCCTTAACACAAAATATAAGTTTAAAATCGCGCTATTCGTTGACTTTGAACTTCTCTAGGGAATAGTCTTATGCACACTCATTTGTCGCTCTACCGCCCCCCCCCCTCCTCTCCCATCCTTGCATTTTATTTTCAATTTCCTTAATTCTAATAGACACGTACTGTTGTTCACTCTATATACATTATATTAAGAGCTACACCCATTTCATATTGGAAATAATAAACAATATTTGCCATCATTTAGGAGTCATTTTTGAAATATTCTAAAAATTATAAAAGGATATACTTTTTAAGTTAATTTGCTTGTAGCTCCATCTAGAAAAAGAAAAAAACATAGTAGATTCATTTCTATTCTATGTCGATGGAAATTAAAACAATTTCTGGATTTCTCGTAATTAAATCAGACTTGTCCTTTCTTTCATATACAATTTCTGGTCTATAACCCGCAATCAAGAGGCTAAGCCACAAATCTCAATACATCCATCCTAAATAATGCATCAATAACTAAAAATTACATTTACATAATAACAATCACGTATATACTGATAACCTCGTTTGTTCGCGCTGAAAGCTTTTGTTTAGTGTTTTAGGCAATATTTGAATGAAGTTGAATCCAATTGTTGAATTGTGAAAATTCAACAAAAATGTTAAATATCGGTTGTCATTTTATTCAGAATTTTAAATTTTAAAACATTTGCATTAACAATGTTTTTGATAAGTTTATTTTTCATTAGATATTTTATGGTAATCAATAAAATCGTGTTTTTCAATTATAAATTTTTTACCCATTTTTTAACGCGCACATAGCAAGAGGGGAACACTTAATACATTCATTCTAGACCTAAAATAAATGAATTTAAATAATTTTCAGCTTTCCATTAACTAATTCCGATTTCGGCTTTTCCCCCTCCTTCACCACTGGGCTATAAAGACTTTTAAAGACTTTCTGTGTGTTCTTAAAGTTTCGCAAGGAGTGTGGATGAACGGGGAAATGATATTTTTGGGGGGGAAGAAATGCCTTAATTGATAATTTATTATGACAATAAAATAACGCATAGAACACATATTGTATTTTATGTTATTTTAATTTAAGCTGTTATAAAGAGTTTTAAATATTGAGTACTGTTACTGTATGAAGAAAGTTCGGGAACAAAATTTTAAGGGTGAAATTCATATGAAGTTTTAATGAAATGAATACGATTTAACGAATGCTTAATGGAATTTATTCGCTAAAATGCAAATAGAGTAATATTTTTTTTAAAGTAAGTTTTAAACACTTCAAATGTTGGTACTGCGGAAAAGGGAGCAAAAAAGAGAAATGAAATTCAGAAAAAGAGCAGGTAAATTTGATTTATTGTATAAAACATTAGAAATTTTTTACTTGTAATAAACACAGATTTAACGAATAATTAGGAAGATTAGCTTGCCAATAACTAAAAATCAAACATTATATAATAAAATTTAAATCATATAGACTAAAAATTTACTTACTAACTAGAAATATTTTTATCGATAACAGATTCAAGATGGATGCATTACTGGGCTCTGTGGCTGCGTGAATAGTCCTTACGTCACCACTGAAGCCCTTTCTGATTGGCTAACAGGTGAAGCTAAGATATTTCATGTATTTGTACAATGCGAGTGGTAAAAATAATACCAGGCTACATATAAAATTTTAGTAAGCTTGCAGATTTCTGTAGCTTTACAAAAACTAGTTTCGTAGGTTTCCAGATTTTTTTTTTACAGTGTAGTGATGACAACTAAAAATATATCAGTGTTATTTCCTTTTAGTTGTGCTTTCAAAACTAAATGATAATTTTCATATTTTAAATTTACGCAAAACTCCACTGTCCTTTTTATATACCTTTAAAATGTTTGAGGATGAGTGACAGTTTGCTTCTAGCAGATTTACTTCGGATCAGAGAATTTCCAGATTTTTGCCTAATTTAATACCAGTAGTTTCTCAATTAAAAATTGCCTTTTATAATCACAGGATTATTTTCGTTGAGGTTTTCAACATAAAAATACTTTTATTTTAGCTGAAAGCGTGCCAACTTTGCTCCAGTGAAGCATATATATATATATATAAAGCAGTTTTATGAGCTTATTTTTCTCAACATTGTAAATGCATATGTCAGTTCATTTATAATTTTATTGTTTTTTCTTTTAATTTAAATTGTTTTGTATAACGAGAGTGTATTTCAACTGTAGTCAGAAATGTAAGGCATGATAATAATGAAGGCACAATTTTCTTGTACGAAAGAAGCGTCGCAATGTACATATTTAATGAAAAATACAGGGTACATAGGTGATAATTTTTCACTTTTAAAAAATTAAACAAACATAATTCGAAGAAGAATTTTCTCCATGGATGAAATGCATTATGTACAGCATAGAAGTACGCATATTATTAAACAGATATTCTAGTTCAAAACATTGTTATTTAGTTTAAACAAGAGGAAATCTTGGGAACTATGGAATTGCCTTTATTTACATCTAATCACCGTCGAGGTAAATGCTTTAAAAAACGGAAAGAAATGCAGAGTATGTACGGTGGCACTAATCAAAGTGTAAAGCAGTTCCAACATTTAAGGTGCCGTCAGGACTATTTTGAAGAAAGTTAAATTTTGTTTTGAAGGTTTCGATAAAATATTTTCATTTCTAGATGAGATACTGTATGAAACAAAATCTAGATTAAGCTTCGAAAGAGGTACTACACTGTTAAACGTCTGTTGTTTTTCTGCATAGTCATTCCACTAATTTTAAAGTAAATATTCCTGGACTATACTATGAAATATTCCCACTGGTCAGAATAGAGATATTCTATAAAAGCGGTAGAATGACTATGCCAGAGAAAAATATTTCATGTCAGAAATTTAATGTTATAAAACATGTATAATTTCTACATAGTATATTTTTATATCACTTATAAAGTAAAATTTTTAGGTGAAAATGTGTTTCTTTGTTTGTCTTATTTATTGAAAAAACTAATCAAACATTCAGCTATAAATTTTAAAAGTTTACAAATGTAACCAACATTTTTAATTAAATAAGTGGAATGCAATCCTCATTTCGTACACAGAAATTGTCTTCACATGCAATATTAGACCTGAAAGTTCTAGAGATCATTTCCGACCCTTTGCATACTAATTTTTTAAGATAGTTTTTTTCATTTTTCTTTTGTTATATAGTCAATGTTGATAGTTCTTTAGTTCACTTTATCTTCTTCGTGACCAGTTACTTTCGTTTATCTTTGTTCCATGCACTTTCGTTTATAATCTGTTTACGTGTCTTGCTTGATAAATTGTTCTCTCACAATTTCACACTTCATGAGTTTTGTGTAGCCATAACCCTTTGAGCTCTTGTAACTAATTAATTTTCTTAAGGCAGGAATTTGACAACCTTTAAGATCGTCTTCGCTCATAAGTTGTTGTAGGTAACTCTAATTATATGAATAATTTGATAAATAAGTATTTATTAAATAGCATCTAAATATCGAAGAATGTTTTGAAAAATAGAAAACAATGTACATAAAATCATAAATTAAATTCAATGATGTATTGAAATTTTTGTATTTTAAATTTCTGTTCCGTGATTCTAACTACACTGGAAATTCTTAACACCTAAAAATAAACGCATTTTAAAACACTTTTTGTCTCCAAATTTACAACAGATTAATAAATTGTTAAATATAAAACTCCATATTCAAAACGTTTTTGTGTTGTAATTGTGTTCTTAATATGTTGAAAAAGTGTTGCAATCTAGAAATGTATGTATGTGTATATCTTAATCTGTTGCAAAAGTATTGCTATCTCGAAATGTGTTATAAAAATAGTTCTGTTAATTGTATTAAAATAGTGTTGCAAATAATGATGATGAATATATATTCTTACAATAGTAATGTGCTTCACAACATCTTTTCCCGAAATTAATAACACATTGTAAACACCACGCATTTTAGAGTACTGTAAAACAATGCATTTAAAACACTTTCAAAGCATTTTCTACATGGTGCCTTTAGATTTAAACAATTTTACAACGGAAATACAAGAGAATTTACTTTATAGAAAGAAAATTGCAGAAGATTACTAAGCGAGTTGATTAATTTCACCAATAAATATCCTTAACTGCTTTTCTTGAAAAATTAAATAATTTTTGACTAAATTTTTGCACAATCACTTTCTTGGAACAACACATTTGAAACATATTCACAAGACAATCATGATAAATTTTAGTAACAAGCGTTAATTAATGTGTTCGTTAGTGTTGCAAAAGTTTTTCATAAACTTGCAGTGATCTTCCCTCCTTTCCTAAGTTTCTTAAGAAAAATAATAATTAATAAAATTTTTTAATTTTATACATAAAACAGTTAAGCATGTTAAAGAAAATTGAAGCTGAAATAAATTTGGAGAAATGAAAAGAGATAAGGAAATATGGTCATCAAAATTACTGTCATAAACAAACGAAATACAGTAAAACCCCGATAATTCGGATTAATTGGGACTGGACCCAATCCGGATTATCGAAAATTCGGATTATCCGGAGAATTAGAAAAAAATGAAATAAAATATAACATACTAACAGAAAATCACCTTTATGTTAAACTTATTGAATATTTGCAGAAGTAATAATGTTTACTTTGCTTAATTATTCCGAAAACATGTCAGAAAAAGTTTTTTTTTATTTAGAATACGACGATGAAACAAGTTAATGTTATGGAAATTAGCCAATCGCTTCTCAAACTTAAAAAAAAGACCAAACCGATCCGAATTATCCGGAGATCCGGATTATCGGGATCCGAATTAGCGGGGTTCTACTGCACTTAAATAATCAAATTTCTGAAAATCTCTTGTTAAGATCATAAATTGTGATTTGTAGAATAATAGTATTTTTTTTATTAAACTCGTCTTAACGTTATACAATATCAGATAATGTCATGTAAATAGCGAAAACTAAACATGAAAATTAGTTAAATGCTGAAGGATGAAGCACACTATGCCATGCGAATAAAATTTAAATCTAAATTATGCCGTTTCGGCATAGAAAAATGAGGAAATCCTATAAATTAGATAAATGCTAATTGTTTTGAGTAATATTTCAATATTTTTTTCATTTCTATATGGCATTAGTTTGCACTTTGACTTCGTGGTTTTTTAATTCACCAAGAATTTCATTATTTTAAGCTTATGAATGACAAAAGATAATGTAAAAGCTAGCTTATGATGAAAGACAGATTAATAATGGATAAGTCTCTCAAAATAGTATTTAGCTCTTAAACAGAAACTATAATGAATGCCTCTAATTTTAACAATTAACATTCATAAATGATGACATTTGTGAGGCTTCTGCCCTTTCTGGATATATCATTGTAAATGCGTGAGATTCATAAAACTACGTATATCTGAATTCAATTTCACTACCGAAACTTAGCGAAATAATCAGGATATAAATATTTACTGTCTTTTTAGTGAATAAAAATACTATTTATGAGCACAATTTTGTTAGTCCTATTTCCATTAGCCCAACTACCTCTGCAAGGCAGGGTTTGCTCCGAATGATTTTTTTCCAGCCTTGAAAGGGCAATGATAAAGCTCTGCACCAATTTTTGATTGGAGACTAAGTAATTAGCAGATGTATTTTATACAAAAGCTAATACATCAGTTTATTAAATACGAATCAAAAATTTTGCTAAAAAATATAATTACAAGCGTCGCAGTCATTGCATAATACTATACTTTTATCTGTTTTCGTTACTTCGGACGTTTTAATAAAATTTCGATTCCAAGTCCCACTTCCGTAGTGTTAAAAACGCATAACACTTTATTTTATTAACTAATTTCGCCTAATCGTCATAAAGTTTGAATTGCTAAAAACACTCCCACAGATTGCAATTCCATTATGGTTGAGAAATAGTCGCTATAATGAAGCAATTATGTCTTCACGGGAAAGATATATATCTAGAATGATACGACCAACCACAGTGCATGCAATGTAGAATGTCCAGTCTTTAGATTTTAGAAGAAACATAACAGTACTCTCGAAAATTAGTTCATCAAAATGTCCTCTTCCTGTATTGCGGTTTCTCAATCTTACTCAGAAAATATGCTTCGCAAACTTATGTGTTTGGTCAGGGTAAAAATTCCAATAAACTCAATTTCATCAAAGTACTTTATTCTTCTTTGCACTCCAATTTCCGCCTTTCCAATATTTGTTCTATAAATTCCCAACGAGAATTAACAAAAGGCCATGACCTAATTAATTTTTGATTTTAATATAGCCTATAGAGTATACACATTTCGGATAAGATCTCACCATTTTACGACGAGTGCGATCATCGGCCACTCTTTATGTCATTCACAGCCGATTCAAGGCTTAACAAATGCCGAACTACATTTGTCACTAAAAAATTAAAGTAAGATATATTTTCCGCCAAATAAAATTTAATAATGAATTTATTTGTCATGGGGACTTTATAATTGTCATTGCACTCTAGTATTTGTCGCCTAATTTTGGAAAAATAAAATTAGATATAATCAAAACCTTGCGAATGAATAATTCTTTTTACTTCCTGAGGAAAAATAAAAAAATAAAAATGTAAGTCCATTGTTATTCCACTTTAAAAATTCAGTCAGATGATAATATCACAAAAGCAAACGTAAAAATACATTGATTTTGTAAAAGAAAATGTATTAATCTTTTCAAAAAAAGTTGAAAAAATGTAAATTTTCATGAAATGATATATTAAATTAACATTTTCAGCATCGAAAACTTTCATATTCCGAACCTGTGAGTCAAACTATCGAGTTCTATATACACGTACACTCTCAGTTTCTTCAAGTTGCCATTTATGGAGGCAAATTGATTGTTGATTCAACTTTATATAAATGGCCAGATCGTGCTCGCTCTTGGTAAAGCAACTCTTTGCATTTTTTATCATTAAACAAACAATGCAAATTCTCCTTTATTCAGATTTCTTCCTATTGATTCAAATATAAAATCAGCTTATCCAGTTGTCCTACATATTAATAGTTTGAAGAAGCACACAACTGTTAGAGCAATAATGTTAAACTTCTGCAGATTTTTTACTTCATCACTTTGGCAAATGAATATCACGGTAAAAGATAAGGTACTATCAAAGTTGTACACGGCCTTTTGTCTGAGTTATTCTCAACAACTTTTATCAATGACATTGTTTATCCAAGCTTTTTATAAGCACGCACAACAGTACCCTGTTGCAACTCAGCACATTTTATAGAAACGGCTTGTCTAGAAATTGTTACTAAAGACGAAGATCAATTATTGCCAAAGGGGAAAGCTTAAATGCTTAGATTTCAGCATTCCAGGGCATACAATTATGTTTTACGTCAAAAGCATAAAACATACATATCTCAATATCTTCTAAATATCCCTCTATATCTATTATTATATAACTTTATTGTTCTTGTACTTATGTATTTATAATTCGAATGAATGTGTTTGTGAATGCCAGTATATCAAGTTTCAGATATTTTGTTTCGCGACTTTCAGTTTGCACTACTTTCCCCTTAAAGTTAATGATTTATACACGAGTATACGCAATAAACCCTATGAGCTCTTTTAGTTGAATATTCTACCACTTAATTTTAATTTTGAAACGTCACAGTCGCACCGGAATGTTCGACCAAATTTATTTGAAAAAAGTTTAATGTTTTTTCGTGTACATCGTAAAACGATTTAAAAAAAATACTTGTGCCAATGTGGCATTTGGAATTTGGCAGAAATTTACCCGCCAGAGATTAACGGGTTTCAACCAATTCAATTTTAGTTACCATTGTAATGAATGAGATATTTTTGTTACTCTAAATATTATTGGACTAATTTAATTGATGAAAAAATATAATGATATACATACCATTTATTGACAAATTGATAACTTTTAGCAGTAATAGATGCTTTATAGTACTTATTAAACTTAACAATCGTCCATCCCGAATATAATACTTTTTTATTAATATTTTGCAAGGTATGTTAATAATTAATAAAGTAAATATATTGAAAGTAAAAAACAAGAAATATCTGATAAAGTATTTGAAATTTTGCTTATAGCATTTTGAATACATTTATTATTCAATTAAAGCAATTTGTTATTCAAATATGTTAATATATGAGGACCCCAGACGCCAAGAGGTATGAGTGACAAAATTGAAAATAAATGAACTAAGTGCACAGATGACCTGGAAATATTGCTTTTTTCTTTTCAGGTAATGAAATATGAGTAATTTTCTAATTATGTGCTGCGTTCCACAGATCAACCACTTTTGCCAAATAATAATCAATATTCATTATTATAAATAAAAAAAAAACTCTATTTTTTCACCGTTATTAAAATAAGAAACCAAAGAACAAAATGAAACAAGTATCAGTTTCCTATTTCAATTCTGTGAAATATTATTGATGTTCAAAATTAACATTAATTATCTTTGAACTCAATTTACTCCAAATCAAATTTTTTGCCACTTTTGCCTCTTGGCTTCTGAGTTCTTCATATATAAGTGTATATATTGAAATTGTATGCATTTTACTTTTACATAACGTTATTAAATTAAAAAAAGCTGCACCATTCACATTTAAAATAGGCATTATATTAAAATGTCAAACAGCACTATCAGATAGCAAAATAGTGCGTATTTAAAAGCAGCACATCGTTCTATCGTGTAAAATGTTGAAAACTGTTTTGTAAAATAACGTCAAAATTTAGTATTTTTATAAAATGTTCATCAAACATTTATGTTAAAAGGTAAAAAAAAAAAAAAAGAAAAAAAGGACAACTCCTGTTATTACCGCAAGAAATGCTTATTTTTAATCTTATTCTATTCAAAACTGTTAATTTGCAGATTGTGCTCACATTTTTTTAGAACTTCTAAATATATTTAAATATTCTTGTATCATTTTGTACAGTAAATAAACTAAAATTTTGGCCATCCAGTAACTATTCATAAAAATATGTTTGTTTATGGTTGTTAACATTTTTTCAACAAAAAAACTCACGTTTTTATGCGTTTTTAGTTAGTTTTAATTAGATACTATTTCTCTAAGTAATGACTTATACATTTAATTTTTGAAAATGTTTTCATGCGCGCAACGAAAAAGATATAGGTATATATGTATTTAACATTTAAAAACTACAAAAAATAAGTACTATTATTTCTTAAAAAGTAATTTTCAAAAGAGAAGCATGTTTAAAACCTTTATATATATATCAAACAATTTTAAAAACGGGATAAACATTTTTATATACTCATAAAGGGATTCAGGAGATTTTAGGAGATTTAGTACCAGAAATTTTGTATATTACTAGTTGCTATATTTAACTATACTTTTTTTTAATTAAATAAGGCAAATATTGCTTTGCAAAAATTCTGGTAAAATTTCCTTCATGCGTACGAACCCTATTATAACAGCCTTTAATTCTTTTGCAATTTTGGCTTTTTTAAAGGTGCACCATACCCCTTAATAAAACAACTAAGCCTAAATATTAAAATGATTTTTATGACATCCCCTTTTTGTTTTATTTAGTTTCAAAATTCATCTTTTGAACAAAACAAATGGGCAGAATAAATGATTATCTCAGGTAGGGAAAACTTCTTTTGGAAATTTACATCATATATTTTATCTCTCATAGTTAATGCATGGCATAAAAATCGATTGTGCTGTGCTGGAATATTCACATAAATATATTTCCGTAATGTCAGAATATATTGTATGGTATATAAAGACATTTGTTTTTTGTAGACATAGTTATTCGTCAAAGAGTTTCATGTCTAAAAATCCTTGATACGGGCAAAGTTTCTTGCAGATCATCATATGTCTCGTGGCCTCTGACATGTGTCTATTTAACTTACTGAAAAAAACAAAAGAAGTTGCAACAATAAGTTCGCACGAATCTCTGGATAGTAAATATACTTATAAATCAAAGCAAACAAGCATACATTATTTTAATCGAGAAAGAAATTTCGCTCTCACCGCAAAACTTAAGCTTTCTTGTCACGGTATTGAGCATGCATAGACATTCAGCTAATATTTTACGCTTCTGAAACAATGGGGAAGCCATTTTTAGAAATATGTATAATTAACGTTTTGATATGGAATAAATAACCAGTGTATTACGTCAAAAGGGCACTTTAAAGGAATTAAATTGTGGATATAGAAATTCTTGTACTATGACGATATTCCATTTGTTTGTTTTCTGAATCTATGCTTCTCGAAAATTCTATACAAATCATAACTTTATATATAAGAGGATTAGGAATTTATTCAACTGCAAAGTAAGTGTTGTACGCATGTACACTATGCACGTTTTACATATTTCTACATTTTTCTAAAATTTAATGGTAGTTATTTAATAATATTTCATAAAATTAATTTTATTTTAAAAATATATATTTGTATACAAGTATTAATTAATTTTTATTATTTATAATTATAATTATTCTCCTGTTCTGATATTAAAGATGCATGGACTTTCAGATGATTTTCGGTTCTAGAACAATTGGTAAGCTACTTTAAAAATATATGTATAATTCAGTTTCATGCGAAATAAGTACAGCCAATCACGATAACTTTGAACTATAAGGGTAACATTGGGACAAGAGAGAAAAAAGATTAAACCGGCTACATCACTTGTGTTAACAGCAAAGTTTTGGTCTCAAAATATAGATAGCAGAACTAGTGTGAGTTTAGCAGTTCATTGGAAATAATTTGTTAAGATTAAGCCCTGGTTCGTAAAGTTCGTAAAGATGAAGCAACGTTACCCTGATTTGGCGCAAAATTACACTGATTGACTGTAATTAAACACTTCTTGAAAAGCACTTTAAAAGAAATTAAACCCAGGTTAAAGAGACTCACATTCTAGAACGATATATATATATTAATCTCAGCTTCTCAAAAAAAAATTTACAATATTTTTCCTATAAAATTGTATCTCCGCATATATGGGTGATTCTCAAAATAGGGGACAATTTATGTCTTTCGGCATACAAAAAAAATTGAGAGGTTTTCTGTCATGTTTTTATATTTAGATATGTTTGTCTTAATATTATTCATTATTTGAACTCAAGAATTACTCACTTTTTAGTTAAAAACACCTTAAAATAACAGAATAAATGTTCAAAATGTCATTAGCATGGATGTCCACAGCAGCTGTGCCTTGTATATACTAGCTTTTTCAAAAGTTAATATCATGTTTATAAAATAAAATAAATGTTATTCTTTCTTTAAATTAATCAAGGAGAGGATTTATCCAATAAATTTCTTTTTAAAACTAAAATTATAGTATATAAAAAAAGAATTAAAATTTGTCCTCCATATTCTATTTTCAAAACAAGGTCATACTATAACAGCTGGTTTTTAATCAAAATTTCATTTTCACATATGACAATAGTTTGAAAATATAAAGTTTCTCCATGGCAACAAGTAGCCATTTTATACCAGCCTGAAAATAGAAGCATGTATTGTATTTTAAGAATAGAAGCTGAATATTAGGGGCGTACATCAATTGTATGTCATTAGAATGGATAATAATTTTCATGTTTATTTTATAGTTAAAAATTTTATTTTATTTATTTGCATAGAACTTTTGTGTTTTAAAAATCCCCAGAAAGGACTATTGCATTGTGATTATATTATGGCTCATAATTTTATTTAAATTAAAATTTGTTATTAGCATGGACAGATACCAGTGTCATTAGCATGGTTTTTCTGTCCATGCTAAAGACTCCTATGTGCATAAATGTAACCAGTGCTTATATTGTATCATTTATAAAGTTTAACTTTACGTATAAATTTAGGTATTACATTTATTATCCCTAAAATATACATTAAATCTGTAGGAAAATCACTAAGACAGCTGCTTACATTGTTAGTGTCAGAATGTTGCTCATGTAACAAAGTTTGCTCTTTGGTAATATTTTTATTTTTCTTACATGTATATATGTAAAAATGGAAACCATTTGCTGAAAAGGAAGACTAATAAATATAGAAAAAAATATTTAAACAGGAAGAAAATAAAAATTTCATAATATATTTATTCCATGCAATTTGTTTTGTCATTAGCATGGCTCAAAAAATACTAATTATTTTTTTAAGTTAATTTTTAAATAATTAGCTCTGCTGACTACATGGAAAGTACACCTAATAACTATATTAACAACACCTATTTTTTTCAGAAATTTTGCTAACAGTAATTTTTTTAAGATTTCATTTTTGAAATTGTCCCCTATTTTGAGAATCACTCATATGGGAATTAAAAAATTGTGCTTGGTAGTAATTGTGAAAAATTTTTACGTGTTTCAAAATTTAGTGCATGTTAATTAATAATTACTTAATGCAATATCGTCATTGAAACATTCAATTTTCCTAACTTAATTGATCAAATTTTAATTAGTATAATTTTTAATGCAATCTTATGTTAGATATTTTATTGCAAAATTAATAATTTTAAATTGACATTAAATGTATAAATAATAAAGTAAAACAATGCTTGCGTTTTCGACATCATTTTAAGATAATATATCTTATTTTCGTAAACACAGCACATATAATATGCATTAATTAATAAGTACCTTCACTTATTTTATTTATTTAACAATGTTTCTTGTAATTAGGGTACGCTGCTTCATGAAATGCCTCTTTCATAAAAAAATAAGTATTATATATCAAAAATGTTTATCGAACTTATTGAAATATAGATTCCATTTATCAAAAGCTTATTTTCTTTATATGCCTAATTAATTTTTTTTAATTTTAAAAATTCTTATTTTTTATGCATATACCGATGTTTTCAGAATCATTTATTCAAATTTTAATTGTGAGTTAATTGATACTTTTTGGCAGACTTTTGTTTAAAATATAAATAATATAGCAAAAATTTCAATTATCGTGTATAGTGGCGTATGAGTCGAGACTAAGAATATAATGTCGCATAAATAAGCATCTTTTATGTATTATTTTTTATGTGATGCTCATAAATATTAGACTTTTCAGAATTTAAGGATCTGTTATAAGCATATATCAGAAAAGGCATAGAATTTTGATGACATCGTCTTATCTGTACAGTAATTATTTCAAAATATAAATATAAAACACCTCTGAGATAATTGTTTCATAATAAATCTTAACCAGTATAATGAAAATGAAATCATGTAGAAATTAACAGGTGCATATGATGAAGCACTGAGATATTATACTGAATTACATTACAAATGTTAACCTAAAATACTTGGTTAATGAAAATATTTCAATTAGCGTCTAATTATATCCCCGTACTCGTTGAAGCAGGGCCCCGAATATGGAACAGTGACAACAGAGGACCCACCGGAAAAATAGAAATTATATATTCCTTTAAAAAAATCTTCAAATAAGGGTGGCAGTAAGGGCTTGTAATATGTATGATTGGATCAAAGCAGGTTTCTTACCAACGTATTGCCATGAATGAAGCACATTAACTCTCTAGGTATGCAAATTGATAATTTCGTTTGATCTGTGTCAACTACGACCAAAACATTCGCTGAAAAATTAATTTATTTGAGTCGAATTATTTTTTAATTATTATATTTCAACTGAGATCATAAAAATATTATAATAAAAATTAGAAGGACCTTCCATATTTTGTAATACTTGAATGGAATTACAAAGCTTCAAACCAAGTTGGAATTTCTGGTAAGTTTTGCTTAAGCACTCTGTACCAACGCAGATAATCGAGTTCTCTTATTTCTAATCTTGCTAACTGTTTATTTATTTATTTATTTTGTATCTGATAATATAGCATTTCATTCGGTCTAAAAAGCACGACAATTGAAGAAATATGTATCATTCATGGTCATGTGTAATATAAATTACAAAATATAGTGAAGATATAAACGAGGTTTTATGAAAAAGAAAGCACGATTTCAAATAGAATACGTATTCTATCAAATGAATATTTATTTACTCAATTAAAGTCTCAGTAGCAAAGTCATTTTATCTGAACGCTTTCTGTAATCTAAAATTTACACCTACTTATTTTCCTTTATAGGAATAATATTTCATACCTTTATATTTATATAATATTCCACTTACTTTAAAATCACATAATTATTTATTAAACAAAATATATTCAGAATATATATGTTGTATATTATTAATGCAAAATCAATCTCAAGGTATCACAGTTTATAAAAAATCAAATCCGGAGATCGAGCATCGATTTATATTTATTTACATGCATACTTTAATGCATTTTTATGTCTTCGATAAAAATCTTTCAAACACGACAGAAGGTATTTAGTTTAGAATAAAATACTATTTTATGTGAATTCCTAAGATCTATCAGAAAAATTTGATTTCGAAGGTGGCAGAGACAGAGCATTTGTTTATAGAAATTTCAAATTGCTAGAAAAGACATCCGAATACGATAAAAACAAAACTTTCTTGTCTTCATATCAGAGTTTTAAGTTCCCTGCGGCTGTAAAGCCATGAATAAATGAATAAAATAGTCTTTCAGGATCGAGATTTTTTTTAAGTTCTTGGCATTTTATAAATAAAATAAGTTCAAATTTATTCAAGCTAGTAAGACTTTAGTGCGGAAATGTTGAAGATATGGTACTGTATATTTTCAATTTATTTTTGCAATTTATGTAAGTATTTTAAAAGTTGATTAAACCCAATTTTTTTCAAAAAATGAAGGCAATTTTGTGCTTAACGTTCTTTTGAAAAATTAGTTGCTTACAAATAACTTTATCGCCTGATGAATTTATTTTAGGAAGTATTTATTTGCTGTTTAAGATAGTTAGTCAATTTAAAATAAACTACATTTCGTGTAAGAAATGTTCAAATTTATCATTTTTCAAGACACGCATAAAAGATTTTGTAACTGTTTCTGTGATTTGGAACTACTGTACTGAGTCGTAACATGGAGTTTAAGCGTCACCAGTGAAATAGTGTGATGAGATCATTTGTTTATTGAAACCTTATTTCCGTGTTCTGCGATTTTTGCATTTGAAAATTAATTGAACAAAGAATTAGTCTCGAGTTTTGTGTTTCAATTAAAATTACGTCTGCTAAAATTACAGCAAACCTATGTGAATCGTGCAAATCAAAAACATAAACCTATGAATAATGTAAAACTTTCAAAGACTACCGAGAAATGATTGTTTTTCTGGAACATTCTGGTCAAGTTTCAGCGTCTACAGGGCTCCCAAATGGTCCACGAACTGTACACCAATATTTTTTAACAGAAAATTTCATAGTAGGTTTCTACAGCTTTTGTGCTAAAACTAATTTCCGAAGTCATTTTCTGCGCAATTTGCAAGAAAAATATAAAACGAAAATCTTTCTAAGAAAATACTGATGTTCAGTTCTCGGACCATTTGGGAGCCCTGCGTCTACGAACGACTCAAACATTGCTAAAATGAAAAAAAGCTAGAAAATTGTCGTATAAGTCATACAGAGTTCACTCAACAAATGAACACGTCTTGTAAATCTGCTTCTAACGTTATGATTAATATTATGGGAAGGAAATGCGTCGTTACACGAGTGGTATCGAAATAACTCATTTTGTTCTATCTTTCTACAAGCATTTTAAGCGAAGATCGCAACGAATATTATCGACCTAGCACACACAAGCACCATTTCTCATATAGTGCCCCATGACTTTCTTCTGTTCCCGACGCAAAATTTACCACTTCCTAAAAAGCTATTTGGGTCGATTGAGGTACAGAAAGAAAATTTTCTAAAGGAGCTGAAGTCCATATCCTAATCTGTCTACTAAAAATATATGTAAGAGGATTCAATCATGCTGTATTGAGCTCGAGGGCAACTCATTTGAAAGCGACAAAAGAAATTTTAATGAATAAATTACTTTTTGTGTTTTATTTGCCAAAAAAAAAAAAAAAAAAAAAAAAAAAAAAAAGCTAAAAAATTGTCGTCGTATACGTCATACGGAGTTTGCTCGTGAAATGAACATGTTTATTAAATTTTCTCCTGACATTATCACTAATATTTTGGGAATGAAATGCGTCGTCGCACGAGTGGTATTGAAGTAAGTCATTTTGTTCTATCTTTGTGCACGCATTTTTAGCCAAGAACGCCACGAATGTTATCGACCTAGCACATACAGTACTTGTATTCTTCATATGACTCCCCGTGAGATTCTTCTGTTCCCGACGCAAAATTTACCGCTACCAAAAAAGCTAGTTGGGTCGATTGAGGTACAAAAAGAAAATTTGCTAAAGGAGCTAAAGGGCAATATCCCAATCTGTCTACTAAAAAATATATAAGAAGATTCGGTCATGCTGTATTGAACTTGAATGCACCTAATTTAAAAGCGGCGAAAGAGATTTTGATGATTAATTTTTTTTTTGTGTTTTATTTATGAATTCCAGATACATTTTATCCAGAATATTTTGCATTGCACTGTGAAAATTTTTGAATCCTTAAAGAAATATATGTTTACTTTAAAGAAAAAAACCATATATGACATTTTAAACAGCTTAATAAATTTTCCCGTTATACAAGTCTGCCACTTATGTATGACATACATTCTTTTGAAGTCAGAGAAGCATGTTTCACTCAAGAAAATACATTTAATAAAACGTTTATTTTTTATATTTTTGATTTCATCTACTAAGTACTCTAAATTTTTTATTCAAAATAGGAAGCATTAAAGATATTAGTATGAATTCGAATCTTTGTAACGTTTTACAACGTAGTTGGAAAATGTTTACGACCTTGGTGGGACAGACAATCTCTGTGATTAGCCGTCGGACAATCTGGTCGTCTGGCTGACCTCTATTTCTCTGTCTATGCTCTAAATCATCACTCGGTTTGCTATATAATTGATATATGATATTCACATTTACTATGGTATGTTCAGTATTTAAAAAAAAGTTCGATACAATAATAGGTTGTTTACTGGGACCATAAAAATTTTAGTTACATTGCGGTCTACAGAAGAAAATTGCATATAACGAATTTAAATGATATTACATTACTTCAAAAATATTAAAATTGATATTCATTTGTGAGGCACACTGCAGGATTTGATAAAATATTGTGTGTACAGCATTTCTTGTTAAGTTGCAATGACACACGAATAAAATGGTTACAATACTGTCTATCAGCGATGTCTACTTTAAGTGAGTTTTCATATGTGGCATGCTTTTTTAAATTCAACTATTTTTTTCATATTACCTGGTGACTATAAATTGTGTAGATTATACACAGGACTACACAAAATAATTCGAATAAATATTCATTTATTGATCATTATAATTCATTTATTTTCATAACAAATACAGTGTATGGAAATATATTTCAGTGTTGTTAGGGTGATTTTTTATTATTTCATTTATCACAATTTACCATCCCTAATCTTTATAGCAAGTTTTCACTACACTATTTTTAATATCCCGAAGATTGCTGTTCAGTAGTAGTTGTAAGCAAATTAGTAACAATGGGGGGGGGGGGGAGAGAAAGAAGGAAAAAATTCAAAATGACAACTATTCAAACTTCACTGTAAAGGAAAATCACAAGTTTAAATTCGTGTTTAAAATACGAAGCTATTGACGTAAATCAATCTCAAAACAACTACATTGAAAATTTTCATGTTTGCCACCCAGTGCATTATTTTCTACATGAAAGGAATACTAGAAAAACTCTCTTTAATTCCATTATATTCAGTGATGCAAAATATAATTATTTGTATTTCATAAAATAAAGTCATTTTACCTTAAAAGAAAATAATTTAGTTAATTTGAAAATTCCTCAAAATGAAAAATATTGATTAATTAACGTGCTTACTAATATTGGATAAGTTAATTTAAATAAGTTCATCAAATTATTTAAAGGCTTCCTGCAAATTACGAAAATATATTTGTCAAATTCAAACCATCACAAATAAATATATGTAGATCTGTCTTATTTAAATGTTTAATTATTCTTTATTTACTGAATCCTGTTAATATTCATCCCATCTCATCCACACAACATTTGTAGGGACTCCCCCAAGAGGAAGAATATTTAATCTTGCTGAACACTGATAAGTCTATATATGTTAATTTTGTGGGAAGACATTGACAGGTAATTTGGGTGGGAATTCTGTCAGTATGTAATTCCAACTCCTTTTCATCTGGCTTCGTTAGTTCATTCTACTTTTAGTGAATCACATTCAGTTATATATAGATATAGATTATTTAATAAGATATTAAGTTAATGATTATTGCATTCTTATGAATAAAATTTTGCAGATGAATTAAATAAATAATTTTTGATCAGTGTATAGTAGAATTGTTGGAGTTTATTTGATTTTTAAATAAATTTATTCTATGCAATAAAATTTAAATGAAACATTCGAGTGTGTCCAACGGGTTAACGTTTGAAATCTAATACAATATTTGTGGGAATATAGACGAGAATTCTTTCAATTTTATTATAATCAGAGAATTTTGTTATTCTTTTCAAAAATTCGAAGAGTATTATCAAAGCAGTTTATGCAGTTGATCTTTAAATAATGGCTACCGGTAGATTAACTACTTATTAAACAATAGGATAAAATATTCACTCGCTTTTGCATATCATAATACTTGTGCATGTTTGACCTCCATATTTAAATTTCAAAAAAGTATATATTATGCTTTTTTTTGAACATATACGACTATGGTTTCGATGCATCGAAGTATAATTCCTACAAATAACATCCTACTGAAATAGTGTATATGAAATATAATGACTGTAATTGAAAAAAAAACATAAAAAATAAATGAACTCCTAGATTTATGAGATTTTTAACTAAATCAATGGTATATTAATATTTAAATTCAGGGTGTTTTTGAAAATATGCCCTGTATGTTCGTTAAAAAATCGACTTGGTTTTTCTTATTAAATAGGGTATCTTCCATGAAAATAATTTTCAGAATTGTCTTCTATGGATGTTCTTTCCATTAGAAATTTGCCAATGGAAAATAATATAAAACCGAGTTCCTCAACATCGCTACTTGGCTTTTTTGCAAGACAACATGATACCCTCCTCTAAATATCTTAACCGAATGATAAGAAATTATATTTTAAGATATAAGATAAAATACTATAATTAAGATTACATGTAAGATATAAATAATATATAAGAGAAATTGCTTATAAAAAGAGATACCTTAGGTACATATATCATAGATGCCAACATCTCTTAATTATTCCGGAGTCTGATCAAAAATTTGCATGCAAAAACCGGAAAAAACATTTAAGAAAATGTGTTTACTTTCTATGATGTAAATCTTTGATTTCATCCTGAAATTTTTGGTCAAATAAAATTTCCGGTTGAAAACATGCTCATCTCGTATCAGACTCCGGAATAAATTAAGAGGTGTTGGCATCTATGCATATATTATTAATAATTTTAACGCTCTAAATTCAGAATTAACCATCTAAATGTGTAATCATCCAAATAGAATCATCCAGAAACTGCAATATTTGTTGCACGTGAAGTAATATTTAAAAGCGCAGTAACTTTCAAAGACACCAGACAAATAAAAAAAAATCTTTTCCAGAAAAGACAAACATAAAAGATTTTGGTGGTTGTTACAGTTATTACAATTAAACACTCGTGTAAGTATTTAAAATTTATTCCACTACGAACAGCTTATAGAGATTAGTACTGTTATCCCCAATCATTTATGTAGGATACCATAGAAAATCAGATATATTTCATGAAAACAGCATCTATACCAAGAGATCAAAAATGACGAACAAAAGAATATATTAATGAATTTTGAAATATTATACACACGAATGTTTATTGTCTTGAGGGGGTCCGGGCACATTTTAAAATAATTTTTATTTATTTGAGTTAAAATTCTGAAACTTTTTGTGGTGGTTAACCAGGTCAGTAGTAAACAAAATCCCACGATAGAACTTATAATATTAAAAAAAAAAAAAAAAAAAAAACTAAAATATTTTTATGTCGGGTAAATTAAAATCGTTGTAGCTAGAAATATTATTTGTAGAATTCATTTTTTTTATATAAGTAAACAGAAATATTTAAGCTTTAATTTTGATCCAACAATTTTTAAAAACATTAATTTAAATAAAAATATTCTTTTTTCATATTTTCTGAATCAAAATTAAAGTAAAAGAATTGAAAAATATATGTTCGAAGTTTGAACTATTTATCTTAAACGGTTCTCGAGTTATAACAATTTTAGCAGGAGAAATCGTGGAAAAGCCATTATGATTAAAAATTAGTCGTTTCCATGACAACCATTGTTTGAAAGCCAGATTTTAAAACAAACCAAAACATAAAAGTTAAAATTTCCTATTCTAATTTAGATTTTTTCAAAAGTGTTTTAAATGTCATTTTAAGCACTAAAAGCAAAGAAATTTTTAATTTAGTGAAAATTTTTAAAAAAAATTGAATATTTGTGTATCCCGGACTCTTAAATAGTATTTAGATAAATATATTTCTACAATTATCATAAGTTTTGTTTCGAAACATTTATTAAAAGACCATAGATTATATATAGACTATATATTAAAAGATCACATAAAGATCGTAAAAGTGTGCAGCATTCTGTCCAGCCATTTGACCGTTTCTTGAAAAAACGGTTACATAACCATAATTTAACTATATTCTGACCATAAAATGGGGAATAATAGGGTCAGAACAGTGTAAAATTGCAGTTATGTAGCTGTTTTCGTTAAAAACGGTCAAATGACTGGACAGAACGCTGCAAATTTTTAATTGTGTAAAATACACTATAAAGTGATTTATATACAGGGTGATTCTAAATTTCTTTTGGAATAAAAGAGGGGTGATAGTACAAATCAAGACAAACAATATTAAATAAGAGACCAAGGGTTCAAAACGTTTTCTTAAGGAGATAGCCGGCATTAAAGTTTAGGGACCAAAATTTCAAACAAACAAAAAAAAAAACGGAAAAATCGATCGATTGATTTGCGGTTTTCACTAAAATTATTCTTTATGTCGGCATTTTCTTGAAATTAAATTATGAAGATAAATTTCAAAAAATGCCGATAGAGGGCGCTTTAGACTTTGGAGTAACGAACAACTATTTTTTGCTGGTATTTTTTGCATCTCATTAAATGTTTTCGTAATTCAGACTCAAACTTAAATTTTGAGCTCAAAATCTGAATAGTTGGGAGTGGTTAAGTAGACAAACTGAACTGTGTTCAGAGGGTTCAAATTTCAAATGATAATAAAAAAGGTAAAATTGGTCGATTCGTTTGCGGTTTTCGTTAAAACTAATTTTTGAAACAGCATTTTCTTGAAAATAAACTTTAAAGATAAATTTCAGAAAATGCCGATAGAGGGTGCCATAGACTTTGGAGTAACGCACAACAATTTTTAACTGTTATTTTTTTAATCACAATAAATGCTTTCAAATGCGTAGTCCAAAAATTTTGGGTTCTAATTCTGAATCGATGTTAGTGTTTAAGCAGCGAAAAATTGAATTGTGTTCGAAGAGGGGTTAGGGTTAAATTTGAACTCTTGAACACATATCAGTTTGCGCTTCTTGACCCCTCCCAACGATTCAGAATTTTAGCTCAAAATTTAAGTTTAAATCTAAGCTTCCGAAAGCATTTAATAAGCTTTTGCAAGCATTTAATTATAACAAAAAATAATGGTTAAAATTAATTGTTGGTTACTCTGAAGTTTAAGGCGCCCTCTAACGGAATTTTTTAAATTTATCTTTAAAATTTTTTTTCAAGAAGATACTGACTTAAAGAATAGTTTTATTTTAAACCGCAAAGGAATCGACGAATTTCTCCACTTTCTATAATTATTTTTAATTTGACCCCCCCCCCCCCTTTTAAGCACAGTTCCCTTTGTGCTACTTAACCACTCCCTACTATTCAGATTTTGAGCTCAAAATCTAAGTTTAAGTCTAAGCTTCCGAAAACATTGAATGAGATTCAAAAAATAACGGCAAAAAAAGTTGTTCGTTACTCCAAAGTTTAAAACGCCCTCTATTGACATTTTTTGAAATTTATCTTTATAATTTATTTTCAAGAAAATACCAACATAAAGAATAGTTTTAGTGAAAACCGCAAATCAATGAACGAATTTTTCCGTTTTTTATAATCATTTGAAATTTGATCCCTCTGAACACAGTTCATTTTGTGCTACTTAACCACTCCCAACTTTTCAGATTTTGAGCTCAAAATTTAAGTCTGAGTTTAAGCTTACGAAAACATTTAATGAGTTGCACAAATTATCGGCAAAAAATAGTTGTTCGTTACTCCAAAGTCTAACGCGGCCCTCTATGGACATTTTTTGAAATTTATCTTTATAATTTAATTTCAAGAAAATGCCGATATAAAGAATAATTGTAGTGAAAACCGCAAATCAATCAACCGATTTTTTCCGTTTTTTATGTTTATTTGAAATTTTGGTCCCTAAACTTTAATGGCGGCTATCTCCTTTGGAAAACTTTTGGGACCCTTGATCTCCTATTTAATATTGTTTGCCTTGATGAGTACTATCACCCCTCTTTTATTGTAAAAAAAAAAAAAAAAAAAAAAAATAGAATCACCCTGTATATATAGGTCCATAGTAAGATTAAAACAAAAATAAATGTTTTACATAATTAAGAAATATACATAGTTATAACTTTGAAGTATAAAAAACACATCTTAAAATAGTTATCTGCAATTGACATGTATAGAAAATTGTATGAATGAAACAATTTGATATGTGTTTTTTTCTTACGCAAAGTTATAAAAATAACATCGACAGCATCCCAAACAAACGCAATACAGAAACGTACAAGACTTATAGGAAGCGGGAGAAATATGATATCAGACTTGTGAATCACGCGTAATGATTCAGCAATCATAAAAATCCCAAGGGAAAAGAAGGTGTCAATATCGAGTATTGCTGACTGAATAATAAGTACGAGATTAGCTTTTTATATGTGATATAAAATCAATATTTTGCTGGTAGCTATTACTTTGACTTTGAAGGATTGCGTTAAAATGTGTGTGAATTTATAAGAATTTGTAAGCTGAATAAATTTAAATGCATATTTATTAAACTTTCTAAGATTTTGTTTGTCGCTAAGGAAATTATTATGATATAAATAATAAGTAAAACAAACCACTGGTAAATTACATTTAATATAAGATATAAGAGTGTTCAGTATTTTTATATTTTTATACATTAAAACGTTTAAATATTAATATTATACACATAGAAGAGTGGAAACATAGTGGTAATAATTTTAACAATATAGATAAAAAATCTAGTTTTTTTTTTAGAAAACGTTTTGAGAAATTTTCAAATATTTCTAAAATACATTTTGTTAACAGGGCAGTATTTAAGTTTGAAGCAAAATATAAGTTATTTATTTACGCATACTGGTGGTTGATATCTTTTATAAAGAAAATTATAATACTGCATTTATGTAGCATTACTTTAAAGTAAGCTGAAATAACTAGACCCTCTAAGTAACTGACCAATAGGTATTTTATAAAAAAAACCTTTGATGATTTTAAATTTTAGATTTTGTAAACACTGCAGCTTCATCTCTACTTCTTAAAACAACGAGTGTCAAATCTGTCACAATTCTCTCTTTGTTAGATAGGTTACGGAAAATCTAGTCTTCATTTAAAAACAATGTCTATCTGGCGAACTTCCTCCGCCTTTTTATTAAATTACAGTAATTACTTTTATTAAACGATCACTTTTTTAAAATATTAGGCGTAAAAATGCATTAATATTATTAGGTAGCTATACATATTTACTTCACGTTTCAAACGCAAGGCTTGTGGTCCAGTTACCCCATTACAACTTTCAAGAATGGGTTAACAAAATCGTGTATCAGGAGTAACTGGGATATGCGGGATCCCGATACCTCAACAATTATAAATGTTCTTTTGGATTTTCTTTCACTACACAAAATCCTTTCTTCTTCTTCTTCTTCTCCTTTTTTTCCTTGCAAATTACATAATTTATTATTAATATTAAAATTACATAGTTAAGTTTTTAAAAAGCATGTCGGCGGTTGTTCTAAACCACATTTTATAAGTGAGATAGTTAAGCCTCAAAATTTTATAATACAAATGAAGAGCAGTACATAACTCAAAGTGAAATTATTATAACATTATCGAAACCAATAAAAAATAGTTCTGTTCGATATCAAAACGGGATTACCTCCTCTAAAGATTTATTGGACATATTGGTTTGTCATTGAGAAAATAAAAAAAATAAAATGAGGTAAGATTCGTGCCCGTTTGTTCATAGATTTGTCGTGTTTATCTTTTCCTAAAATATCCATGTAACTATTATACTTACTACATGCACTAAAGTACACTTGCTTTTAATCAATGAAAATTTTTACAGCGTAAGTCCAAATATTTTATTCAAATATACTTTGTTTCAATTTTTAAAAAGTAAAAAGAATGTTGATTAGAAATAAAATTGAGTCTTCAGCAAAGAAATTCAATTACTCAATCTATATTCCGAATTTGCAGCTGTTATTGGTTTTTATTTACATATATAATTTGATTTTAAAAGTAAAGCAGATTTAATATAATTTCATTCTTTGTTACGTTAACGTTGAACATTTCAAACACTCATATGAGTAAATTGTATAATCATGATTGCAAGTGCAGTAAACGCTATTTGTATGATTTTTTTCGATTTTATAATTCGATATTTCGATTACGATTTTATAAACATCTTAATGCAGCTAAGATTAGAATTTCTTTATATATATATATATATATATATATATATATATATATAAAGATGTCTTCTTTGTGTATTTAAAGAAAAAAATCTTAATACAAAGTAAAAAGACAATGTTTTAACATTTATAAATTTGTCTAAAGATATAAATTTCGAAAGATGCATGTAAAAGAAATTTCACAGTGGGAAAGGTTTTGGTTTAATTATTTTCTAGTTTTCGGGATTTATACTAACGTTTTACCGTGTAGAATTTTAATAGTTTTTTGAGTAATTATATATCAGTAAATATAAATAAAAATTTTTGTCCAAAGTTCAATATGGGTTACGTAATTACAATTCTTATAAAGCACAAATAAATTTACGAAAATTTCTTTCAGGTCCAAACTTATAATACAAACTCACCTAAAATACATTAAAATATCTTAAAATACCTAAAAAGCTTTTAAAATTACATGGCCGTCATCGGTAAAATAATAATAATCGCAAAAAATAATAACAACATTTGAATCCCTACTGATGACAGTTATGTAATGGTTGAAAACCATTAGGTATTTTAAGATATTTTAATGTATTTTAGGTAAATTTATATTAAAAGTAAGCCTAAAAAGAATTTTAATACATTTATTTGTGCTTTCTATTAATTATAATAAACTATACATCGTTTCTCAAAAATTCCAAATTTGTTCAACTACCACAAGCAATTGATGTAATTTTCTATATGATTTAAAGTACTATAAGAATTAATATATCTTTAATACACTATTGATTTTTTTAATTTGTTTAACCAAGATTTGTAACTGCAATCGAAAGATTTCAAAACAATTTTCAAATATTAAGAGTTATAGTTAAACTGCAGCTCCAAATCCTGGAGTAAGATTTCTTTATACTGCGATCGCAGCTGTTGCAGAACCAAAAGTTTTTAACCAGCCACTAAATTTTTAACAGTGTTTTATCCATTATAATACTTGAAGTAAAAACTTGAATAATATACAGAGAGTAATTTTTATAGGTAAATCATTACAAATTTCCGAATAATTTCATCAATTATTAGTTTATACAAATTTGAAAAATAAGATGAATTCATAAAAAAAAATAATAAATTCCTTCAATAAGTAAACTGTAAGCTAAGCATATTACAGAAATTCATAAAAAGAATTAAAATTTACCCACTTATTCTTTTGTAACTATCTAAAGAGTGCATAATTAATTTTTACACATTTAAAATGTAAAGCATTGAATAATTGGTGTTGATGTCTTTTGTTATATTTTCAAATAGCTTATTGTTTTTAATTTTTGTTTACTTTTCATAATTTCAGCGTGAATATGGTACATTGTACATCTCTATTTAGTATTTTTAACTCCCAATTTTTAAAATATTTTAGTTTAGTTAAAAAAACAATTAACTCTGACATACATTTTCGTTACATCAAATGTTTTCGAAAGTAATTCTTTAATTGAGAGGCTTATTTAAATCTTAAAATTTCAGATAAGTTGTGTTCAAAAACTTGAAACTCAAAAAAAAAAAAAAAGTTAATATATATATATATATATATAAATATATATATACATTAGCAAAGATCAGAAAATATTTAAAGTATAGTGTAAATTTGGCAAAATTTCACAGCATCCTTTCTTTCTCATACTACGAATTGATTCCGCATTCGAAGCTGGAATATTCATTCTCTCTCTGCGTTAACCCCCTTGTTAGTTCACAACAGAATAAAGAACATTTACATATTCTGCTTGTGGAATTGATATCGTGAAAAGGGAATTAGACAAAAGCTTTCGTCGAAGCTTTGGATCTTGTAAAATTCCTGATATTTGAATTTCATAAGGCCCAGTATTCGGAATAGAAATATGCTTTATAACTCACAATTTGTTTACGATTTAAGTATAAATATTCAGATATTAGAAACTGCTCTTTCCAGAAATTAACATTTGTTATTTTTATATATTAATATATACATAATATGTGTACTTTTAAAAGTAAAATGAAAGCTTTTGAAATTTTTGTATATCTTTATATGTTTATACTGCATATTTACAATTGTATATGACCATTTGTGTTGCTTTATAATTGTTTATATATGTATGTATATATAGCCTTATCCAAAAAAGAAATAGAGTTTAAACAAATTGAGTTTTCTCTGACAATTATCCTATTGATGGCCTTTTGAAATGTTTTTCGTTAAATAAAAACCTACAATCTACAAATTAAAACCTCTTTCATTGGGTACTTCTGTCTGCAAAATCTCGATTCATAATCAAAACCAATAAAAACAGGCATAATTTTTTGCGACTTTCCAAAATTCGATTTTGTGGATTAGTGTATTTCTTAAAATAACGTTTTCATATATACATTATCTATAGAGACAGATAGATAGATAGGTAGGTAATAATTTAAAAAGGGGTTGCGAAAACTTTTTTGGGTGTTAAAATTATTGTTAGCTTTCGTTTTTTCAAAACTAAAAAACTAAAACAAAATCACTTCACCTTTTTCATTCACGTATAAAAACATTTCATATTTACCTGTTCTAAGTAAATAAATATGAAATGTTTTTATACGTGAACTTTTTTGGGGTTACTGATATTGTTAATACTCATGCTGACAGACTAATTTTCTAAAACACAATAAGGAATAACAAAATAACACTATTTATTAAAATCAGCAAGTATTACATGCAGAAATTATAACACTTTAAAAATATTAAAGTTCAAAATCTTAATAAAATATGTCTTAAAAAATAGCCTTGATATTTAATTTTATCTTGTTATTATATTACGTTTTAAAGTGACTAGATATCATTCTCCACCCCTTCAAATATCTCCACTTAAGAAATCACGTCAATTTGACGCTTCGTTTTGCCATGAAAGACGGACAAACAAACAAACACACACAAACACTTTCCCATTTATAATAATAGAATGAATACGCTACTGCCTCGAATTAAACTACACGTTACAAAATCATTAATATTCAACTACTGAATTCAAAGATACATATAATATACTAAACAGAACATTCGGTGATTTTGAAATTTGCTAAAAGAATTTAGAAAATGGGTTTAATATTATAAAACTTTTATTTATTTACAAGCCTTTTTTCTTCTTTGTTTGTGAAAATGTTTTTTATTTTACATACATTTTGAAAAAAAAAATAACTATTGCAGTTTTTTTAGAATTCCATTTTAAACATACAAACAATTATTTTTGAAAATTAATTGCAAATATTCAAAGTTAAGATTTAAAACTAAGAATTTAATGCAAATGCGCAGATGCTACTAAGCATCACAATATATATTTTTTCTTTATAAAGGCTGACATAATGCAGCAACCATCAACAATCGACCCTGCTTTGATTCGATTCAAAATACCTCCCTACGTAATACAACAATGCTTCATTTTAATTACGTGGCTTCCTCAATTACGTTGAACTACATTTTAATTACAATTTTATGCCGCGATATTTTCTGACGACACTGTGTCCTTAGTACAGGTTTTCATCGCATTCATTGATTTCTTGTTAGAAACATTCGAGAGATCTATCTGTGTGGGTGTTTTCTTAGCTTTGACGTATCTCTTTTACTCATTATTTTCTATAAATTTTATATGTTATAACTGCTTACTACTGCGTAATGCACTTCAAATTCTTCTTTACTTAAGTATAAACATTTTTTTTTAATCTTTTGATAATTCATTAATATATTTTGCCTTATAAAACATACGGAAATATCATCTTATTATTTAAAGACTATATTAAATATAGTTTTATTGAATGTCAAGATAAATTAGAAATTTTTAAAAGGTGAAATATTATCACGTGTCAGTCCTAAATTACAACGTGTTTTTTATATCAGTACATACGTAACATGTTTTTGATAAAAACAAATGTATTATCATACATAAAAACACATAACTTATATTCATATTTTATGTCAACTTATTCTGAAAAAATCATTTACGTGTACTTTAAATTTTTTATAAAGCAGATGTGTCTTATTATAACAAAATAATAAATGTAATTCAAAAAATTCACTGTGAAGATTTGTTGTATTAATAAAGCAATGAATTACATTGTTATCATCTCAACAAAATTGAAATAAAGTCAAAGTATGCATAATTTTAAGGAATTAAAAAGTTTAAACAGACATAATTTGTGACATATAGCCTTGTACCTGAAAATTAGAAAGGAAATCGATTTCGGCTAATTAAATTTCAAATTCATGATTAATGTAAATCGGCCAAGAGGATTATAATAAATACTGGAGATTCTACAGTTTCTATACCATTTTCTCTAATAACTTAAAAATTACAGACGCCAAGTTGAGAGAAAACCACTGTGGTTGAGAGAGATCTTTGTGTTATTTGGAGGAATTTCCATTATTTGACTGCAGAGTTTCAATAAAGTCTAAATTTTGGTTGACGAATTTTTCGTCTTGTAAAAAAACAAAATACATAGTCATAAATTCCGTTTCTAATACGAACAAGTAATTCGAAGCACAGTTGTCGGAATGTAAGTTTAAACTGTAGGATTTCACTAATTTATTACATTAGCTTCGTGAATATTTTATACAGTCGAGTCTCTCTATAACAAAACTCCATACATCGAATTTCTCTATACAACGAAATTTTAGTAGGAACGGTTCCCTTTTCGCATGATTACATTAAAAACAGTCTCTATATAGCGAAATATTTATCTCCATATAACGAATTTTTTCATAAATTGGTGATACAAAACAGTTTTAAAAAGTTTCGCAATCATATGGAATCAATTTTCCATCACTTATTTTTGATTTATCGTCAGTGCTGAGTTTTTTTAAAAATATTATTATTATTTCTCTCCTTGTTCTTTAAATCCAACGAATTCATCCCACCTCCCACACACCTTTCCACATCTTTCTCAAAACTCTGTCATTTGGATTGATACACATGTAAGAGAGGAATCAATGAGAGGCACATAAGAGAGGCCTTCAAATGGAGGAAAATGTTAACTACAATTTTTCATTCCTTGGTAAAATTTGAGCAATTTTTTGAGAGCGTAACAATTTTAAAATCAAAACAACAAAAAAGTACATATTTCTTCGTCTGAAATTATCTGAGTCTTCCTGAGTATTAGTCTTCCTTATTTGATTTTCATTAAGCTTTCAAATAAATGTCTGTTCTCTTTTTTGAAACAGCTTAAATAATTAAGAAATAAAATGTTAGGTTAATATTTACTTTAAACACTTCACATTCTTAATTTAAAAGATCAAAAATAATATTTGTTCAAATTTCACACATAAAATACGATTTTTAACATCATTCTCTATACATCAAATTTCTCTATATAACGATTTTTTTACTGGAACGGTGGATTTCGTTATATAGAGACTCGACTGTATTTCGGATTGAAAAAGGACAAAAAAGTTTCAACTTAAAAAAAAACATTCTTAAACTCGATGATTGTTTTGAGAGTATACAAAACCCTGTGAAAGAACTAACGTCTAGTAATTAGTGTCTCTTTTTATTAAGTAATGTGCTACTGTTTCACAATACATTAAAATGTCGTTGAGTTTAACGCATTTAACGAATATTAAGAGAATATTTTGGTGGCATAAAAATCAGAAGAAGAGTTTCACAAACTGCTTTTGAAAACGGTTCCGAAAAATTATCAAATTTATTCAGATTAAATATCAAAAAAGTGCATTGTCTTTTTCTTCTAATTATATTTTTTGGTCCGGTAAAGAAACTTTAAATTTCATATCAGCCAAGTTTTTTTTAGAACATTCTATAGTTTACTTTAAAAATATCTTGATAGTGTAAGCGAATTAGATTTAAGAGGAAGTTTATAATCGTGTTGCTTTTTATATAAGAATGCTTTTTCTGGATTAAAACACATACATTTTAATTTATATGTAACACAGAAAGTAGATAACAAGTTTTGCAGATAATATATAAAACAAAGTTATATTTTGCAGGATAACGTAATTTTTACGTACGTCTATCTAAATGCCTAAATTCTGCTTCAAAATTCTATCTAAATAATAATTATTCATTATTAAGAAGTTAATAAATATATTAGAAATGAGGCCTAAAAAAGGAATACATGCTTCTGAAAAATGTAGAGGGTGGTTATAATTAAACTTACCCTGTTTAGGCCTACGTATAGTTAGTTCTCTTAGACAGATATTGATGAAATTTTAGAAATACGTCATACGGTCCTTTAGGAAGAGAAATATGCAATAAAAATAATAGTTATTCAAATTTAGAACGATAGATGGCGATGTTCACCTACGAGAAAAGAAATTACGCAAATTTGGAATTATTTAAAAAGTGAGCAATCTCTTTCTTAAAGTCATTCTTCACCTTATCTTTAGAAAAGAAAAAAAGAGAGTTGCTGGGGAAGTTGTTTTATCAGGAAGGCAGTAATTTCTCATGCAGGATTGTGCAGTGCACCTTCTCACATAACCAGGGAACTGGTGGCACTTCTTCATGATGACCGGGAAATTTTAAGATGTTTACCCACAATCTGGCGTTCTCCTTCCTCTGAATTGAATTTTAATGATTTCATGCGTTGGGGATACCTGAAAGATACTGTTTATGGAGGAAACATACAGACTCTGCAAGGTTTGCAAGCTAGCATAACTCTTCATGTTGGTAAAATTGATGGAGAAACACCTCACACTATTGTTGAACTCATAATATCACGCTTTGAAAATGTGTTTGACGCAAATCAGCAACATATGTTGTGGAAAATAAAGTTTCACAACATATGTTGTTTCCAGTATCAGTTTTTTACTCCTTTTTCTCTCTTTGTGCTCGAAATTTGAGATACTTTTTGATTGCAGATTTCTTTACCCCTTGTTTAATTTAAGATACTGTCCTAGTTTCATAATGATCTGTCCTCCAGACTGGACACTATGCTGGTCAGGACAGGGTAACTTTAATTATAATAACCCTTAATAATTAGGACATTTCTTTGTAAATTACTATTTAAAACTCAACTACAAATAATTGATCTTATAGCACTTTCGGAATTTTTTAAAGAGAATTAAAAGTATGATTTTACGAGATTTTAAATTCTCTATGATAAATCAGCGTGAAAAATCGGTCAAAAAAATAATATAACTATGTCTCATTTATTGTCTTCCGTCATGTTTTGTGTCTAATAGTTAAAAAATCTTTATTTACATAACTTTTTGTAATGAGAAATCATATGTCTGAGTTGTTCGCAACCCAATATTAAGAATAAGGGTTATAACGAGTGTTTGTTTGAAATGTCACTATTTCCGTTTATTTCCGTCATATTTAATCACAACTTTTATGTCAACTTTTATGCTGTAATCACAACTTTTATGTCATAATATAGTAATTCTGAAATTTTTGTGTTGGAAAATTTATTTAACTATGCAGAAAAAAATAGTTAAGTGATATTGATTTGTTTAGATCAGCTAAGTAATAATGAAATGAAGTATTGTTAGGTATTTATTATTAACAAATAATAAACGTTTTGACAAAATAAAGAAAAAAATATTAATTTAATGTCGGTTTTGTTCATTTAATATTATGCCACACTAAGTTCAGAAAATATTGCGTTTAAGATAGTGATTTGCACTCTCTAAAACCCTAGATTAAATTTACGATAAAACGGATCATTTAGAATTATGTTATGTCATATGGCTAAAATTCATTCTAACATTTAAGGTGACAGTTTTTCACTATTATCTACCACAATGATGAAATAGTTTGTTACTCTTTATTTGTAACGGTACATGAGTGTCAATAGTGTAAAATGAAATTGCTGATATTTTTTGAATTGTAGCCAATTTTGGGTAAAAGATGTCAGTGAAGCTTAAAAGGCATAGCGGCATGAAATTGGACGTTTCTTTCAATATAGTCATTTCCAATTTTCAACGCTTCCTTTCCGTCTGGCGACTATACTGGACTATTCCAGCAAACGAGTCAGAGCCCATCATTTACGACCGATTAGTAGAAAATCTTCAAGACAGTCTCAACTGCCCTTCCCAAAAAATCGAAGGTCCTTTTTTCTCTCCCTTATAAATACAGTTACGGAGGCGAAGGAAAAATAATGGAGAGACTAAGCTTTCTATCCTCCCAGAAAAGTCAGTGGTAAAAAAAAAAAAAAAAAAAAAGAAAGAAAGAAAGATTCCCGCTCTTCAAAAAATACGGTGGCCAAGAGATTTACTTGTTGTTCTTGTTCGATATTTATCCCAGAATCTGATTTATTAAATCTATGTAAGAGATGCCTTGACAATCCAATTACGTACAACTTCCTCAATGGAAAAGCCACACTAAAACATGTCGATAACATAAAGATACAGCAATAGGAAAAGCAAGTATAATAAAAAGATAGATTTCAAATACATATATTTATATATTGGCAATCATTCTCTATTGCTTTAAAAAGAGGATTCCAGAATAAAGAAGTACTAATTATTTTATGAAAAAAAAGAGTAATTTACTCTCAAACATAATGTAAGGTTATTTTAAAATAATCACTTATTGACATTTGCAAAACAAAATATGATTCTAAGTATTTAAGATAATGTTTGGAATTATAATGTCTTAAGTAAATCAAATGGTAAATATATATATACACCATAACGTAAAAAATATTAATTTTCAAAGTCTTATAAGATTAAAATGATATAACATATCACATATGTCGAATCCTTTAATTCACCTTATTTATACATAAAAAAAAATACTCAGATTATTTAAAGGTGTTTTTTATTATTAACAAAACCTAGTATTTTCGAGCATGTCATGCTCATCATCAGGGTTAACACAACAAAAGAGTAGAAGTTCGACTTCTACTCTTTTGTTGTGTTAACCCTGATGATGAGCATGACATGCTCGAAAGTACTAGGTTTTGTTAATAAAAAACACCTTTAAGTAATCTGAGTATTTTATTTTGGTTTTATATTCAAAGTCTTGTTAATGTAGATTTTATGTCAATTTTTTATCGAGAAATTAAGTTAAAACGCAGCAAATCCATGACTGTTATCTAGTTATGTAAGGACGTAAATTCAAATTAAAGGGTTTTTCGAAACTTTAATAAATAAAATAATCAACAATGTGAAAAATTATTTATCGGATATTTATCACATGATTAAATTTATTAAAACTATGTAGTAGACATATTTCGCAGCATTCGCAAAATTTTCTACCTTAGCGTTAAGAAGAGTATGTGAAATGCTCATATACATATTTAACTAGCTTTTATATTTATTCTTACTTAGAAGTGCACAATTTATTTTATTTTTTTAATTTTAATTTTTAATTGATTCTTTAGTTCTACTTGCTGAACTACCAAAACGAGACTATTCGAAGAAAAAAAGAAGTATCAAAATATACGCATTTAATTCTAAAGCCATTATTTGTCATTCATTAAATATTAATTATTTTAAAGCAAGTCCGTTAATAAGAAAGGCAATTTATTTCTAATTCCTAATTATTAAACAGCCTTTAGAGAGCAATTAAAATTAAAGTCACCCAATCGCCGATATTTTTCTGAATTTTTAAGATATTTGACTGAATTGATTATTTTTAAGTGTTGTTCCATAGAGGTGATAAATAAATTATGACAAAAGATTTGTTATTCATGATTCGTGGTGCGCATGTACCGATAAAAAAATTCATACAATTGCTCATATTCCACCAAATAGTTAATATATTTGGTCCACTATCATATTACTTCTACATTTTGTCAAATATTCTGAAACTCGCGTTAAATTTGATAGAAAACCCTGCAAGACATAAAGTAAAAACATACGAGAATTCTTTTACTTTTCTATCTCCATCAATGTATGTGCTTTTCTTAGACAAATGATTACATATATTCTACAATATTCACATATTTGTAAGCTATATCGAAAGATCATTTCCTCACAATCTATTTGCGAAATCAGTATATATGTATATTTTTCAGCAGTATCAGTATATATGTATATTTCTGGTTTTTATATTCTTACAAGTTCACATCACTGTCATTAAAAGCTATGCATATCACTGTCATAAAATGTTTCATAGTCTGTTATAAAATGTTTCATACTATATCTTTCTTTCTCTTCTTTATTTATTTGTTAATTAAACGCTATTTTTTAAGTATTTAACTGTTTGGAAATCCGGGCTTTATAATTTGTGATGACAATGCAGATTTTCGAATGAAACAGCGAGATGACGATTTGGTAATTGAGCACTCTCTCCAGTTATATATAAATAGATTATCGATTAATGTCACAGGATCGATTAATATGTGATTTTTTAAGTAGCCATATCTCATTATTCATGGATATTTGCGCGGAAAATTTAGCTCTTAAATATCATACGACCAGACAATAAATTTAAAATGTGAAAGAAATCGAAAATTTATCAGCCTGTCCGTATGCATTAAGAATTATTTTTTTGAATATATTGCATTCACATTATAAAATTATTTAAAACATGGGGAAAATTTTTGCACTAATTTAATTGATTATGTATTTTAAATATAATATTCTTCATCAAGTAAAAAGCATTAATGAATTATCATCCAGGGGTTTTAACACTAGAACCGCGGCGACGGGTCATTTTGACCCGTACCAAACGAATAAGTGCTGATTGAAACCAGAAATTTCTTCGAAGAATAAGTTACTTAAGTTCCGAATTAGAATAGTTTAAACAAATAAGTTAAATGGTTTAATTAAAAAATCTGGTGTGAGATATTTTTATGAAATTTGAGTAAAATTTGCCGCGGTTCTAGTGTTAAAAAATTATTTCTAATATAGGAGGGAAAAACCCTAAATATAAGAAATAAAAGAAAAAAGAAAATAATCGTTTAATAATTAAAACTCATGTTTTATAATGGAAAATATTATTTCAAAATGCTCATTATTGTACATGATAACTGGATTTATTTATATAAATATTAACATAAAATAATAATAATAATAGTAATAATAACTTAAACGTGTTTAAAAGCGCCAAAATATGCATAATGTCTATGGTTATTTAGATGATAAATTGTTAGAATCTTGAAACTTTTATTGTATAGAACCAGTTTAAAAGTAGTAATTGAAAAATAAATAAATAAATAAATAAATAAATAAGCTAAATGTTCATTTTGAACAAAGTATAGTATTAAAACTTACCAAGCTGTTAAAATTCACTACATTGTACACACGCTATATAAACATGCATATACACTCATTATGTACATACTTTAAGATGAACCAGATTAGAAATAAGAAATTTAAATCTGGATTTAAAAAAATCTAATTTAAAATAGAGAAGATATAATGTATAAGCCAACCTTCCAATTTCAGTTTCTGCTAAATTTATTTGGAGTGTATTGTAGGAATTATTTTCTCTACGACATGTGTTTTCTTCTGGTATAAATAAATTAAGAAGCATCAGCAAAAATTAAAAATAAAATAATTTTGTTTACAAAATAAATATCATTTAAAATAGTAACTATAATTTAATAGTAAAATTAAAATGTATGGGGTATCCATTCCGTTTCAAACAAAGTCTAATGAAACTTGGAAACATTATTGCATTTAATTAAAGCCGATACATAACACGACCAGTGTTTTTGATTTTTTACATAACCTTTTTATATTTTTTAATTTTATAAAATAAAATTAGCATACAAAAATTAAATATTAAAAAATAAAATTCTGTATACTAAATCGATATAAAATTCTCTTATTTTTCCGCGACTTTGTTATTTTAATTAAATATAAACATTTAACTAGAAAGAAAATTAGAATTTTAGGTACTACAATATTATTTTACTTCAATATAAGGTGGATATTCGCAGTAAAAAATAACCTATTTTAATATGTTGTTAGCTACTTCGAGATAAAATTCAAAATTATTAATAAATTGAGATTAAGCTCGCAAACAAATTACTGTGTAATTTTTTTTCATAAATTGCATTACATGGATACATGTGAATAGATCTTTTACATGGGATTGCTTTTACATGGATACATGTGAATAGATCTCACTATCACGTTTAGCACATCACTATCAAGTTTAAAGAGATACATTGATACAAGAAATACACTGCTCAAAAGAATTAAAGGATATTGCAGTTTTAGGTGGATTTTGTATCTGGGAAACTTTTTAGCTGATTGATACATGGTCGACAGACATAGTAGGTTATATGAGAACAAATTACACAAGTTTGGCAGAAAAAAATGTATTTTATTGCGCATTTGTGTACAAAAGGAAAAAAACACAATTTGTGCATATGAGAAAAAAAGAATAAGAAAAGGTGTTTTCTTCAAAGAAAATCATTTTCAGTAGGGTGTATGGTTTCCACGGGCGGCCAGCAACGTTGAACACCTTTGAGACATGGACTCAATGAGGCTATTAATGGCGAGTTCGGGTATTCTGCCCCACTCTTCCAGAAGAGCTCGTTCCAGTTCTTGGAGAGTTTGTGAGGGTTGTTGGCGGCTAGAAACTCGTCTTCTTAGAGCGTCCCGAACGTGCTCGATTGGATTCATGTCTGGAGAACACGCTGGCCATTCCATTCGAACGATTCGTTCCTCGAAAAGGAAATCCTCCACCAGGTTTGCACGATGTTGCTTACAGTTATCGTCCATTAAAATGAAGTTATCTCCGATTGCTGCAGCGTAAGGGACTACAATACGTCTGAGGATCTCATCCCTATATCGGCGACCAGTCAGAGCTCCATCTCGAATGATGTACAGGTCAGTGCGCCCGTCAATGGAGATGTCACCATACATCAACACTCCTCCACCGCCAAATCTGACACTTTCGTGCACGAACGCAGGATTATTCCTACTGCCACGGTCCCTCCAGATGAAAATACGCCTATTATCGGGATGCACAGAAAAACGGGACTCGTCAGAAAACAGAATATTGCTCCATTGATTTCTCCTCCAGTTGACATGCTCGGCTGCCCACTCCCTGCGGTCGCGACGATGCCTTGATGTTAATCTAACACATACCATCGGTCGGCGAGCATACAGACCTACAGCATGGAGCCGGTTTCGGACAGTCTGAGTTGAAATCGTGGTGCCTGTAGCCGAGCGAAGGTGTTGTTGGAGAAGAGTAGCGTTCATGTTTCGGTGTCTCCGAGCTGTTAACGCTAAATACCGATCTTCATTGGGCGCTGTTGCCCGTCTACGACCTTGCCCAGGTCTTCGGCCGGCACATCCACTCTCCAAAAAACGGTTCCAGATGCTGGAAATGACACTTTGTGACACTCCAATGGCTTGCACTACTTTGGCTTGAGTTTGGCCTCCTTCTAACCTACCAACAATTCTCCAGGCTTCTGAATCTGTCAAATAACTTCGCTGAGACATCGTACTCATCGAAACAAAGCAATCACTGAATGCCGATCATCCTTGTCTTCATTCTCTTTTATCCAGTTGAACGTCAAATTTTATTCGCTGCCGCTGAAGCGACATTTTTGACGTCGAACTCAAAATTTGCATACTCCACAGTTTGAAAACCAGAAAAATTTCAATTTGTGATTCCCTTCTTCTATTTTCGGCAAAAAAAATTTCGTTTATATCTTTATTTTATATAAAACTTCAAATATCCTTTAATTGTTTTGAGCAGTGTATTTGAAGCTGTTGATGTAGAAAATACTCTAAATTATCAGGAAGCTAGACAATGTCTTCCGACACTGGATATTTCATAAGATTGGTATTTTGGTTTATATTTGTGAAATTAAGAGAAAATTATGTGTCAGTTTATATTTTCGTTCAATATTATGGATAATAATGGGTATTTCAGCTTCACAGTTCCATATAGATGTTCAAGAAAATTATGTGATTTAAGTGCTTCTGCAGCCGTCCTGTATCCATGTTCTCAAATCCGTAAAACTGGGTCATTACCCGGTAAGTAGAAGCCTGGACAGCCGTGAGAAAGAAAGACAAATATGTGATTTAGTCTTAAAAAATTGCCAATTAGTAAAATTTGTTATTTAATGTAAACAATAAAATTAACACGGTAACTTTAAGAAACTGCGGATTCTACTTTAAAACCTATATTATTATCAGTTCTACATTTTAGAGAAAGAAAATTTAGATTGAGATGTAAGATAGCTAATACAAATTTCTGAACTATATTTTTCATCCGTACAGGCAATTAGATATTTGGACAGAGATAAATTAAATATAACTGGATTCTACTCATTTTCAAAATGCAAATTTAGCCCAGTAAAAATTTTCAAATTTTATTTCGCCAACCTCTTGTGCTCTAGAGATGTTAGCGGATGTGTGTCACTAACCACCAGATTTGCCGCATATGGCAGTTTTTTTACTTTCTTTTACATTATCGATAAAATATCAATGCTCTCGTAAAGCAAAAAAAAAAAAAAAGTTTCTATTTGCAAATTAAAATTTTTTGGAAAGAATTCCGAATGTCTAATTAAAATATCAACCATATATCAGGACTTACACTATGTCCACGTTATTGTCGAACATCAATAAAATAGCATAACGTATGCTGCTTACGTCATATAACTGAAGAGGATAGTAAGATACTTTTTTAATTCAGAATATGAACACTATTTCTAAAAAATATAACAAAATTATCGAAAAAATATAATGGAGCCATCATATTTTACAATTAACAATTTTATCATCCCGTGTAGCAAACAATTTTAATAAAATTCTGATTAAAAATATAAAGCCATCAGAAAACTGTAGTTGTGCTTATGAATTAGCTGTTTAATAGAAATACAATATGAAAACAATTGCAGATCCAAAACGGTAAACTTTTAAGAAACAATTCTTGAATCTTTGTAAGTTCTTATACCGTAAATGTCATTTATCATAAGTTGTTTGTTTTTTAATAATTTTAAATGACAAAAACAAATTTTTGTATCTTTTTTCCAGGTTTAGACAATTAAAACATCTAAATCGTTTTTTAAACACAAATTGTTATATATTAACAATTGTCAACGTCTGACATTTTAGTATTTAATTTTTTATATTTTAATATTAGTTATTTAGTTTCAGATGTTAAAAAATAATAATTGTTTTTTTTTCATATCTTAAGTTAGTTATTTTGGAAAAAAAATATACCAATCATTTTGAGAGGTATTTATATTATCCATCATATAGAAATCCGATAGTCACCGTTTGACATTTTACTACATCATAGCGTAATCTTAAAAAAATTCCATTGCTAGTTAATTGATAAAAGTTTTTTTTCTAATAATTAATTAAGCTTGCAATCTAAGGTAAAAAACATTTTTGCAAATACCATGTGGGAATTTAGGTTGCTAGAAATTTTTTAGCAACTTTTTAAACAATTAGTTTCAACATATTAAGTAACAGCTTATCAGATTATTTACAATGCTTCTTTAGATTTAGAAAGTGGCAATAACTCCAGCAAATCTATATGTTTATCCTTTAGTATTGTATACTAAATAAGGGGTTGAAGGAGTAAAAAGTGAAAGTTTCCAGCTGTAAGTCTTTTATTTAATGTATATCAAATTAAAATTTGTAATTAATAATTAAAGGAAGAAATGGTAATAATTCTGTACGAAATTAAAGTAAAATGTTTAACAACAGCAATTTGTTTTGCTACAGTTGAAACGAAATATTACTTTGATAACTATTTTAGCAGTCAGCGGTATATATAACAAAAGAATTTGGAGAACGTTCACAAATACATATTATACTCAGTACATACTCAACACAATATATTTTTTATTATTACTTAAATTTCAATATAAACCCTTTAAATACCCTTAAAACAGTTTTCTGTATAAATAATGTAATACAATTGCTTTGCTAATGCAGATGTTATTGTAATGATAGTTATAAATAAAAAAATGTGATTAAGGATTGCTAATTAGCCAAATAAAAAAAATGTGGCATTTTGTATAATTTAAAAAAGATTATTGATAAGTGAGGCAAAGAAAAGCAAATTTTAAAACAATGGAAAGAAAATATCCAATAATGGACATTTTAATATCAGGTTATCGACAAGGTTGTTTACCAACCTTGTCGATAACGTCGATTTTCGATGTCGATTTCGAATGTCGATTTTCGTTTTATCCAAGCCAGTTATTACTTAAAGAAAACCACCCAAAATTTGACAGAGCTTTTTTTTACTCCTCCCAAAGGAAATAGTGTTGCGTACGAACGTAACAAACAGCAACTTTCTCCTTATTTAAACGCAGAATCTTTAATAAACAGAAAATATACTATTAAATTTAGTGTCGATCTTCTTGATCGCTGCAGTTTCATCTGTTTTCCTCCCAAAATCATTTTCATCAATTGCTAACAAACTATGATAAACAGCACTATGGATCTTCTTTAAACCACCTAAATATTATTTTGAATGACATTAACACGAGAACCGCCATTAGGGGTTAAAATGACCCATGCCAGATTGATAATAACCGATTCGAACCAAAATTTTCTTCATAAGATATGATAAATGTATGTAGCGCAAAAATAGACTAATTAAATAAGTTAAATAGTTTAAAATTATAATTCTGGTGAGAAACACGTTTTGTAAAACTTGTGTAAAATACCCGGCGGTTCTAGTGTTAAAATACTTGATAATTTAATTAATTTCAGTTCTTAAGTAAAAATACAGCACAACACAACATTGATCCGTTCCATAAAACTGACCATGATAATTATGACCTTAATTCAAAATAATTACTTGATTTTATCGTATTCATAAAAAATGGTGATATACAAACATTGCCATATCTAAACGTTGCCGTATATAAAAAATATATAGGTTGTAAATTTATTTAAAAGGAAATAAACGGTATAAAAAAACGATATCGCTATTCTCATGAGAGGTAATGCTTCACTTATTTGTTAATAAGATTTAAAATTTATCTGTTTGCAGTATTTTACTTTTAAATACATTTTTTTCTTCAAAGAGCAACGAAAAAAAGGAAAGAAAAGATTCTAGTTTATGCCGATGGAAATAAAAGAAAAAGAAAAAATGATATAACTATAAAGTGCATTTGAATAAAAGGAAATTTAGTGCTATTTCTTAAAAAATACAAAGAAATGCGAAGAAGTATTGAATTGTTCTAAATTAGAAAAATGATTTCCTCCATGTACCAGACACACAAGCCATGCTTAACCATGATTAGCAAGCCTGTTTATTGTAGGATCATTACTAAATCGTCATTTTATATGGCTAATGGTTCATCACGAAAACGCATACTGTTCACAAGAAGTCACGCTGACACAGTCTTTTCACTTCTTTGTACGATTTCTTCTTGGAAAAGTAAACATCCGTAATGTAACGACACTTTACCGCTAAATGCCCTATACGAGCGTACAAAGGCCTGCATATTTCACTACATTATTATGTTCTACATTCTTTTATCATTGTAGACTATTTTATTGTTGCATCCGATGTAGACAAAAGTCTCTTCATCTTGTTTTTTTTTTTAACGAATTCATTACTTAAATTCCAACTTGTGTTTCTCTTTATACATTGGGTCACATAGAATAAAGCTTTCGTTATTCGTGGATTTTGAGTATTTTAAGTTGTTTTTTTATTTCTTTTATTTACAACACGATTATAATTTCCAAATAACCTATCATAATCATACAAACTGTATCAAATAATTTTGCACTAAATTTCACTTCGCTATGGAAGGATTATATATTGATTGAAGGTTATAGATTGAAGGTTATAGATTTATTTTTCATATATATTCATAAATTTTAATTTCTATAGGACATTAAACAAAGCTTTAAATGATATAAACTAAATAACAAAGTTATAAAAAAAGTTAAATCCAATTTGCGGTACCACTATGCTCTTTGCTGATAGAAAACATTTATTTTGTTCAACCATATATAAAACCATATATATGTCTATATATGCATATATGCATTACATTTTGGCATAATCAAGTAAAAAATAAGGTTCTATAGCTTTTATACTTAACCAATTTCATGAGAAACTAGATCATCTTTAATACTCACCAATTGGCGATTCCTGCACCGCATCATTTGAATTATCCACTCTGAAAAGCTGCACTAAAAGTCCTCTTTAGCCAGATTATTGAGAGTCACATGTTCTATTGTCCTAGTGAAGGATACAGGATTATTCATGTGTCTTGCAAAATCTGATTACTATATTTGACGATTTCTATCAACTTAGCATTAGCTCAAATATTCAGACAACGATTTTCGAAGAAAAAAAGCTTCTAATCAAATTGAATACATAAAGGTTTTTAGTTCCGTTCATTTCAAAATGCTTATGTCATATTTTGTCATTTAAGTGACAAATACACACTTCTTATCACATAATCTTTCAGTATTCACTTTAGCTATTAAGAAATTTTTTCATGAGTTGAGATAAAGTATACTTGCGCAGTACCTGTGAAAGTTTACTCTAAAATGCTTCTTCGATTAATGTGTAAGATTTCAGAATGTTACACAATTATAGAAAAAATTATTATAAAGCAAAAATAGAGGGTGAATCGAAAGTACCTGACATATTTTAAACATCATTTTAAAAAAAATTAAGCATTCATGTTCGAGGATGCGTTCGAAAGTGCTTCTATGGTGCCTAGACTTGTAGGTTTGTCTATTAAATAACCGGACTTTCATCATAAAACTTTTCTTTTTCACCTATTACGTAAGAAACTATATCATCTTAAATATTCGTCTTTTGGTGATACCTGCACTGCATTATCTGAATTATTCACTCTGCGAAACAGTATTAAAAGTCCTCTTATGCCAGATTGATAAGAATCACAGTCGCTTTTCCTTTAACCAATTCCGCGCTCAAAAAGTTTGCCCTCTTTAACTGAGATTTGAGTTTTTCAATTAAATAGAAGTCATGGGCTGCTACATCAGACAAGTATGGTGCATGATTCAACACGAAATGATGTATTCTGCTGGTGAGGGATCCAGGATTGTTCATTTGTCATGCAAAATCTGATCAGTTACTTTCTTTGTCGATTGCTATCAACTTAGCATTAGCTCAAATACCTAGCCGACTATTTCTGCGGATCAGTAATCCAACTTTTTTACGTTCACGCCCGTTTATGATATGCATTTTTGTCCAAGGAAGGCTTCGTCTTACGTCTTTTTGAACAATTTAAATCATTTAAAACCTTGAGTTTGCGAAAAACATTCATGTCTATAGACTTTTTTAAAACATTGAATACGTATGTATGGCAGTTTAGCCGAAAATGTTCACTAAAATCTTTAGCTTAACTCCTTGCTCCATCTGAACATTTATCGTTTTCCAGCGAGTCACAGGCACGCTATTCACCCTGAGCAAATACAGCAGCCAAACTGCGCGACATGATGACATTGACTATCATGTAGGAGATACTGCGTAATAGAAAGTTTGATTTCACCATCCTGGCTATTTACCAGAAACGGCACCACAAGACCTGATTTTAATAGCCACACCAATGATCAAATGTTTTATTTAAGCAAATTAAAATATTAGTTGAATATAATTGCTCTTAGATGGCTAACAAGTGCGTATGATAATCGAATGTCATTAATACGGCGTAACAATCCGCTACCATTTTTCAGAGTGGCCTCTCGTAATCCCGAATTTCTTTTTGCAGCTTTGTATATAAAAAGAACAGTCTGAATTTTTAACTTCTTTAAACAAACATTTCAGCATGTAAAACAATTTCGTCCTCTTTTGCACGGCACTGAAATAGGTATTTAAATCGTACATAGAAGTACTTCAAAGTTACAGAATCACGATAATGCCATTCATTTATTTAACCAGACAAAAGTCAATTTCTTATACACATGGTAAATTAACTTAATAAAGTCTTGCTGGAAACTTCCAGATATAATTAAAAAATTGATTATACAAGTTGTTCAGATTACACGTAAACATATTTCTAAGGTTAAGACATTTAATTCTTAAGTTAATTTAAACAACCGTAGAAAAGCTCTTCTCTTCTTGTGTGAATAAGTACTAGTAAAATCCAATGTAATTTTTCTACTGAAATTTTGCCATTGAATTCTCATGCATATTTAAAATACCATACACAATAATGATAGCGCAAAATAAAAAAGCTATTAAAATGATCGAAATTTTCTGCCCGTTTGAAACTGGAATTTCAGCTCTTAATTTTCCGAGAGTAAATATCATTTTAGATTCATTTCCCCTCAAAATAAAATTCTGCTTTTAGAAATATTCATTCTCATTTTAATTAAATTTTCGTTAAGAAACAAGATTCATTTATACCAGAAATAACAATAACATATTATGAATATTTCATCCTTGATGTTTTTAAAAAAGTATTATGTGATTATTAATATCTTTCAATTTGAAATTAGGTTTGAATAGCGAAAGCGTAATACTCAATAATGTATAAGCAATACTAATTTTTAATTGTCTGTAGTGATTGAAACTTTGAATATGTATTAAATTTTGTATCAATATTGATTTTTATAATACATAGGTTTGAATGTAGCTTAATATTTTCATATGATATTTCAACTGAATACATATATATATAAATATATATATATATATATATATATATATATAGATAAAGTAAATAATTATTGTAAATTAAGGCATATTATATCTATTATATTTATGTAAGACGCCCTTGAATTTTCTTTCTTCTGAATATAAAAATGTAAATTTTTCGAACAGGGTGTTGTACGATTTCATTAAGGAATTACACAAACTTTTTTGTATTTATATGTTTTTATATTTGACTAATTATTATCTTTATTTAGATATAATTATAATTATTATCAAATATGTTCAACTGATTAATTTCACGACGGATATCATGCACTTCTGTGACTGTTAAGAGGGTTTTAACGAAATGTACCGATAAAAAAAATGCTTCCCTTATTTTATGTAAAACCGAAAAAATATCCAGGGATAGTCATGACAAATAATAGGCATCTAATAATCCTTATATTTTTAATAAATATTAATCTACAATTTTATCTACCTTCCTCAAATTTATACCCTGGAGTTTTTGTAGATATTTTTTATACACTAAAAGAAAATTCATTCATTTCCACTGTAATTTACTTTTTTCAGAGTTTTTTAAGTGATTTCGTCAATGCGTGAATATATACAATTGGAATAAACATTGCCAGTTAATAAAAAAATATCATTTCATTAGCTGTGGGATTTATTTATATACTGAAAACTATAAAAATATATAAAAAACCTTAAAAAAAATAGAAACTAGAAACTAACGAGACTTAGTGCTATTATCTCTAAATAATATTACTAATCCCATATTTGCTAATTTCTTATACATTCACGAAATCATTTCATCAAACAAAAATACTTCCGTTAAAATAAGGAAATTTTACTGTAGATCAACGGATTTTTTTTAATAATATAACGAACAGTTAAAATGATTCCTCATATTACTTGTGGTCAAACCATTAATGTTTTATAATATTGTAAAACGAAAAATATTTTACATTTTCCGGATACATTTCTTTTACAAAAATTTTAATCAATAATTATTTTTAAAGAATGAATCACATTTTTATTATTGTAACCCTATTTAAGTCTGTTTTATTTATTTATTTAACAAAGAATTAATAAATTTTCATTATTCATGAGCTTATTTACTGTTTGAATATTAATAAGATAATTCTACTTAAATTCCATCAAATGCAAAATAACGAAAAAGCTGTTTACGAAAATAAATAATAATAAAAATAAATACTTATACATTCATTTCTATATGGAATAACCTTGATTTCAAAATGTTTCATTAAGGATCAAGTTTTTAAAAAATCTTTTTTAGTTACTACGCACATAAAATAAAAACAGACGAAACTCTTCAGTTTAATAACATATACTTGAGTTTAGCTTCCTCTAATGAAGCACTTGGAAACAAAATATAAAAAAACTTTGTAGCAGAATAGCAAAGGGTTTGTACGAAGATTTCCAGAAGTATCTTTCGTGTTGCTAGATTGGATTAACTATGTCTTACATTCATGCAACGTGTTCATTTAGTTGCATTTTCTGAGGCACGATATTTTTGTTAAAATATTTTCATCAATTTCATTTTTAAGAACAATGTATTTTTGTGTTTAGTGTGTCTTTCTAAGTTTTAAGTATTGCGGTTTTATAAATAATTTGAATATCGAAAAATCAAAGGGAGAAACTACGCAGTTTTTTATAGATTTTATTTGTTTCAAAAAAGAAAAATAAATAATATATATATATATATATATATATGTATATATATGTGTGCGTGAGAGAGAGTGATAACTATCTTTCAAAATTAGTAAAGTTCAATTTCGTGAAGATAAAGTTCATCTTATATAATCCACACTAGAAACTCAAGTATTATTTGAAATGTATTGTTCAGACTTCGAGAACACAAAATGATTAAATAATCATACTGAATTGATGATGGTTTTTTTACGGATTTTTCTTACTTCTTTATTATTTTATTTTGTGTATTTTTATTTGGTATGTATCCATACCTCATTCACTTTGATATGGATGATGCATAAGTCATATATTTGAAAAGCTATTTTATAAAATATTGTTGATATTTGAATATTACTGATATTCTTGTATTGATATATGAGATTAATCAAATACTTTAAATTGAATTTTACTTGAATGTGTTGAGATACATAAGATAAACTACTTTTGAGATTAAATATTATTTAACATTGAATATGTTCAGATATATAAATTTTATTACTAGAAGATTGATGTATTGTAAAAGTGACAATCCTTATACACTGGAATAATTAAGAGTAATTACCTTCCAGAGTATAGTAATTACCAGGTATTTTGGATATTTTGCTCCATAAAAATGCATAATGCAAGTGCCAGTACGTATTGCACTACTTTTTATTTCATAAACCTAAGAAATAAATTTTGCTCTTTTATTTGTTGCATAATATCTTTTTTATTTTCCTTCTGAAAAATCATTTGATTACCCACAGTTCCCTTCTATCGACGCCAGGGGACTGATTGCATCATTTATTCATCCAGCGGTATGAAAGAACTCTTTCGTTTTTTTTCGCGATGTAAGCTTTTGCATTGATTAACCCTTTCTGGCGCAAACAAATTCTGTTCGTAAAATGAGAAATTGTTGACTGACACCGGAATTTACAAAAGATTTTTTTTAGAAATTAAGGATTCCCTGATCTAAGCTGTCATTGTAAAAGTAAAATTTTACTAAAATATTATTGGTGCCGTTTGTAAGTTTGGAATTAAAATTTGGTGCTGCCGGAGTGGTAACACTGCGCCGGAAAGGGTTAAAGTCCTATTTTCTAATAAAGTAATTGGCAACTTAGATCTTAACCGTAAAATCCTGTATTCTAGCGGCTGTTTGGATATAATCTCATTCCACTGGCTTCGGAGCAGATTTTTCTACGTTTTTCTAGTGCATCCATGTCACTTGGCATGTCCTAACAGCACCCATGTCACTTGGAGGAGTTTTTAATATAGTGATGTTCTCTATTTTAAAAACCATAGTTATGTTTTTCTATGGCGACATAATACGTTGATACTGACATCAAACCGTCGTCTGGTGGAATTGTTTCGTTAACATGTGAATGACAAATAAATGTGTTTAATGAAAATCAAACGTCTTTGAGTGATTTTAATGGGAAATTCGAATGGAATTTCATTTCATATCCTACCACCGTGCGCCATGCCTTACTGCGAATTAAAAGTTCCATGATTTAGTGATGGTTAAAAATAGTACGTTAAATATTGTAAAAAGAAAAGGAAAAAGTTAAATATTAAAAGAATTTGGAAAATATGAATTTAGAATTAGGGCGAAAAATCTTTATTATTACCTATATATATACATATACAAAAAAAAAGTCTGAAATTCGACTTTCATATAATTTCAATAATGATCAAAATAAGCATTTTACAATGCGAATAATCTACTATCGAAAACAATAACTACAAATGCATCTCTATAATACAAATAAAAAATATGTTCTTGAGTAGCGTTGACGTTTTATTAAACGCAACAACACCTGAGCAATACACGTTTTTAACTTTAAAACATCACAAAATTTCAATTTTTAACCCTTTCTTGCGCAGTGTTGCCGGGCCGGCAACACCTAATTTTATTTCCAAACTTGCAAAAGGCACCAGTAATATTTTAATATAATTTTGCTTTTACAATGAAAGCTTAAATTAAGGAATTCGTTATATCTAGACAAGTCCTTTATAAATTCCGGTGTCAATCAACAATGTCTCATTTTACTAATAGAATTTGCTTGCACCGGAAAGGGTTAAGCCATGGGATAGGAAAAAGCATTTTTATATTTAATTTGTTCGAAAACTGTATACCAAATTATTATATTTGTATGGCTTTTAAAATATTTTTCAAGTATTAATTCTTTTTGTATCTTTCTGTATCGCGTGCTGCCAAATTATGAATTTGCACTTAAATCAGTATGACTATCTGAACCATAGTTTAGCTGTAATACTCCATTAAGTAATTAAGAATTCTTGAATACATAAATAAAATAAAAAATTAACATAAATAAAATAGGAATTGATCATGCATCTTGTAATGGACGTGTCAAGTAACAATGACGACATAATGCAGAAGTTAAAAAAATAAAATAATCTTTATGTGAAGAAGAAGTTATTTGGGATGACAATGGAGTGCAATATATTTACTATTCTGATAAAATTTTGTTTCCAATTTACTTTCAACTTATATGTATTCATTAAATGTAATCCAAATGTAAACATGACTTACGCTATGAAAAAGTACTTCTCAATATCTTATTCACGTCTATTTCGCTGTCCAAGAAACTCTATCTTAGAAAGTATTTTACTAGAAAGCAGTTCACATGTTCTAAAAATTTATTAATAAACCGTGGTTTCCAGCAATAACTTTATTAAAATACAATGGAGCAATTTCTTACGAAATGGTGAAATATTCCGCTTATATAAGACAAAAATATCCAATCACGTGGCCATAAAACGAACTTCAAATCTATAAGTCTTAGGCTCCTATGTGAGACAGCCCTCGACTGAAATCCGATCATTCAGCCTTACGCTCTCATATTTATAGTTCACCATCTGACCATCACATTGTGTTCCACAAATAGAATGGAAAGCTAAGGCGCGGCACACAGCAGGAAGACATGTGACATAAAAGCGTGAGTCGGGAAAAAATTTTCTACAGTTAACAAAAAAGAAACTGATTTGAATATCAGAATTTGTCTCATGTGTCACACCTTTTGCGCATAACTCTCTGATCGTGGCGCGCTTATCTCCATATTCTGTTGCATCAAATATAGTGATCCACCTGTGAGACGAATGTCATAGAATTTCCTAGGAAAATGTGTGGAAAAGCACCGATTTCCTCCTATAGAATTTTATAGAGTCAATAATTACAACTTTATTTTCTTGCTTTGTGTGTGTATGTGTGTGTGAAGAAAATGCTTCAGATTTTCTTCAATTATATATTTTACTTAAGAATTACATATTTTATTTAATTTCATCACAATTATTTAGTTTTTCTATACATAAAAAAAATCTCACATAAGTTTAACAAGAAACGTGAAAGTTATATATATATATATATATATATTGCTCTTAAAAATAGAAAAAAAGAGTGTAAAGCAATCAAATTAAAATTATTTTGAAAGTGTAGCAAAATGTCTCTAATAGTAAGTAAATTGCAAGCTTAATTACTTTTATGCATTGAAAGTGTGAGACGATTGCGTCAGAAAGTGGACGGCTGAGTTTCTTCTCAGTTCTATTGTGCTGCGTATGCATTAAAGCTCAGCAGTCACACCAGTTCAACGAGGTCTAAAACACGCAAGTTTTCCTGCCAATCAACGTACTTCATTCGTCATTTTCGCGTCGTTAATGGACTATGATATGACTTAAAGAGTCGAACACCAACGCCTAGGACAATAAAATCAAAAAAAAAAAAAAAAAAAAAAAAAAAAAAACCTACATTTAAGGCGCTCAGTGAACTTCTGCCGCTTAATTACAACAAGATCTCCTGAAATGACCGCAAAATTCAGATTATGAGAATTAAAAATGAAAGGAAATTTTATATTAGATGTCGCTTTCATTCACGCATGCTAGTCATCAGACAAAGCGTTCGCATTAAAAAAAATAGGGTCCCTTTATTGGTGAATAGCCTACCACGATATGCTTGAATTACGTACTTAACCCTTTAACATTCATTGGTTTCTTAAACAATCGTTATCCCTACATTGTTAAAAATATGTTGAAAAATTACTTGCGTTTAATATATGTATTTTCTGACATTAAGAACAATGTAAAATCGCCTATGTACCGTTCTGATTGGTTAGAAAATTGATAGTTTTTAAAAACAGAGTTAATCAGACAACATATAGTAGACGGAGGTAAAAAAGGTTTTCCCGATATTTTTAACAGTGTATGTTCTGTTTCCTGAGATGTTGCAGTCGAATGGCTGCGATGCCTTTAAAGATACGTTTTGCAATTTTCCATATGCAGGAAGCTTGAGCTCAGTTAGTGCTATTTCCTTCAAAACATTTCGCACTCCTTGGTATTAGTGTACTATAGCTGATTTTTTTTCTATTTTTTTTAATCTAAGTCAATTCGACCATTTAAAAATATTTAATGGAATGTCTATCCTTCTTATGTGGGTAATTTATAACTTCTTTTATTCTATTTAAAACTTCTTTTATTTTATAAAGTTTCTGAAATTATTTCATTCAGGCACAAAAGCCCAGTGCTAGGGCCCGATGCACTAATTGAATGCTGTGATATAGATAAAAGAAAAAAAACATATGAACCTATCTATTTTAATAAGGTGTGCATTTGTTTGTCTTCTCTTATGATGAAGACAAAATAACATGAAATCACAAACTTGCAATGACACTTTAATATAAAAACAGAGTACAGAAAACTTTTAAAACTGCTTAAAATAGTCTTTCTGTTATCTAAGTAGAGAAACTGTACTAATTTTTTATGAAACGGACTTACTTCGCTACATTTTTAAAATGTATTTTATTTAAAGAAAATCGTAAGTAAAAAATCTAATTATTTTCCTTCATTTACAATATATTATTTAACTAGCGGCCTTCGCCCGCTACGCTGGTCGGTTTATCTAAAGAAATCTTGAAGAAGTAGTTAGATAAGGTTCAGACATACATTAAAAAAAAAAAAAAGCAAGTCGATCATTCAAAAAACGTTGGGAAATATCAAATATTTACTGTAATTTTTTAAAAAAAACAAAGTTTCGAAAAAAAAAATTAAATCGAAAAAAAAATTACACTGACATATTAATGCAAGGAAATTTTCCCAGAGAGAAAATTCGCCTTGAATACAATATTTCAAATTCTTTTAATTGCTTATAGGCGTTAATGCCAACATAGTGAAAAAAAATTCCATGCTGGGAATCGAACCCGGGCCATCAGTATGGCGCACTGACGTTCTACCGACTAAACCACATGGAACGACAGCCAGCTTGAAACTTTCTCATACTTAAGTAGACTGGCGAAAACATAACGATAGCGCGTTTTAAAATCGCACAGTGACATCTATTGGATTTTATATGTACTAAAAAACGTTATGTACTAAAAAACGTGAGCAGCGCACCTAATAGTTTCTTTTGTTTCTTTTTGTTACTTTTTTGTCTGTTGTCCGATTTTGATGAAACAAAGCCTATACACTGCCCGGGAGTGTGCATTCTTCATTAGTGAAAACCGCATAAAAATCCATTCAGTAGTTACGAAGATAACCTCGAACAAACAGACAGACAGACAGACAGACAAAAAATTCAAAAAAATTTTTTTTGTGTTTCATTGGTTTTCTTTTATCGCCCTGACTCCATTTTTGTCAATTATCTTCAATGTACAGACACACCGGGTCCTACTGTTTTATTATATGTATAGATGATTCACCAACTATTTGCGTTTATAGATAAATTGGGATATACTACTTAAAATATTACATGAATAAAGCAATTGTCTTCATTTTTTTACAAGATGGGCTCATTTAACGAAATTTTTAAAAGCATTTTATTGAAAGGTCAGGAGTTAAATAATCAAAATATTTCCCTTATTTAAATAAATTTTTAAATGATTTACCAAAAAATTGATTTACCATTTTAAAATGATTTACCATTCAAAAGGAGCCATGAATAAAAATATAAATTTTTTCCCTCATTTAAAATATTTTAAAAATGATTTACCCACAATTATGCTTTTGCACATTTAAATATTTTTAAATCTGTATGATTTTTTTCTTTTTAAAAAACTATGTTTGCTGTAGTATATTGATGTCAATGCGCCAGACAAATTCTTTACAAATGAAATTTAGTAAGCCTAATATTTATAAATTCGAAGAAAGTTCAGTCTTACAGAAATATATTTGTTAGCTGAAAAATATTAAACAGCATGTTTTTAGGATTACAAAAACTAATTCCATTCTGTTTCCGGCAGTTTTTTTAATTTAGACATTAAAACATAAGAAACGCTACACGAAGAAACGACATATAAGACAAGTATCGTTAAGTTGTTTAACTCTAATATTTTCTCCAGCTTAAAACTTAATATTGCGTCCCAACAACAAAATCTTAAATTTCAACAAAATATACAGCAAAATTAATCTGCGGCGGACTGGGAGGGGGTTTGTTTCCGGAAGTGAAGCACGGAAATGGATTAAGCTGTTTAAGCGTGGAAGTGAATCTCAAGGAGATAAGACGTATTCGGGACATCCGTATAATCTTCCAGCATTTCACTGTCATTCTTAAACATCTTTTAAACAGTTTCCGTTCTGTCTTTTCACTAAGAGATTCTTCTTCAGAAATAATGCATTTATGCATTGTTGAATTTATTATATTTCTTTAAGTTTTGATATCATATGATATAATCTGTTAAATGTTGTTATGTGAAACATAAACGTTTTCGTATGCTATAGTTTTACACATTAAATCCATATTTTACCATCGTCATTTACACGGTGTCCATTGATGAATGTCCCTGTTTCAATGCTATATTATGAAAGTTTAATTTAACAGATTTACGACAAATCAGAGATCAAATTGAAGGTAAACAAACCTAGTCATTCTTACATTTATTCAATATATGCACATTTAGTTAAGTGGTTCACATCCAACTTAATGTTCAGTTCTTCCGACACTTTGGTTAGGAAATAATTCTTTGTCTATTCGCCTCTAACGGTTCTTATATCAGATCAGCAACAATGCTAAACACTCAGGAGTTGGCATTTTAAGTACACTGTTCAAAAGAATTAAAGGTTATTGCAGTTTTAGGTGGATTTTGTATCTGGGAAACTTTTCAGCTGATTGACACATGGTCGACAGACATAGTAGGTTATATGAGAATAAATTACACATGTTTGGCAGAAAAAAATGCATTTTATTGCGCATTTGTATACAAAAGGAAAAAAACACAATTTGTGCATATGAGAAAAAAAGAATAAAAAAAGGTGTTTTCTTCAAAGAAAATCATTTTCAGTAGGGGGTATGGTTTCCACGGGCGGCCAGCAATGTTGAACACCTTTGAGGCATGGACTCAATGAGGCTATTAATGACGAGTTGGGGTATTCTGCCCCACTCTTCCAGAAGAGCTCTTTCCAGTTCTTGGAGAGTTTGTGGGGGTTGTTGGCGGCTAGAAACTCGTCTTCTTAGAGCGTCCCGAACGTGCTCGATTGGATTCATGTCTGGAGAACACGCTGGCCATTCCATTCGAACGATTCGTTCCTCGAAAAGGAAATCCTCCACCAGGTTTGCACGATGTTGCTTACAGTTATCGTCCATTAAATTGAAGTTATCTCCGATTGCTGCAGCGTAAGGGACTACAATAGGTCTGAGGATCTCATCCCTATATCGGCGACCAGTCAGAGCTCCATCTCGAATGATGTAGAGGTCAGTGCGCCCGTCAATGGAGATGCCACCATACACCAACACTCCTCCACCGCAAAATCTGACACTTTCGTGCACGAACGCAAGATTATTTCTACTGCCACGGTCCCTCCAGATGAAAATACGTCTATTATCCGGATGCACAGAAAAACGGGACTCGTCAGAAAACAGAATATTGCTCCATTCATTTCTCCTCCAGTTGACATGCTCGGTTGCCCACTCCCTGCGGTCGCGACGATGCCTTGATGTTAATCTAACACATACCATCGGTCGGCAAGCATACAGACCTACAGCATGGAGCCGGTTTCGGACAGTCTGAGTTGAAATCGTGGTGCCTGTAGCCGAGCGAAGGTGTTGTTGGAGAAAAGTAGCGTTCATGTTTCGGTGTCTCCGAGCTGTTAACGCTAAATACCGATCTTCATTGGGCGTTGTTGCCCGTTTACGACCTTGCCCTAGTTTTCGGCCTGCACATCCACACTCCAAAAAACGGTTCCAGATCCTGGAAATGACACTTTGTGGCACTCCAATGGCTTGCGCTACTTCGGCTTGAGTTTGGCCCCCTTCTAACCTACCAACAGTTCTCCAAGCTTCTGAATCTGTCAAATGACTTCGCTGAGACATCGTACTCATCGAAACAAAGCAATTACTGAATGCCGATAATCCTTGTCTTCATTCTCTTTTATCCAGTTGAAAGTCAAATTTCATTCGCTGCCGCTGAAGCGACGTTTTTGACGTCGAACTCAAAATTTGCATACTCCGCAGTTTGAAAACCAGAAAAATTTGCATTTGTGATTCTCTTCTTCTAATTTCGGCAAAAAAAAATTCGTTTATATCTTTACTTTATATAAAACTTCAAATACCCTTTAATTGTTTTGAGCAGTGTATTTGGCAAGTACATAACAAAGAAGTACTCGCACATGCGCTTATGTAAGACTGTTTAAATTCCTCTTAACTCTATACAACGATTGCAGCATTTAAAATTTATTGAAATTTATAACTGGGAAAATCTTTTATGGACACCTGAATATAGGAATGTTTAGATTTAAGAAAATTTTACAAATAAAATTGTTTTTGTTTTTTTCACCACTACTAAATTAATCTCTAAAATTGATAAGTTTAAATTTAAATTCAATTTTAGTAATTTAAACTATTGGCTGTTTTTTACTATTTCACCTGAGATCTTTTTCTTTTTTTTCATTAAATAATTTTGTGGAAAAAGAACCAAAATCCTCTTCAAATTCAAACAGGGCACTTTTTATATATATCTGGGAGCCATACAAGAGTTGATGGGTAATTTCAATATGTATTTTCGGAATTTATCGTAGATTATTTTACCATTGTTCTATACATAGGACAATGAAAATCCAATATTGTGAAATTGAAAACCAAGTTTCCGGATGTTTTTGAATTTAATATTTATATTTCTTGTTTCATTAGTCTGTTACAACGATTTTTCGATTTTTTTTTCTGTGAGTAGTAAAACATAGGTTAAAAAGGTGGAAGTGTACTGCTACACATATTTAGTAGTGAGAGGAAGTAACATTAAAATAAATAACATAAGTATGCTTATTGTTAAATTCTGATGAAAACGTGTATTTCTTTAGAAGAAATCTATTTAAATATATTAAAATTAAAATATTATATATTAAAACTATATAAGCATTCTATTAAAATACTTAAAATTTATTTTTAAAATTACAAGAATGTATTAAAAGTGTATATTTTATGTATAATATTCATGCATTTATTTTAGAGATAAAAATAGAATCTGAAATAAGATATAGATAGGATAGCAAAATATTAATATGCCAGTTATTAATTGTTACTTTCAGAAAGAAAAATTCATCCAACTTTTAGACTTACGTAAATTTAATATGATAAGCATTCCAATATATTATGGAAAACTAAATGGAAAAAAAACTACGCTGAACAAAGGTAAGTGTCCATCTATTGCTGGCACAGGAATAAATTATCCGGAAGTTTTAGATTTTTTTTCTCTTTAGAAAATTACCATAACGTTTGGAAGCGTTGGAAACAATAACATGGATATCAAAGCTAATTTTCTTGGTGGGAAATACATTTTGTTTAAATCTTGGTTCCTCCCCGAATTTCATGCGTCACTGAAACTGTTAACCAGTTCTATCAACCACAGCTGTTAACATATTCAAGGTTCTTTCATTAAACTTAAGAGCGAGCGGATGAATTGGAAGGAAATCTCCTCTTTATTTTCATTCCCCCTACCTCTTATTTCCAACCCCCCTCTTTTGAAACTTTCTCACCTCATGCATTTATAGGGTGAGGAAACGCGGAAAAAATATCCCTGCCTATATTGAACTGAAATTAATAAAACGGTGAATTCCAACTCAAAGCTTGGATGGTGAAAAAGGTTGCTAGTTTGGCAAATTTATCACACGTTTGCCTTAAGGAAGATTTACCATTTGAAAGGTGTTTAGAATGCGTTTTTTTTTTACTGATTTAACCTTCAAAAATTAAGCTGTTCCTAAAACTTCTACTTAATTTTGAAAAGTTAGAAATTAAAATTATAAACTTTGCGCGCAAATTTCAATTGGAAGATCTAATTTGAGGGGATCTGTGACGCATTTTAAAGTTATTTTTATTTCTTGAGGTAAAATTTTGAAATTTTTTGTGATGTTAACCATATTATTTGTAAAAAAAAATCTTATAATAAAAATTATAATATTAAAGGAAATTAAAATTTATTAAAGTGGGGTAATTTAAAATTGTCATAACTCAACATATTTCATTAGAATTCAAAGTAGAATTTAATTTTTTATTTAAATAAACAGAAATATTTAAATTTTAATTTTGAATTAACATTTTTAATCATATTAATTTAAATAAAAATAAAAAAATACTTAAACGAATATTTTTTGATGATGCAATTGATGATGCAAAGAAATACAACTGAAAAAGATCTGTTCCAAATTTGAACTGTTTATCTTTAAAGGTTCTTGACTTATAACAATTTTTATACGAGAAATGGTGAAAAAACCCAACATGAAGAAAAACGCACTTTAATTGGAAAGCATTTCCATGAAAACTATTGCTAGTAGGGTAAAATTTAGAGTAGAGTATTTTACAGAATATCGGATATCACTGTATAATCGTGTCTTTGATATTTTTCCGACATTGGATGCAGTATTCTTTTTCTGAGGTCATTTTTGGAATTTGTTTCAAAACTGAAAGTTTTCTTAGAAAAAAATTGCAGTCAAAATCTAAAAAAACATTAATACATCTGTTTTAACATCCCGAGAAAAAAAAGTAATTTAGGCATATTAATGTATAATTAAGAAATTTGAAAATAGTTGTGACATAAGCTTTCGAGCGTCGCCTGTTAATGAGCTCTCCCTGACGCTACAACACATTTATTTTGTAAAAAAAAAAGTGTCTTACAACATTTATTCAATTAAATATTCACAAAGAGTCATAGGAAGTCGAAAATAATTTTTTATGCAACTTAAAATAAATAAATAAATAAAAATATGTTAACGAAATTTCAACCAACATTGTTTAAAATGCATGCATATCGCACCGAATCAGAAAAAAAGCTGGTAGTGTATAATACTGACTCACCCGGTCTGAATGTTATGAGGAGTACATTCGAAAATATGGACTATCCAGGTCAGCGCAATTTGAATACACATTGGGACGACTTCAAACACTTTTCGTGATATCTTTACATTTAGCTCCAAAAAGTACCCCTAAAAAAGTTTTGTAAAAATAACTGCATTTTTGTCGAAAGTGCACACAAAAATTGGAATTGGAGTGCGACATTCTGTATTTAAGACTGAGTACCTGGATTCTGATGTTTGTGTTTTCTATGAATTTTGCTTGTAGTAATATGCTCTATTATCTCTTTAAGTTTAGAGCCATCATTAAGTTAAGTTGTCATCCCTTAAAATTTACCTGGCATTGTTTCAGTCATCATATATGTATAAATCAAATTGCTAAACATGCAAAAATTCATGTGATTTATTAACTGATACAAAGCATATTTTTATAAAATTTTTCTTGTGGTTGCTAAAATATTTATAATTTCCCGAATATACTACTCTTGAATATTTCCTACTGTTTATACATTCAGTTGGGATTTCTTAAAAAAGAATGAAGTTTATGTCTATTGGGAAGGAAATAACTACCCGCCTTTTCTGTGTCTCAATAACAAAATCCATTTGCTACAACTAAATGTATTCTTATATTGATCGCGTCATTAATTTTGTTTTAAGGAACTGTTGCTGAAGTATAGAAATGAATAAAGGATATTTTCCAAGCAATTATTTTCAATTTGTAAAATCGTCAGGTATGGTTTCATTTTCTCATACAGAAAATAAAAATGTTAAAAGGAATTACATAATGTTTAAAAAAAATTAGAAAATCATATAAACTCTATCGTATTGACAAGACATAGTGGAATAGGGGCTATTAAATTTTTAGTGTATTTTAAAGTGTTCTAAATAAATCTAGTATTTATTTAGATAGTCTAGCTATAAATAGTGTAGCTATATTTTTATAAACTAACTGTCCGTTAAATAACAAACAAAAATTGTTAAAATTCGATATATTGAAATTAAATACTGCGCCAATATTGGATTTATAGAATATGTCTCAATAAAACCCCCAAGTTGGTTAAACATGTAGTTTCAGATAATTCAATTTTTCAATAAATTGTTTATATTACGTAAATATTGTTTTTATTTTGGAAATATTTAAAATGAAACACTAATATTACAGAAAAAATGGCAATGACGTTGGATAAATGTAAAAATGTATTTAAAAATATATGACAAACGGGCCAAAATCTAATCAAAGTTCCAACAATAATTTATACCGATACCACCTAGAATAACGAAGATAAAGTCAATAATAATTTATATAAAACCAATATAAATGCAAAGCTTTCTTGGGATTCCGCATTAACCGATGAACACTGAATACTGAGTGGCACATAAACTATGACAGATAATATTGATAAACATATTAATATTTTTAAAAAAGTCACTTTTCCGAAAAAATTTATATATATATATATATATATATATATATATATATATATATATATATATATATATATATATATATATATATATATATATATATATATATATTAACAATTTTGTACATACAAAGTAGTTTTTTTCTTTCTTATTACATGTGAAATCATATTTTTAACGTTATATGTAAAAATCTTCTTTCGAAATCAGCCTTTAAATTGTGATATACCAAATACAAATTGATACAATTGATAAACATGATAAAATTAGAAAAAAAGAATGACAAATATACATTTCAATTTCGCTGTAGTGTTTTTTTATGTTTTTGTCTAAAAAAGTATTGAACCAGAGTAATTATCAAGTTTACAGTCCAAAATTTCTGAAGATGAACAGTAAAATGCTGTCGAATATGATTTTTTAGTATAATTCCGTAACATTTATTAATGTCTGAACTATAAAAAAGGAAACTCTTTCTTAATGTAGCTATTATCTTTCTGAAGGTTTACAAAAATATAATATTATCCCCTCTGAGTTACTCACTATTCATCTTTAATTACCTTTTTTCATCTTTAAATGTGAGAAACCAACAGATTTACATGATTTAAAAAAAAAACATTTCTTAATCAAGTTTCTTTTGCTGCTTGTGATTTTCTGAAACGTTTTCAAGTACTTTTTTAAATGTGTTAATCAATTCTTTTACATTTAACATCAGTTTTACGGATGTTATCAATTATCAAGTAAAAATATTGAGCTACAAAACAATATATATAAACACAAAATAATGTTAATTTTAAGTTTAATGTTAATCATAATAATTTTAATATTTGTGTAAATACTAATAATTTATCGTGTTGGTTAGACGTAAGCATCTTTAATTGACAATTAATATAATAAAAAACAAAACGATTTTTTAAGTTGAGACATCTGATTAAAAAATTGTAATAATTACCCAGGAATTCTGTATCTCTTTGCAGATCTGTGCATACCTCCATGATCAGATTCTCATGTTTATGATCTTTTCGAAAGGTAAGCGTAAGGTCGGCGAAACTGTGGTATAAGTGGCATAAATGGTATAAAAAACTAAACCTGTGGCTTTATGATCCATGAAGGATCAAGGCCTAAAGTGCCCAACTCTTTTTCTAGACCTTGCGTCCCGAGGTGCTATGTAGCATGTGTCCAGACCAGGTGGTCAGTCCAACGCGAGACCCCCAACGCGAATTTTGTTCCCAAGCAAACTTGGTACTAATTTATTGACCACAAAGGGATGAAAAGCTGAATCAACCTTGCCCGGCCGGGAGCCTAACTCGCAACCTGTAGCGTGTCAGACACGCGTGCTGACTACCACGCTAGTGAGATTTTCTATAAATGGAATGCGAGAGAATATTTTGCGATAATTTTGATTCACGAAATAGTGCCAAAATGCATAAAATACTAGAATTCAAATACACTGAGCATGTTTTAAATTATTAATTGGAAATTGAAAACTTGCGGCGTATTATTTTCGAAATCTTGTTCAGAATAGTCTCAAAAGTTTATCAAAATGATACACGATTTAGGATATTTAGAAACTTTAAAAATTTTATACTTAACACTAATAATATAAATTCTTATAAGTAAAGCTTTCGCTGATACAGACCTGACGACTTAGAATTTAAATACTGAGTTATTTAAAGAAAATGGGACTTCCAATCTGGCATTTTTTTCATCGATCGATGTCTGCAAGTCATTAATTTCGCAAATGAATATATTTAAAATTCAGTCGACACCGCTTGTTAAATGTTTGATATTCAGTGTGCATTCTAGTTAAAATTATAATATATGAAAAAGAAAATTATTTTTTTCATTCAAGACGAGGTAACAGAAACCACTTTTTTTTCAATTTTCTTACATTTTGACTATATTTCTTACAGAACTATTTCTTCAATCTATATAATTTTCATCTCTTAAATTCCCCAAAAAATTCATACAGCTTGGATTCATAATGTTTTCATCCGCTGAATTTGTTTTTAGGCTGCACACTGTGGTCATAATTCTTCAAAGAAAATATTATCAAAGAGTTTTTATCAAATGGTTTTGATAAATACTAACACACGTTCGTGAAAAAAATTCAATAATCCCAGGTTTTTACTTCTGCCGTTTAGTTAGAGATACAGCATTTGTATTTTGGTTATTCGAGTGATGTATATCGAGTATTTTTCAAACTTGATGTGTAGTGCTTAAAAGTTTTTTTGTATGATTTTTAAATTTTTCTTTCACATATTAACATAAAAATGTCAAAATGTATTGTGAACACGTGCTATCAAAAAGATATTCAAGTCCATGCGATTAAAATACGCTAAAATCCGATAAAATATTAATTATTTATGCGTTATTACACATTTAAACTATTTTCAATCAAATATAAATCAGAAACGCGGTAAATTTGCTTCCTTATCTATATTCAAGCAGTCAAGCATATTAGAAAATGTAAGTATTTTAAAAACATTATTGGGGGGGGGGGATAAGTTCAACTTTCACTTTCAAAGAACGTTTTATTGATTTTAATGAAGATTTTTACTAGAATGCATGCATTTTCAATAATGAATGCATTTTCAATCAAAGAAGATAAATATTATTTTAAAGATTTTTTAATAAAGACATTTCGATAAAGCATTATCTGAACATAAAGTAAATATGATATTTGTAAAAAACATTAAATATTTTTTAATCATTATCCGTAATGTTGAATTCATGATAGCTTTAATATGAATATATACAGAGAGACATAGATAAAAAAAATAGAAATCTTATATCCCGGCGTATAATGCTAAATTTTAAATAAGAAAACTAAAAAAATACATTTGTACATTATGTCTTGGATATAAAATGAAAGATTATAATTAAGAAAATATAAGAATAAGAAATGAGATTTTTATTTTAAATGGAAAAAAATACATGATTGTTTAAATGAAAAGGAATATGTTTTCAAAGGATTTAGGGTATTGCAGACGACAAGGCAAGTATATATCTGTTATTGACTTTAATGTTTTATTTCAATAAGTTTGCAGCTGTGTTTATGCTTTTGAATTTTATTTTTTATATTTTAATGCTGCAATACTCAGGAAGTTTATCTTACGAGAAAGGTAATATGATTCATTTAGAGCATATATCACCAAATAGTGAAACACAGTTTGAAATTGGAGGCGTTCATTATGCACGGTATAAGCCTGAATTTATGATTTATATATAATTATTTTTTATTTTGATAATTCGTGTGCGTGTACATTTAATGATATAGTTTCTAAAGTGATACAGTTACTAAAATATTTAATTCAATTGCGATGGAACACTTTAAACATGCTGAAGATTTTATTATTAATTACATGCATTCAAAATTTTCTAGATTAACTTTTTAAACGTATAATTAGGTATCGCACCAACTTCTGTGCAATCACGCGTGCATGCATCATTCTATCAATGCTTTGTACGGTGATTGCCAATTTAAACTTGATCCGACTTTCTCTGTACTAATGATTCACTTTAGTTACAACAAAATATGGCTCACTTACGTAAAGTTATGTATTCGAGCTAAGTTATAATATTATAAATACAATTATTAAGACACTTAGGGCGTATGAATCTATTCTGAAATTCCAGTAATACTTCATTAATAATACGAACCGTTATGGCTTAATCTCATAACAGAAATTTGTCATATTATGACATTATTACACACAGTATTAACAGACCAATTGCAACTGCTAAAGCCCTCTATTGAAACTACGGTTATGTATCATGAACCAATCTCAGTATTACCATTTTAATAAGCATCATATGTTATTCCTGGGCTAGCGATAGCTGCGTCTAAATATGCATTTATAAGGCATTCAAAAGCATTAACATTTCTATGTCACCTTTTTAAGAGAAAAAAGGAAACAAATTAACAAAATATCATTATTTAATTTTAGTGCGATATATGAAATATGGTTCTTTCAACTAAAATTTATTAATATTAATAATTTAAATGCTAAATTAATAATAATTTTTATGTTAGTAATAGATATATATAATCAGATGAAGATGTTAATAAAACAAAATGAAACATTTTCTCATATGTATATATATATATATATATATATATATATATATACACTGGTGTCCAAAAGTTAAGCATAATTGGTAATTAAGTAAGTAATGAAAGAAATATAAATCGAAATGTGGTGAAACTCCAGGTGTGTAAACAAAATAGTACGCGTCATATATCTTCGCGAAGAGTTTTCCCCGAAATCGCACAGGGGACCGTCAACAAATTGAAAATGAACGAAGATCTTTTGGATAACCCTGTCAAAACAGATGTTGCAAAAGCGTTCAAACTGCACAATATGATTAAGTGGCTTATTGTAACATACTGTGTTTATTTTTATAAGGATAGCATATATACTCGTAGAGAAATTAAGGTTTTTATAAAAGCAGTCCTAGGTTTTTTGCTTATAATTTGCAGAGTTCTTAACATAAAATAATGTTCTTTTCTGAAAATATGACAAACATCATGGTACACAATACCCTGTCATCAGAATTTAAAAATAATAAAAATTGTATGACAAATGAGCAGGTTTACTAAATAATTTTTTACTGCGCATGCGTGAACGCTATTAAAATTTTATTTGCATATTATGTTAGTTAAATGTGCAGAGCAACTTTTGTGAAAGTCTTAAAAACATAGATTAAAAATTCTGAAAATTATCGTTGATAGAATGAGATCAAAATATTTTATTCCCTAATGAAGCAAAAAGATGAGGGGCTGTATCCATATTCCATTGTTTCGTGCCTAGACACTATTGCACGTACAACTGTATTTGGATACAGCTCCTCATCTTTTTGCTTTATTTTTGGAATAACAGATATTTATCTTCTTTTATCGACAATAAATTTCAGAATTTTCAAGCTATGATTTTGAAACTTTAACAAAAGTTGCTCTATACATTTAGCTAACACAGTATGCAAATGAAATTTTGATATCGTTGACACATGCACAATGAAAAATTATTTACTAAACCTACTCATTTTTCATACAATTTTTATTATTTTTAAGTTCTGATGACAGGGTATTGTGTACAATGATGTTTGTCATATTTTCAGAAAAGAACATTATTTTATATTAAGAACTCTGCAAATTATAAGCAAAAAAACTTATAACTGTTTTTATAAAAACCTTAATTTCTCTACGAGTATGAATGCTATCCTTATTAAAATAAACACAGTACATTACAATAAGCCACTTAATCATAATGTGCAGCTTGAACGCTTTTGCTACATTAGTTTTGACAGGGTTATCCAAAAGATCTTCGTTCTTTTTCAATTTGTTGACAGACTCCTGTTCGATTTCGGGGAAAACTCTTCACGAAAATCTATGACGCGTACTATTTTGTTTACACACCTGGAGTTTCACCACATTTCGATTTATATTTATTTCATTACTTACGTAATTACCAATTATGCTTAACTTTAGGACACCAGTGTATATATATATATATATATATATATATATATATATGTGTGTGTGTGTGTGTGTGTGTGTGTGTGTGTGTGTGTGTGTGTGTTTTAACCGTGAGTTCCATAACATTGTTATTTTCTTACTTGCCTCAAAATGGATTCATAGAATACATATAAATCTTAGTTACAGAAGACCTTTCTCTAAACAATAAATCTGAGTACCACATAATACAAAAGGTATAACCATTTCCATAGATTTGTATTTAGATTTGGTTTCCTAAATTTGATGGTATTTAAACAACTAAAAACATAAAATAATGTTTCCATAAGTATGTGTAAAACACTGAAGTAATTAAAAATAATAGTTTATAATTCAAAAATAATCTATAATTTTATGGTTTATGCTAATATTTTTTGAAGCTAAATAAATTAAACTAAAATGGATGTTCACTAACTTTACTTATTTATGCGGCGTTATCAGAATAATATTTGGATAAAAATATTCGAGAAAATATTAATTGGATATAACCGAAGTTTAATTATAAGATACTCCAAATTCTTTGCCAGCCTGCTCATTCATTTTTTTAATTTAAGAAGCAATATTTCTCCTTTTTCAAAGATATAAAAATATATTAATGAAGTTATGTTTGAATTATTTGTTTGGAAGATTTTGAAGATAATTGCTTTAAACAAGAACTCAGAATTAAGATAAAAGTTTAAAAACAAGTTGGTGTTTTCGAAAATATTGTTATGTATAAATGTATGAATATATAAAGTAATTGTATAAGATACGCTTTGAAAATAAAATTATTCATAATTTAAAGTTAATAGATAAATAAAAGTCCGAAAGTTCGCAGATAATTAAAGATATTTATTTATATATTACTGCGGCTTCAGAATTTTTAAAATACCAATATTCCAATTATGGTATTATATTATTTAATTACTCCAAATACATCCCTTAAATTGGCATTTCATTGATTTTTTTTTCAAATTCTACACTACCGTTTTTCATTCTTGCAGAAATATTGGTATATGATATTGCAACATATATTAAGAAAGAATACACCACATTATTGGTACAAATTCCTCAAATTTCGTCGGTACTATGTAAAAATTTGTTTTACTGTTACTAACATAGTTACCAGAACAGTGTTCTCCGAATATTACAATCTATTTTTTCGGAACTTTCTATCTTCAGGGTAATTTACACACATTTTATTTCATTGTTAAATCCCACAACAATTTACATAAGTTAAAAAATTCAATCTAGTTTATTCTTCTATTGGAGCTTTACAAGAATACAACTCAAACAACTGATAAATCACTTTAGTAATATATGGATGAATATAACAAAGCCAGAAACTTTTCCCAGTGGTGCAATTCTGAAGAACTACCCAGAGAAGAGCGGCTTTCATCCAATCAATCAATATCACACGTAAGATGCGCCACATCTTCAAAGTTGCATTTTTCAATGAAATTTTCAGCGTAAGGGGATTGTTAAGAAACAATTATTTACTCATATAGGACAGAGTGAGGCAAAACGAAGCAGTTAAGGAGGTTTTTTTTACATTAGGTTGCAAAGTAATTGTGTATTGATCGAAGTTTTGGTAATGAGTCTTTTGATAAATTGGAATAAAAGGAGTCTGTCTGCCATAATGCTGTAAAAACGTGTAATATTATAGTAAGTACAGTATTTCAAATCATATTTAAGTACAGTTAAATATCGTAAATAAACTACTAGATCAGTAGATTTTAATTACAATATGTCAATACTTTGAAAAATGAAGTGGTACTTTCTGCTTCTTTTCAAGCGAAATACTACCAAGAAGATTTTTTTTTCAAAAATATTTGGAGAATAGCATTATTTTTCAGAAAACGAGACCTACATTTCAAAAAGAAAGGTTCAGTCGCCTGATTCAGATTGCCACATAACTAGCTCGTGTTCCGTATTCAATTTAGAGCAGAAAAAGTGTGTTTTCCGATATGTGTTCTATTTAATACTCTTAATATGGCAAGAAATTTAATTTAGATTGGTACATTACTCTATCTCTTCTGGTGAAGCTTAATCCGTTATTTTTTATGAGTGCAGAGAAACTGAAATGAAATGACTGATGTTTTTTTTAAGTACGGTGTTTAAACTAATTAAACAATAAATCATGACACATGTTTGATGACAGAAGGAAGACACACATAAAGTAAGATTTAGGAAAAAATTGAAAAAAAATATGGAAAATATGAATCAAACTAACAGATCTACATTGTATAAGTTTCGTGTAACTATGAAAAAACAAAAATACAATCTAAACACCTTTTCAAAGATATTTAAAAATTGTTTTTGTATTTTCAAGCTTAGAAGAACCTGAATTTCACAGAACTGCCATTTCTCCATATCAGTAATTTGTTTGTGAACGGAGACAATTTCTCTCTTACAACTTCTAAATGCACTCTACATGCTTTCAGACCTACTACATTACTGAGAATAAATATTTTAACTTGAATATTGTTAATTGACGTAAAAATAATTAGTAAAAATGTCTAAAAGATTAATCCCTTAATTTCAGGAGCCTATATCCCTCGAGTACATAATCCGCCGTCACAAAATAAATCTAAACCAAATCTTATTTTCAGTCTTTTTTATATATTTATCATAATTCTTAGTTTAATAATACTGATTGAAGTGACAGTAATAATAAGACAGGGTGCATAAAATATGAAAACAATTGCAAAAATTATTTATTAAAATATATTACTAAAAAAGATCTTGCTAAAAAAGGTTTTTAAAAATCTAAAAAATCAGATGTAAAAATTATATAAATTTCTCCGTTTGTTTTCGCCGAAAGCTGCGACATTATCAAGGAGGAAATTAGTTCGAGAAACTCTATGCTGTCTTACACCAAATGATAGTAAACTGTAGTGAGCAAGGAGTTTTATTTCGTCGTTTCTTCTAAGCTAATTAGTTATATTTAGCCCAAAGCGCTCGGAGAAGTTTATATACATTTTAAAAGAGAATTTTTGAATTATTAAAAGCAATTTTTGTATTTATTTCATTACCATCCATTTTAGTAAAAAATGTTAGTGAACCATATTCATGAATATTTTCATATTCTACAGTACTAGCCAAAAATAAAAAATAAAATAATTTTTTTAGACCTGCACATTTGCCTACGTTTGTTAATTTTAATACATATTTTAGTAATTGCGTGACATTTTTGCATTTTGTATTGGATGGCGGTTTTTTTCGCAGTACACCGCGCCTGAATACTAGGTCTGAGAGACGACGCAAGAATGGCGGCTGACGAATGCGATATGGTCCCTTAATTTTGGACACAAATGTGATTTAAAGTTTTGTTCGCGTTCCTTTTTTTAGATTAATTTATTCAACGAAATCTTACATAAAATAATGGTGTCTAAATTTAAGAGACCATACTTACGTTTAAAAAAAAAAAAAAAAAAAAACTTTCATCGGAAGCCGTCATTTCTGTGTCAGCGCTCAGGCATGGTATTCAGGGGGTGCTTTACAGCGGAAAACAATGCATTGGCATTCTGCCAAACCATTGTCATTCAATACATAAATGCCATAAAGTTACAAAAAGTATCTTAAAATGAATAAAAGTAAGCATGTTGTATATAAAAAAAAAAAAAAAAAAATCCTATTTTTATTATCAGTACTGTATATAGTAACATTGATCTATATAGTAAAACAAAGATCAATTTATCGTTTCTAGAAAATTATGTATATATATATCCACGTTTTAGCTCCTTACTGTATTATTAACTTCATTCTTCGTCGAATAAATCACTAGAAATACATTTTAAATGTTTGAAAAGCATATCTTTTCATAAAATGAACTATAAATATTTACTTTGTAGATTTTGCTTTATTCGGACCAATCACCTCAAACAGTTAACTTCCAGAATAAACTAGAAGAATGTTTATATCTGGATATGTTTGTAGAAAAAGAAATACAAAGCATCTAATGAGGACTGGAGTCATTTTCCGTCTGACAACTTCCAGATACATTTTCCCTTCGTTCAACCTCTTACTACATTGATTAACGGACCAAAACCCGAAAGATAATTTGTTAAATCAACATTGGATGAATCGAAATTTCGCCTAATGCAATTTCAGGCTTCTATCGATCTTCAAGTAAATAGAATAGGTGATTCAAATATTTGGGAGTTCCTGACTAAAAGGAAAGTCTCTATTTCTCCCTCATTTTCTTCAAGTAAATGTCTTTTCCAAAAAAAAAGGAACTTTAAGAATGAATAAATTGAAATCACGGATAATTAAGTCAAGGAAAATTAGGAATAACGCAAAATTTTCCAATTATTTTTTTCACAAAATATTCAGTTTCTTTTCTCTTTTTTTACATTTAAAGAGGATAGATAAAAAATAAATAGAAATGGGCTTCGATTTTTTTATGTATTTTATGAATATTTAAATGTCAATAACAATTATTTGACACTCGAGTAGAAAACTTGCTTAAAACTTGTTTAAATATTTAACTGAATAAAATCAGCTAGTTAACTATTATTTGTATAATAAACCACCTTTGTTTAACTTTAAAGCTTATCAGCTGCAGAGGTTTTTTTTTAAATATATATATACAACAGTTGCACTATAAAAATTTTAAATGCTTTAAAAATGTGCTTGGGTAAGTTGATTTTAAACAATTATATTTTTTTTGCTGTAGACTAACACTTTGAAAAAGCCCGTGAATTGAATTTTTCCGTTGATTGTATTCCACTTCACCGGCGATGGGTATGAGGAAACAGTGCTTTTAACCCCGAGTTATCTCGAGGCAGACGGTTAAGTGGTTAACTAAAACACGAAAATACTTTGCTTTATTTTGTTTCTTTTACTATACATTATCTAATAGACAGAGAAAATTTACCCAATCAAACGTAAAAATTGCCGTAATTCCTCCTATCAAAAGGCCCATTTTCGAATAATAACAGGTGTGTTTCAGCAACTGGCATGTCTATTTCTTTTTTTAATTGGAAACAAAATGTTTATGTATGTCCTTTCGCTTTCAAAATAGGAAATCTTTTCAAACCTAAGTTCAAAATTTCCTAAAATTCTCCATTCATTAGAAGGACATTACTTTAATTAATAGGAAAATTTATTTCAATCATAGATGTCTTTTGGCAACTAATTGCGTTTTATTTTGAGGTTTTTGACGGAATTGTCTATTAAGAATGTAGTTTCCTTCTGCTGTTGTGATAATAAATGTCTATCTCCTTCTACTCAAAGTAACTCTTATTGAAACACACACACGCAAAAAAAATCAAACTAAATTAAACAATTCCCAAATAATGACTTTTTCAATATTAACTTCGTACAATTTGTGATTCAGGCATTTTTAAAAAATAATTTAATATATAGTTTCAGTATAAATGCATTTAACTGTCGATTTTGTAATTTTTCAAAAGGCTACACCAAGAAATCCTTGAAAGAAAAAAGATCTCTGTGACATTTATAAAAGGCGGCCATTTATAATATGTTTCCTCATAAATTTATTTATTTATTTTTTTTTTGGTCATATGCATAATTCATCTTTATTTTGAAGGATTATTTTAAATGTATGTTAAACACGTAAAGTTAATATTTATTATTTAACTTAATGATAATTAATATTATTTTTGCCATTTGCATGTACGTTATAGTAAAATAAAGTGTCAAGATTACAAATGGTATACACAATGTTAATAATAGTAAAAATTAATTAAAAAACTAAACTCAACGTCAATAGATTGTTTTTTTAATGCATTGATGCTTCAGAGAAACTCACGAAATAAAAAATAATGTTTATCACCAAAATGAGTTTTAGGGTTATCCATTCATTGTTATTGGTTTTCAAGTTATTGTCAATTTTGAATTACATAATTGTTATACTCGAAAGGAAAATAAAATAATTTTAATGTTACTGTTAAATCTGGCTCCTTTATCACATGTGCTTATAAAACTTGTTTGTTTAACCTGAAATTCTCTTTTTGAGAATTGCTCATACATTCGGTTTAAGATAACGGATTAAACCGAATGTAAAAAATAATGAAAAACTCCGAAAATCAGTAGCAGTAAAATAAATTCTGTTTCTCAAATGTCTCTTTAAATCTCAAAAATATATTAGATTTTGAGATGTTGCTGAAGATAAAGAATGCTTGGAATACTCTTGGATAACAGGGAATAAGTTATTCTATTCATTAATACAAGTTATTTTTAATTTGTGATTATGTCTTATTTTCACAGAGAAAATACATTTGTCTTTTATACAATATATAAATACAGGTACATTGATAGAAAAATATGCAGTTTGTTTGAATATTTTTAAATTAAAATTTTATACTTTATTGCGTATAAGTTTATCTTACGTATTTTACTGATCATTTCCATTCGTCAGTTAAGTTTATAGTAATCCATTTATACAATAATTTTAATACAAATGTATAATTCATTCATGACAATGTTTGATATATACTCTTTTCAAGTTATTAAAACCTATTGAGTCAGTACACTAAATTTGGTAAAAATAATCGTGTTTACTTTTAAAATAATTACTTCGTAGAATAAACTGACAAGAAAAGGGAGTAAGCCATTTTAAGTTATGAAATTACAGTCTCGTGTAACATAAAATATAACAAGAATAGTAATTATAGCAATACATTGTTTTGACTTTCTTTGATGTACCTAATCATAATAATGTTCTGATTACTTTAAGCGCCTTGGATAAAACAGAGAAATGTTAATTGCGCCAATTAAATTTTTAGAAAATAGAAGCTCTCCTTTTGAGCTATAGTAATTCTATCATGTAACGTTGTAGAAGTTTATACAATTTAAATTTTCATATCTTTTATTTGGAAATAATATTTTTTTGAAATATTTTAAGTTAAAGATTAAACAGCTTGAGCGCTTTTATTTATTAATTTCTTTCTGCAGTAAATATTTTATTTATTGTTCAGAATAATATGCAATAATATTTTTCACACCGTAAATCTTGAGAGGATTTTTTTTTATTAGAGTTATTTCAAAGTAGATTTAATTGTATTAAAATAGACATTAATTCTGAGTAAGATTCAATGACATTTTTTACTTCAACCTCTTTACATATATATACTTCATTTTAAGCTGAAAATTTTGCTTTTATATACTTATTGTAGGTAGTATATTTATATAAATCTGTTATATAATACGTTACGATATACTAAAGAGACGTATATAAATCTAGATATTATAACTACGTTAAAAACGCCAGAAGAGGAAAACTTTGAGCAGACTGGTTTCGGTGTATTTTAGTGTACCGTCTTCAGTGCAAAGAAAAAGAGAAACTTGCTCAGTTATATATGGGGGAGAAGTGGAAGAAATTCATGGATCAATATGAAAACATTAAAACACGGGAACCAGCCAATAGTAAGCATGATTTTATAATAATTTTTACCCTAAAGAATAAACTTAGTCTCTTCAAAAACAAAGATCCTAATGATTTATTAAACTCATGGGGTATATAAAATATTAACTACTAGTACTGTATTTCCTACGTTGTACTGACCAAACCGGGTTTTAAATATCGTATAAAAGAAATCAAAAAACACATTCAAGAGCAGAACACCAAACAACCCTCCATTGCTAAATATTGCTGGGAGATGAGTCACTCTTTTGATTTCAGTTCAATTAAAATAATTTCGAAACCCACATCTATAAATGAACTGAACTTTCTTGAATCATATGATAGTTTAAAAAAATTCGACAATATTGTTAATTGCAAATTTCCTGTTCTCCTTTTTTCATATTGTTGAAAATATTACATCAAATGATCCTTTCCATAATTACTAGCAGAATTTCTTTTTCTCCCACATTTTTGGTACCAGTAATTATTCTATTTTCTTATTGGTTGGTTTACGTATATTACTGTTTTTCAAATGGTTAAAAAACATTTTACTTTAACCCAATTATCTTCCCTATGTAACTGAGCAAATTTCCGTTATGCTATGCTATAAGGATGGCACGCTAAAAGCTACCGAAATTAGTCTGCTCAGAGTTTACTTATTTTGGCGTTTTTAATGTTATTTAAATATTTATATTATTCTGCACCAATTTGCATATTAATAATCAGAGACATATATCAGCATAAAAATCACGAAAATACTTTCATATGCATATATATATGCATGTGTGTGCAATGTGCATGTATATTAATTTGTTTATATATTTTTATATTTTATGTTATATTTATTAATTAATAATTTATATTTTTTATGTATGTTCGATTAAAATTTTGAAGGTCAACTATATATAATAAGGTCGATATATTTTTTTACTCATTTTAAACTGCAAATTCTATTTACAACAATTTTTTAGAACCATCTAGATCTTGATCAACTGCTTTATTGTAAATTTAGTAATTTAACATTTATGCGTAATTTTTCATATTTATTTCATCAAAAAGATTACATTAGTTAATTGGAGTTTTAAAACCAAATTGAAAATTAATATTTTATGCATTTAGCAATTTATGTATTTTCAGTTATATTTTTTTACTGTATTTTAAAAATATATTTTATGGATATATATTTTTTTTATATGCTATTTTTTCATGAATTATTCTCCTGCAGCATAAAATGTTCTCTGTATGTCTACATTTACAAAATAAAGTAACAGTTCTGACATCTTTTCGATAAAAATTTTCAGTTCGACCGCATCATATTTTATTTTTACTCATTTTCAGCTGGAAATCCTGTTTACACCTATTTGTTCAGATAAAATTAGACCTTCGATGAACTGTTGTACAACGTATTCGAAAAAATAAAAAGAAAAAAAAACGAATTGCTGTTCCGGATCACGAAAAAGAAATAGTTTCTCGCAGAAAGCACCAGAAGCACGTTCTATCAATCGATTAGCTTCTAAACGATGGGAGACTGCTAAAATTTTGTTTTCACCATTTAATTCACTTAAATGATGCTTTTATTTTATCAAAACCTATTACCTTGGAAAAGACGTAAATGGAGAAACAAAATTTGTTTATAATTATTTTAATAAAGCCATTCTTTAACAAGCTAATTTGTCAAATATATGATTTAGTAACATGACATGCAAGACACATTAAGTAATGTATTGTACATATTTAATGTAAACACAAGTTTTAGTTATAGACTTGGAAATATAAAAATGTTTCAATCTACTGAAACTTTGTGCGTTATAAAATGTTTCAAATTAGTTTTTCTTTTTTTTCAGAAGACAGAAGGTGAGGAGAATACTTAAGAATCAGCATAATGACTTGATATTTTAGCATTTTTGAATCTAAGGAATAATAAGAAATAATCATTAATTTCGAAAATTAAACTATTTTTTTTTTCAATGTATACTGTCGTTTATGCAATTTTGCTCCATGTAGGTCTTATTTTTAATGAATTTGTTTATTAAAAATTTCTTTTTGAAATTAGTTGTTAATACGACCACGCATATATAACGTAAAATATAGAATGTCAGCCCCACTTTAGCAGACAGGTAATTCTAATAATTTTAAGGGATGCTTATAATTGAAACTTTTGTGAAATAGATATGTAAAATTACAAGGGTAAGGGGATATATTTCGGAGTTATAAATTTCCCAGGATCTATAAACAAAACTCGCGCTCATATAGTGAAGCAATAGTAGTTTAAAAAATATATATATGTAGTTTCCGATACTGATTTCCTCTACAAATATTTTTGCTTCAGATTAATTCCACAACCGTCTCAAGTTCGCATCCCTGGTACTGAAACAATTTGTATATACATATATATGCACATACATGCATACGTATACAGGGTGATTCAAAACTTATCATTTAATTTTTGTGGGGAGTTAGAGAAAACGTCAGGAAACCGATTTCGAATAACAAGGTATGTCCGTAAACGCCATCTACATGAACAAAATGGACAAATAAAGCGAACGCAAGAAAACACTATAGTTAAGAGGTTGTCCATAAATGATGTCACACTTTTTTTCAATATTTTTGACCCCCTCCCTCACCCTTTGTCACAAAGTGTAACACTATATCATACCCCTTCTCTCCCCTTTGTATATGTCACACTATATTACATAAACATACATTTTCAATTTAGAAAGAAAATACCACGTTATACATCACATTTAAAATTTTGTTTTTAAACTTTAACTATGTTCTGATTGACTTTTGTGATCATAACAATAAAAATGATTCGTGAACTTATTTTGCATGAAATAAGATTAAGGTTTACAACAAAAAGCACAATTAATATTAATAGTAATAAAATATTAATATGCAAAGGCAATTGAAAACAGTAGTACTTTGGAATCTGAAATAGAATTTAACATATTTGGCTTTAAATTTCATATTTTTTTATGAAAACAAAATACATTAATTTAAAAATTATTTATCCTGATTTTTAATTTTTTTTCTAAAACCTAAATGTGTGATGTCACTTTCTTCTTTCCCCTTCCCAGCCCTTTGTTACAAACTCTCGCAATTTCACGAATCCCCCTCTCCCCCTACAAGTGTGACATCATTTATGGATGGCCCCTTAGTAGTATGTGAGTTTTATTTTCGGGTACAAATAACGAACAAAATTTCTAAGCAAGAGTGCAGTAGGTGCTACAAATAATATAAAAACACTGATAATTGCAGCATAAATATCAATCAAAAAGATTTAAAAAAAGAAATTTGCTGTAAAAACCAAATTAAAAAAAATAATAATGAACGAAGAAAGTTAAAAACACAGAATTAAAAAAACTAACAAAAATTAATAAGTACGACTGTAAAAAAGTAAAAAAACAGACAAATAATAAAAAAATAATGATTAAAAGAACCATAAAGAACAAAATTGATCGAGAGATTTCCGGACATCAGATAATGAAGGCTTTGAATTAACGAGAGTTTTAGAGTTTTTAAAGATGTAGAAGACTCCATGGAAGTTCAAATGAAAAGTGGAAATAGGAGAAGAAATAATACTAGCTTTAGGAAAGTCTATAGAATGATTGGGACGCAATGGAAGGTTGGATGCGCAAAGCGCCCTCTACATACTCATGCGTATATTTGTGGATATATTCTCTTATTAGTTTTCAATCACCCTGTATATGCATATATACATATAATATAACAAATTATTAATTCACAAAAACCCAATAGTTTATTCTAAAATGAACTGTTACGTTTTGAGATACATCATTTTCTGGTATTTTAGATAATAATTTTATGTCGTTGTATATATAGAACTAGGGAGGTTAGACGAATTTTTCATGTAATATTGAATAGTTTATTTCTGCTCCGTCGTTGAAATCGACTTTATAATTAATAAGTGTTATATTAATTCTTTATATGTAAATATAGATTTTGAAAATTTACTATTCTGACATTTTCCAATATCGTTGAAAAATATTATGAATTGCACTGGCTTGAATGTCTCTCTGCTACTTGGTCTATCTCAGGTGAATATCCTTGCAAGCCACGCTGTAAAAAAATCTGTAAAGTTACTAATATTTTTCTAGAATATTTGTATTCCAAGAACTTTTCATGTAACGGTAACAGCAAAAACTCATGTAACCTTCCTCGGTTACATAAAATTTTGCTGTTATCGTTATATGAAAAGTTCTTGGAATACAAATCTACTAGAAAAAATTTAGTAACTTTACAGACTTTTTTACAGTGCAGATAATTGATATTTTTTATTCATATTTACTATGGCATGTTCGTTTTTGAAAACAGAGTTTATGATGTTACAGTATTAAAGACATAATCAAATCGGTGCTCATCACTAACGGTGCATTAGATGGTGCTTATTCTAGTATTGCTTGCGCATAGAATTGACTGTTCTGTAACAGAGTCACAATAAAGAATTAGGTTGCAAAACTTCATGTGCATTTTCAATTGTTGTATGTCTCTTTAAACTGAACTAATTTTTCGCATATTACTTGTTGTGTATAAAGGCTATAAGTCAAATACAGAGATGTACAAATCAATTCTGATATATATTCGCATTTTGATTGAAATTGCTGAAGGGGAATTTTCCACCATGTTATGAGTTTTCTAATTGAACTAATATTTTTCACATTATATATACAAAAATATCTGGATCATATACAGGGCTGCACAAAGTAAGCCAGATACTTTTCTGACCATACAATATAATTGTTGAGATAGGACACTGGTACGTACTGTACGTTTTCTGGAAACTTCTTGGGCTGTCACACTTTGTCAAATTTTCTTTTCTTAGACATAGTCTTTCACCTTATTAAAAGATTAATATTTGTTAGGCTAATCTGAATGCGTTAGAATATAGGAATATGGTTGAAATAATCTATGCTTGAAGCATACTTATTTTTCTTATTTAAAACAATAAAAAATTGTGTAAAAAAAAAAATCTAAATTTTTTACACATTAATGCTGAGTAAGGATTGATAATAGTTTCAAAATAAGTATACAGTAGAGCATCGTTTATACGACGCCGAAGGGACTACAGGAAAACGTCGTATAAACGATAACGACGTATAATCAATTTTCACTTCCAAAACTAGAATTAATTTTGTTTTCATTTAATTTTAATGTTTAACGTGATGATTTGCATGAATTTGTAAAATAAACAAACCAAAAGAAAAAAAAAACGGGGAGGGGATTAGAAAGCAATTTAAATATGCTTACCTTTATTTATGTTTCACCAAAAGGTCCCTCATTTGCAGTACATCATTTCCTTTCCATTTAAAGCTCAAAAACCCCGCTGGCCAACTAAAAGTCGCTAATACTGATAACAGTTAGAAGGATAGTCTATTTGCAACTTAAAACAGGTCGGGAAAGCTGACCATCCCTGAAAAAAGAATGACCCCTCCAAGTGTAATCTGTTACACATAAGCTGATTTTTCAAACTAATCGAACACAGCCCACATTTTTATAATGTAGAGTGCATTTAAACACACTCTTTGGTGTCATTCATAGCTGCCAACTTCCGCTCGTTCGTAAAATACACAAGAAAAATAAGCAAAAATAAACCTATACAAAATCGAAAAATCGACGTATAAACGATTTTGGGCGTCGTATAAAAGATATATTTTTACATTAAAATGAATAGGAATGAGTCGGGACCACATTACAACGTCGTATAAATGTAAACGTCGTATAAGTGATCGTCGTATAAACGATGCTTTACTGTATATAACTTATAATAGCATATATACGGGACAGTTTGTATAAATTAAACGAATGCATCACTGTAAAAAAATCTCTAAAATTATTAAACTTTTTTTCTAAGAAACTGGGATTCCTAGAACTTTTCATGTAACGGTAAAAGCAAAATGTCATGTAACAGATTCTGTTTCATGAATTTTCGCTGTTGCATCTATATGAAAAGTTCACTGTAAAAAAAATCTGCAAAGTTACTAAACTTTTTCTAGGAAACTGGGATTCCAAGAACTTTTCTTGTAACGGTAACAGCAAAAATTCAAGTTTTAGAATCGATTACATAAATTTTTCCTGTTATCGTTACATGAAAAGTTCTTGGAATCCCAGTTTCCTAGAAAATGTTTAGTACCTTCACAGATTTTTTTTTACAGTGTTCTAGGATTCCCAGTCTACAGGGAAAAGTTTAGTAACTTTACAGAATTTTTTTACAATGGAATTATTAATTAAATTTAATAACTGAAATTTTGTTATCTCATTAATTTGTAATAGTGATTATTTTTTTTATTTTCAATAAATGTTGAAATATGGACTAGACACTTTATTTTTTTATTGCTAGGTTAAATCGAATTAAATAAAACTGTATAGGTTTCTATCCAAATACTTCAAAAATAATGTTTTTTTATATTAAGTTTAAATAAGTCTCATTTTAATTTCCATACTCCGAGGGGAAAATCTTAGAGGGGAACTGCATTAAAATGAGTTAATAAAAAATTGATTTTGTTACTCTCAGAAGTGAGAGGTTTAATTAAAACAACTAAATTATGAAAAAAATATGCATCCTAAAAGCCTATAAATCGTTTCTAAATTGATTTTTTTTCACATATATGTCGTTCTATGCAGATTCTTCAAATTATTTTTACTCTAAAGTCTAAAATTATGATAAAAAATTTGCAGATGTCTTGTTTTAGGTATTTAAAAAATCTTAATCTTTTATATGGGTTTTTTCATAATGCAGATGCAGACTTTCAATGAGTTTTTCAAATTACGAGATAGTTAAAAAAATGGAGAGTGGAATCATTTCTGGGAAATTGATTAGGTTAATAGGGCAATGAAGAAGATCTAAGTTTTGGTTACATAAAACAAAGCATCTAATTAATGATTACAAAAGAATGTAATTTGGAGTATTGTACTTAATTAATTTGATTATATAAATACATTGTAAGAAAAAATTGATTTCTAAATGCGAATAATTTGGGTTGAAATGAACTGCTAAAAGGACTGAGAGCGAAATGCTACAATTGGATTCTGGATACCAGTACATTCGTATTTCCTTTGTTTAATTAAATAATTTCTGCATTTACAGAAAGGAGCTTTATATCTGTATGCAATTAATGTTATTCAAACTTCACTTATAGTATTTCTTTCGCAACCCTGATTGCTAAGTTTATTTCACTTTTCGTTGATTAGTTTTAACAGTTTTACCGTACCATGATGGTAAATAAGGCTGGCTGATCTAAGTAATTTCGGCTATAATGTAATATTTTTAATTAATATTTAAATATAAATACAAATTTTCACACTATGACAAATTAAAAAAATATATCCGAACGCAGAATTATTTCTTTAAAAATGAATTGGTCGCAAATAATAAATAAGAAATATCGCAAATAATAACAATTCCATTTTGGAAAAAAGGATAAAAAAGATTAAGATTAAGATTCAAATTTTGTTCACAATGGGAAATGTATGCTTAAATTATTTTCAAAATGTATGAAAATTTACGTTATTTCTTGAAACTCTTTTCATTTAAAAATTCCTAATTAAAATCACAGTAAATACCTCTTTTAGAAACCTAAGAAAATACAATAATTCCCGAATCAATTATTTTTGTTTTAATAGAAAAAAAAAAGATTTTGAATGTAATTTTCAGGGTATGCGAAAAAAAAAGAAAAAGAAAAGAAAGAAAGAAAAGAAATAGCGAGCAAAATTGTAGTTGAATAATTAATTTATTTATAAAACACATACACTAATAAAACTCCGTGTCAATAAAATAAAAACATCAATACAATATGAAATAAAATAAGTTTATAAAATAAATTAATTTATGCTGCAATAAATGATAAAATACATTAAACTTTCGCTACTACTTCAAACTCCTTTCCTTCTTAAAACCAAAAATAAAATGATGGTAAATACCGCTGAAATCTTGCTGTAAGTATTTGAAAAAATTATGCAATCTTAAATAATCATCAAAACCGCCTGTAAAGCCGCCAAAAGGGCAACAAAAAATTTAAGCATGCACGCAAATCTCTTTTAATTGATCTTTGCACATAAACGCAAAGTTTAAAGTATAATTCTGAAATCATGTAATCTGCCTGATAACGTAAGACTTCAGAGAGCTCTAAAATGGTCGATTTTGAGAATAAGTACCGACTTTTTTATTTTATGGCGTTATTCTACGAAAATTATTTTTTTAAACAAAGCTTTTTCTTGCCCTTTGGCTTCAGTGGGAGCTTTGACAATATTCAAAATCTATTTTATACGAAGAAAAATTTCGATATGGAATTTTGTCTTTAGATTTAAACTGGTGTGCGTAATTTAATTGATCATGTGTCTGGTTTTTTTCTTTTTGAGGAAGAATTTTAATATATTTCTAGTTTTTAAATAAATTTTAAACTTTAAATAGATATATCTGGAGTTTTTAATGTAAACATATAGTAAAATTCTTGATAAAGAAGAAAGTACATGTGAATGTGTATTTAGATTACTGTAAATTTAAAATTTCAATGTAACATTTTTGTCTACAATTTCGGTATACATTTTCGATGTAAGAGTTTAAATTGCATTAAAAATAATATATATATTAACGTATAATAAATGATATATATATTAATGGGGAACGTGCTTTTGCCAATCATGATTTGCCCGTCCCAGGTACGGGCATCGAGATCCAATCATTACACATTCCAATCATGATTTATTATTCTCGACAGTAAATTACTATAGTATATTTTGCGTTATTTAATCCGAGCATTTTTAAGATTCAATCAGGCAAAATTTTCCATTTTGAAAAACGCATGATATAAAAGATTTAAATTTCCATTAAAGACATGAAAATATAGGTATTATTTCAAAGTTTTTCAAAAACATTGATCAGTTAAGTGGTTAAATATTATATTAATTACTTATGGTAAAAACTTAAGGTAAACATTTTGATATATTTAATATATATTACAATTTGTTGGTTCTTATTTTTAAATATTGAATCAGCTTTAAATGAAGAACTGTATGTGGTTCTTTGAACTTTTTTCTTTTATATCCACATATTAGAACGTATGTTACAATTTTAAGGATTCTTCTTTTCTTGACAATGTTTCTTGTTTATATAAGTCTTGTATGCATTACATTAAGATTAATGAATAGTGACGTTTGTATTCTAGTCTATTACCTTCTCTTCTGTTTGACTTATTAAATTCGGAATTTTAGAGAAGTTGATAAAACTCCATGTAATTTGAATGTATTTTTAAGGCACCCAGTTTTCAATTATTTTAAAACTAGTCGGATCTGCGAATTCCGAAAGTTTCTTAAAATTGTTAATACTACAAAAAGTCCTTTCTTCCTTTATGCATTTTAGAAAAAACAAAAAATGAACAGTTAACATTTATGGTAGTTATTTGTTTTCACTCTACGTTTTTTATCAATCAACATTTCGCCGATGAAGACATGGAGGGAAGAAAGCGTAATCAACAGATATTATGCCAAAACGCACGAAACAAATTTCTGTATTACAAATATGTCAATGAAACCTAGACTGAACAACTTCGATGATTCAGTATGATTACTTTTCAAAAGCAAATGAGCTCGTTCCGAAAACCGAACACATTTCGCTATCACAACTTCAACTTCAAGCCATTTTTCTCCAAAAAATATATAAATTTGGTGTACTGCTTTGCATCTAAATAAAACATTTTGTAGGAAACTATTCTTAAATACTTTACTTAAACTGCAAAAATTCGAAGCAAATCACGCACAAATCGCGATTAGAACGCCACCTTCCGTGGGGTTATCCGAATTTTTAACTGCAAGTAACGTTCACAGTTAAAAATATATACAGAAATTTTGATTTATTGTTTCCATAATTTCACATAATTCCCCATGATTAAAAGACAAATTGCGCTCAAATTCAGTATTTCAGCGCCACTTTCAGAAGGATTTCTCTAATTTTACATAAACCTCGGCGTATACTATTACATCCAAATAAAACATGTCGAAAAATATTCATAAATTTTGCACTTAAACTGCAAATAATGGATAAAGTCTGACAAACATTTATAAAACAATGCTTTCTCGAGAGAGGGCATCCCCACTTTCAACTCAGACCTCCTAGATAAGTAAAAATTATGCATATGAAGTTTGGTTGAATTATACGCATGAATTCATATAATTTTCATGATACAAGGAAGTGACATATATAGGCAATTTGTAAAAACGTGCTTTTAGGGATTTTTGACATCAAAAAGTGTATATTCGTCAAAAACCGGTAGTTGAAGAAAATTTTGATTGCAACATTTTATTTTGTGATAGATAGAAAAAATTAAAATAGAAACAGTATGATGTCTAATCTTTTTACTAATACTCTCCAAAATATTTATTTGAATATGGATAAAAATAAAGGATTATTACAAAAACATTCTGATGTGTCAAACATTTCTTAATCAAATATACCAATTCGAGTGCAATAATTATGTATTTTTAAATGTATCGTTTCGCATATTGAAGTCGGTTAAGTTTTTTAAAATGTTACTAGCCATAAGATAAGTGACCTTTAAATAGTATGAGCAAAGTCTCACTTATTTATGGTAATATCACATTCCATATTAAATTTCCAATTTAAAAATAGAAATAAAGATAATTTGCTTTGTTCAAGAATAAATATAAGCGTTATAATCTGACGTTACTTTAACGAAGGCAAATTTTGTATTTTTTTTTGTTTAAATGAATCTCACAAAAGAATACTCTCAATTTATATTCATTAGTTTAAAAAAATCTTACTTTGCTAATATTTTTTCATTTTACTTTTTCAATAAAAAAATCCTTATCTGTCATGATGCAAGGCAGGATTTTGAAGATACAAATTGTTAGTTACATATGCTGGTAATTATGTTTTAAATTAAGTTTCTCCTATTTTAAAGGGGGGTTAAAACTCGTTTTTTAAATCAAGAAAAATGTGTGGAATTTTATTTTATAAATTGGTTTTATGCCCTATGATATTTATTTTGAAGATGCAAGATATTAAATAAATGAAAAAATTAGAAATTTTTAGCGAATTCAAATATTTTGTGAAATGCATACTCAGCAAGCTTTTAAGATAAGAATTCTCCAAGGAACTCTTCTGATATTGATCAACGGATTTATGTAAGCTTTTCCTGAATAAGGCTTTTAATAATTTGATTTATAAAGATGAGGTTGAAATTTTTTATTGGAAAGAGAACTAAGAGCTAGAAAATGCGTTATTTCGGTATCTAAGACATAAGAAACCAACAATCATTTTTTAGATGTATATAGTGACTTATATAGTCAAAAATGCCTGGTTTTTGCTTTTAGTTTCAAATTACAGCAGCCGAAATATCCGGATGACGTTTATGACAGTTTGTATTTACCTGTACAAAACGAGAAAAGTGAGACGACTGTTCTTTTTTCAATTTCATCCAATTTTTAATAACTAATCTTAAACCATATATAAAATATTAAAAAAAAACTACATTAGCTGTCTTTGTTATTTTTCAGGGCACATACATAAATAATAGCACATTTTAAAAAAATGTACGATATTCAAATAAAGACATGGGTTTCAAAACTCACCAAAAAGTTTTGCCAAACAAGGAATCTAAATTGTTAAAAAATAGCCCATTGGCAACATTTTCCTGAAAATAAAAATTTTGGGAAATCGTGAAAAACGCGAAAAACCTCTCACTGCGTCTATTGGTTTTCATTGAAAACCAAGATTTTAGAATGGCATTAATTTGGGATAAAATTAGTTTCTTTGTAGATTGCTGGGTTTTTTTTTGTTTATATATATATATATATATATATACATACATGTATACATTTTAATTCAAATCAAGATAAAACAATATTTTCATTTAAAATAGTTAAGTACTAGTTATTTCCTGTTTTTGAGCGAATATGAAGTTTTTTTTCACTTTAATCCATAGCATGAATATAATATATATATAATTTTGAAAGTATTGAGATTTTGTTTTAACTGATATTTTTTTATCTTATTGAATGATACTTAAGCTTGGCATTTTTATGTAATTTTAAGGCCAATATTTTTTCTCGCTACACTGTAAAAAAAAATCTGTGAAGGTACTAAACATTTTCTAGGAAACTGGGATTCCAAGAACTTTTCATGTAACGATAACAGGAAAAATTCATGTAATCGATTCTGAAACTTGTATTTTTGCTGTTACCGTTACAGGAAAATTTCTTGGAATCCCAGTTTCCTAGAAAAGGTTTAGTACCTTGCAGATTTTTTTTACAGTGTACAAGAAGCTAAACATAAATATTCTAAGGCACTTATTCTTTATTTTATAATATAATCTAAGGCTCAGTTTCAGTGCCAGAGTATGTAAAATGATAGCTATATTTATAGTAGTTAGAATTATGTTGATTTCTGCAAGTGTAAAAAATAATTTACTACACTGTAAAAAAAATCTGCAAAAGTACTAAACCTTTTCTAGGAAACTGGGATTCCAAGAACTTTTCCTGTAACGGTAACAGTTAAAATTCAAGTTTCAGAATCGATTACATGAGTTTTTCCTGTTATCGTTGCATGAAAAGTTCTTGGAATCCCAGTTTCCTAGAAAATGTTTAGTACCTTCACAGATTTTTTTTACAGTGTAGGGTGAGGATATGGAATATTTTTTAATTTGGCAAATGCGACCATTTAAAAATAAAAAAATTCTACAGTTGATTATTAGATATAACTAGTAAATCTGCATATTTATTACAAATTAGTTATTACGTCTGAAAATAAAACATTGATTTTGCTTTTGTAATTTAAAGTTATTACAATTCTAAAAAGTATGTATTTTTAAACTCAATTCAGAACATTTTTTTTGTGTGGGGAGTACTTATTTTCAACTAATGATCTAGAAATTAATCTTTATATGAACTGCAGAATAATAATACTTATCACATCTTATTTTTTTAAATGGATTAGATGGCAACAACTGAAAGCAGCAAAATGAGCTAATTATTTGTGCTCGACTTAGATATATATATTTAATCGTTCCTTCAGATTTAAAGTAACATAATTTAATAACAATTAATTAACCTTAAAGGAATAACTTTTATGACTGACTTCTAAGTACCTTAACTACACTGTGACACGAAAGTACAATCATGTATCTAATCTTCAACTGAGTGCAGTACAGTAGTACCTCGTCTGGATCATATGATAACCCCTGTACATATTCCCTACTTCCCCAATTACTTCTACATCTCCATTGAATGCCATTTCTATTGCGATCGATCGCACCCTATTATATACAGTGTGATATTATTGCAAATTTTATTACTTTTATTTATTATCCATAAGATTATTTACGCAATAAAAATTATCCTCATGCCCTCCTTCCACCCCTTCTATCACCAATCATCTGAAACAAATTAATGTCAACAAAAAGAAAGGTAATTTTTCACCGACAATTATAAAATTAAATTGTATTTTGAGCAGCATTATTATACTTGAGGACATTAAAAACTAAGATTCTCAGTATTCTTTAATCAGTATATTAATTGTATGTTAATCTCATTTTAAATGCATAAAAGGAAATTTTTTACGATTCTAAAACTTCCAAAAATTAATCCTTCAGCGTTCGATTGATTAACTCATTGTATAGACATAGCGTGAAAATTAATTTTGAATTAAGAATATAATTACCATCTCATTAAATCAGACGTTTTAGTGTTTTATCTATTCTCAGAAATTCATTGATTATAACATGTCAATCATAGAAGTCACAAAAATTAAAAATGAATATTTAGCATTTTATTTTTTAAATATTTGAATAGGGCATTATTTTTTTGGATCGAACCTAGTTATAACTTAATATTATCATAATGTGGCTATCAGGTTTTGCCAAATGTGTAACTGAATGGTTCTTTTTTTTTAACTTTAAAGGAGAAATGAATGAATTTTAAAAGCATAGCTGTGTTTATTAGAAAATTAATTAAAAGTTTCATTTTATGTTTTACAAATTGTGTAAATAATGGAAGAAAGGGTACAAAAAAGGTTTAAACCTAGCATATTTCGTATAAAAATAAATGAACATTTAAAGTGACATTAAATACGCAAATTACTATAATTTTTAAAGTATTAATGCAAATGAGGACTTTTAAAAGATACCTGTGTACTAAAAACTTCAGAAAAAGCAACTGCAAAGCATTATTGTTTCAAATTTTAAATTGAAATGCATTGTAGCCCATTATGATATAAAACCTTTTAAACTAAACGGGGCTAAAACGGAGATTTCGTTAAGCAAATTGAAATTGGGATAATAATAAAAAATGATAACATAATTAGGGTCTCAAAAAATCAGATATTTTGCATTTACTGTTATACGAATGACACATCATAATTTATGTATATATATATAAATTATGAATAGATTATGGGGTGTCATTCGTATAACTTTTATTTTAATTTTTTAACACGATGTTCTAGATCCATGCCTTCATATAAAATTATATTTTTGTGTAATTTATGCTATTAATTATATATTTCGCAAGCAATAATTTTACATATATGCCTTTTTTAAGATCAACTAATTGCATATTATCTGTTTTGCATTTATTTTAAATACGAAAGTACAGTAAATTTGATTTTATCCGATATATTACTTTTTTCATTTTTAAAATAACAAAATGTATTTGAGTAAAAAAAAAAATCGTACCTTCACAATTTTTTTCCAGAAAAAAAAAAAATAAAATAAATGTAAGGTATTTGATTTCCATTTCGAAAAACCTTACTCATAAACATTGTTGTAGGAGTTGATGGACCTCAGTCCATGCCATTTTCATGGACTTCATCAGTGTGACACTGCCTATATAAGAAGAAAATGGTGAAAATTTCTTTTCAAGTTATCTAAAGTGAGACGTGTGGAAGGGGCATGGGAGCAGACTTTGCCGCTTCATTAAACCGATGGCTTCAAAATGGAAAGGGGACTCAATCTATCAGCGTCAACAGCTTCCCAAGTTTTCAGAGTAATTGACTCAATCAGTTTTCAGTGAGCATGGCTTACAAAAGCAGTATAACGCACGAAGGGGGGATGTAAAAAAAATACGTATCTGCAGACGATATTAAGAAAAGAAGTGATGAGGCGTTGCTGACAAGAACACAGTTGTTGAGTATAAATTACATACGTATTTGTTTTCAATAAAGTATTTTTCACATGCTTATCACTGGAAACATGAAGTTTGTATTAATTTAATCCAAGCACATTGTCAAGATTTTTTTCTATATTATTTTACTCGTACTTGAAAAAGATGATTATTATTTTATCAATAACTTTGACTCGAGGTATTAAAAAATTCATGTAAATAGTTCAGTACTACAGATAATTTATGTGTTTGTTTTTAAAAATTGATTAATGATTGCAATTACAATGTATTTCGTGGAAAGCAAGAAAAGAAGTGATGAGGCGTTATTGAGTACAAACTACATACTTATTTGTTTTGTATAAAGTATTTTCCCCATGGTTATTTCTGGAAACATGAAGTTTGTATTAATTTAACCCATTTTCGGCCAAAGGTTCGTATACGAAACATTTCGATAAATATTTTTTTTTAACACTCTGACACATTTTTTTCAAGAATTTTATTTTTCTTCTATTTTTTAAGGCTTTTGAAGACATCCATAAAATATTAGTAATTCAATTGGAGTAAACACTTTCTCTTAAAAAATTTTCAAAATACGCTAGAGTTTTAATTTGAAACGTCTTTGACAAATTCGACTTTTTAAAAATATATTATTATTCCAATTGAAATGAATTATATGTTTTTAAAATAGATTAAAGTTGCAAATTCTGTATATGAAATAAGAATAAAACAAAAGTCATAAAAATATTATTCATATTCATATTATTCATTATAAGAAATAATATTTTATATTATTATATAAAATATTATTTCTTATATAAAGTATTATTTTTCATGCAAGAACCTTTTTTTGTGTCTTAATGTACGTAATTTAAGCATATTTCAATAAAAATAATGCTACATTTTCTAAAATTTCTGTGCTTGGCCTAAAATGGGTTAATCCGAACACATTGTCAAGATTTTTTTAATATTATTTCATTCGTACTTGAGAAAGGTAATTATTATTTTATCAATAATTTTGGCTTGAAAAAATTCATGTAAATAGCTCAGTACTACAGATCATTTATATATTTGTTTATAAAAATTGATTAATGATTACAATTACAATGTTTTTCATGAAAAGTAAGAAAAGAAGTGATGAGGTGTTGCTGACTAGAACAAAACTGTTGAGTATAAATTACACTGGTGTCCAAAAGTTAAGCATAATTGGTAATTAAGTAATTATTTTTAAGTAATGAAAGAAATATGAATCGGAATGTGCTGAAACTCCAGGTGTGTAAACAAAATAGTTCGCGTCACATATTTTCGCGAAGAGTTTTCCCCGAAATCGAACAGGGGACCGTCAACAAATTGAAAAAGAACTAAGATCTTTTGGATAACCCTGTCAAAACTAATGTAGCAAAAGCGTTCAAAACTGCACATTATGATTAATTGGCTTATTGTAATGTACTGTGTTAATTTTTACAAGGATAGCATGTATACTCGTAGAGAAATTAAGGTTTTTATAAAAACAGTCCTAAATTTTTCCAAGTTTTTTGCTTATAATTTGCAGAGTTCTTGTTATAAAATAATGTTCTTTTCTGAAAATATGACAAACATCATTGTATACAATACCCTGTCTTCAGAATTTAAAAATAATAAAAATTGTATGAAAAATGAGTATGTTTAGTAAATAATTTTTCATTGCGCATGCGTCAACGATATCAAAATGTCATTTGCATATTGTGTTAGCTAAATGTATAGAGCAACTTCTGTAAAAGTTTCAAAAACATAGCTTGAAAATTCTGAAAATGGGAGCCTATAGAATCAACTCAAAATCCGTTATTCCTAAACGAAGCAAAAAAATCAGGGGTTTTACCTAAATATAGTTGTACGTGCAATATTGGATAGGCACTAAACAATGGAATATGGATAATTGACATACCGTAATTTCGGGTGTATAAGCCGCAGATCAAACAATTCTTTTTCGACCCAGAAATTTTTTAAGAAACAAATGTAACTAGTTAGATCGCCGTAAATATTTATTTTCAATCACTAAATAAGATTTCTGGGTCCAAAAAGAATTGTTCGATCCGCGGCTTATACACCCGAAATTGTGGTAATTTAACTCCTTTATTAATTTGAATGATATTTCACATACATTTATTATTCATTAAAATCTTAATTTTCTGCCATGTTATTTTGTTCTGTTATGATTCTAAGTTTATTCTCAGATATATTATTATAATTTTGAAAAGGTATATATTTTAATTTAAACAATTATGACAGTTAATAGAATATGAAAAAAATTTCTCATTATTACAACATATTACTTTTTAAATGCCGTAAACAACCATGTTTGAGATATACTTCAAAAATGACTTAATTATTTATGATGCGTAATTTATAAAGTTATCTCTCTAACTATAATTCTGATGATTTGAATTCAAGCACGCCTGTGATATGAATAATTTTGCATTAATCGAAGCCCATTCAGAATAAGACTGAGTTGCACTGTGATTAGAGTAAATGAGATTATTGAGCCAGTGTTGTAATGGGTCTGACGATGACCATGACTTGTGATTAGTTTAAGGTGCAAATTTAGCAGAAAATGTATTCTTGTATGAATACTTTGTCATAACATTCATAGAAAGTAATTTAAATAAGCTCGTATACCACTTTCCATTGGTTTTATTCGAACATGATTAGTTCTGAGATGCTTGGGGTATGTAATTGAAAACTTGTCCAAAGATTTACTTCGTAAATTATTTGAAATGGTCAGAAAATTTTTCATTTTAAAATATAATATATTAATACATGCAATATCAACCTATCCATTAACTTTCCTAGAGTTTATTTACGATATCGTTCACAAATAGAAAAGTTTCGGGATTGAGTCTTGGTTCATTATCTACTTTACACTTTATGTTCTGAATTATCAATTAATGAAAAGTTTTCCTGCCAAATAAAATTTTTTGAACAAGACGTGTTTTTCTGTACTAGGATTTTTAATGCATTTTAGAAAGATTTTGTCTACTGAAATTTGTCTACTGAATTGGTAGGTTTTGATGAGCATTTCTAACTCTACCACATCATTTTTTTTTAAATATTAATTTTAGTATTTCGTACAATTACAAAATGTATGCACTGTAATGAAAATTTGTTAATTTTATGGTAAAAAAAAATCAAAAACAAGGAAGCTAATGTAAAACTGTTATTTTTACAACAACAATAAATTGCAGACAGTTTCTTTTTTCAAATTTTTTTAAACAATAGAAATGGTGCATTAATTTTGGATTTTATTTCGGGGAAAATCTGTAGACTGTTTTATTTTTTTGGCACTATCTGTTAAAATAAACGAAAATCCAGTTATAAATGCGAATTTTTCGCAAAAATTGCCTTCCAAGTTAACATTCATTCTCTGATAAATCAGCATATTTTTGTATTTTCTACTGAGAACCAGTGCATTTATTTACTTTCTTTGGTCTTCTGAAGAAAATATGTGGAATTCCTTCGCAAAAGGAATCTGCTGTTGGAAAATTATAAACGATTCCACCTAAATAATTTTCATAGCGTTTAAGATTCAATTAAAAATCAAAATTTGCTTTGCACAACGAAACATTTTTTTGAAACATGACAAAGATAGGTATCTGTAACTCATCTTAAGCTGTATTATTGCCAATCAATGAGTTAAATAAATTTTAACAGGATATTTTAATAGTTTTTAAAGAACCAGCAGAACAAAACAGGTGTAATACGTAATGATGTAAAATGCCTGTTTACTCATCCACTAAGAGAGAATGTACCGTAGTGTAAACTAGACATTGTACGTATAGTAAGATATTTAAAACGTATGCCTGATATTTTTTATAAATACAATGTTATTTAATGATCTGTTATTTTGTAATTTGCGGAAGCAATCCATAGCAAATTGTTATACAGATTATTTTTTGATAAGGTTAGCTGTTAATTAATATTATATAACAATACTCTAATCTTTTAGTTCTTAATATAGATGTGTAAAATATTTTTTAAAAGGTGAAACTTTCTTAGTTAACGTGGCCAGTTTTCATTTCTAAACCTGAAAAAATATATGGTTTTATTAAATTATAATTATTTTGCAATATTATTATTTTATATTTTACTCGTCTCTTTTTAAAGTGATCCTACAATTACGTAAACAAAAATATCACTGATTTTTACACTATAAAGGTTAAGTAACATTACTTTATAAAATTGGTGGTAGCCACTTACTTAGTAATTTAACCGGTAAAATTGGTGTAACGTGTAAGCATGTAATACTACATCTGGTACAACAGTTTAAGTTAACCATTATATAAGGTAAATTACTCCATAGAATTGGGGACAGCATGTTGCCACCAGTTTTATGGAGTAACGTTGCATAATTTTTTCACATTGTACAAGTGTTATACATTTTTTTCGTAAAAGTAAGTTTTAATATAATGTGTGTAGATAAAGAAATGATCAAATATTAATTTAATTTAAATTAAAATAGATTATACTATAACTTAAACACCTTTTTTTAAAAAAATGGAGTGTTATTTTAAGCCAGATAGTTATAATTTCTCTTAAAAAGCAGTTTTTTCTTTCAAGATTCTTAATATTTTCCATTTTAGATTGAAATTGGTTAAGTTATTTGCAAATAATTTAAGTGTAAAAAGCATGGAATGGAAATGATTCATATGTATTTCAAGGATTAAGGTAATGCGAGTTTGGTGTAATAAGTAAAGTTACAACAGGCAAGTTAAACTGCTGCAACTTTAGTTTAGTCTGTTTCTAATGCAAAATCACTCATAAATTCACTCAGTATTTCGAAACAGAAATTCTACTACTTGGAAAATCCTACCCTATACTTTTGAAATTCAATTTTACAGCTTTTCGACCAATGAAAGTTTAACTAAGTGCTCGACTTTTTAATCGAAGTTAATTTCTTTAGCTAACTCAACTTCCTTACGAGAGGTTTCGTACCGATAATGAAGTAACTGGGTGAAAATAAACTTCAATGTTTCAGACGGAATATAATTAAACTTTTGTAATTTAATTCGCAGCTTAAAAAGATATGTTCCAAGAACTATTTTGTAAATTTGCCTCTGAAGACTATAAAAAAATCATTGTATGTAATTTTTTTATATAACAAGTATGTTTTATAACTCAATGTTATATTGCACAAATGTATTAATACTTCAATATCTATTGAAATCCAGGACCTTTTTCACTACTAATTTTGAACTAAGGATTTTTACACTATAAAAGTTAAGTAACTTTACTTTATAAAATTGGTGGTAGCCACTTACTTAGTAATTTAACCGGTAAAATTGGTGTAAAAAAAAAAAAAAAAAAAAAAAAAAAAAAAAAACTGTCACAAAAATGTAAATGTATTTTCAAAAAAAAAAAAAAAAAATAGATTTATTTTATTGCTGTCAAACAAATTTAAAAAAATTTTTATATTCTCAGAGAAAGTCTCATTTTCTTGTTCTGTTTATATTTTAGATACCTAGGACAATCCAAAACAAAACTTTAGCCAACAGCAAATCTTTTAAGCTATAAATGGATACAAAATCCACGAGTTTAAGAGCGTTACTGAATAAATATAAAAAATAACAATTTAATGCATCAATTTAATCAAAAATGTGCTATATTTCATGTATTGCGTAATTTTTTAAATGCATAATGTTAAAAAATATTCTTATAAGTAGTATCTTTAAAAGTTATAATCATTTATACTAAGGTTATCCAAATATGTTGTATAACCGATCTGACAGCAACTGAATATTTTGTGCTAATAATAGCATCTTAATACTTTAAACAAGGAATCTATAAATCGAGAGTATAATAAAACATATTAAATATTTAAAGTTAGATTCCCCAATATTGATCTGTATTGGACGTTAGTGGAAAACTGATTTTTTCAGGATCTTAATACTTTAAATATGTAAGTACGCATACTGACAATATTATTAAACATACTATATATTTGATTTGAGATTTTCCTAATAATAATTTCAGTTAGAATTTAGACGAAAATTCAATTCTCTTAAAGTATTATGTTATTTCAAGGAAATACTTAAGAATAATCCTTTTCTGGTAATCCATACAAAATTTTTAAAAATTAAAAAGTAACATTTCCCTTTTCTATGAATAATTTAACATTCCAAAATATGAAATTATTTCCCTTCATCAATTATTTTATCCTTTTAATTACATTTGGCTCCGAGTCATTCAGAGGTAATCGACTGTTTAATTAGCAATTTGGGTATTTTACTGGATTACTGTAGATTTATTACAATGCATTAGGGCGTCATAAATCATTGCACAATTTAGACTTAACCAGTAATGTAATAGATTTTTAGAGGGCATCTTACGCTCTAAGTACTACATTTTCAATTGATATAATAAATACTTTTTTTTACATTAATTCTTTTTTTCCGTTTATAAACATATAATTTAAAAAGAACTTTAATTACATATTGCTTTCGATAAATATTTAGTAGACATTCGTAAAAAAAAATAATTAATGAGTCTTTAAAATGATCAGTTTTTAATCACTCCGCATATTAGCAAAAATATATTGCATTATAAATTTCTGTGTATTTTGTACCAATAAAATACTAATGGTAAGTTAATCTTTTCCTTATGTGGGATGTGTGTGAAAATAAATTATGCTTATATTTATATATTTAAATATTTCAAAATTAAAAATATGTGTTTAAAGATATTTTTTCTTTTATTTATTTTTAATAAAATAAAAAAAAATCAAATGATTTATTTGATGATAACGTTTGTAGTAATTTACGCTTTGTGACGTATTTGATAAATATGGTATTGTTACAGGCGACATGAAATGTGGGGAAATGCCAACAGACTGTAATAGGATAGTTTTATAATAAAATAACCGTCACAACTGTCTATTTTGCCTTACTATATTTTGTTATTTTATTCTTCTTTTATAATAGTTTTTAAGTAAAACGTATTTTGAAATGCACCTTCAATTAAGAAGCATTCGTAGTGTCAATTGAAAGTTGTAATTTAAATTTTGGAAATTAATACCACTAATATGAAAGATCAATATGGCGATTGATTATGAGAGAAGAAGTCTTAAAATATTTTAAACAAATACGCCAAATTTTTTAAATTCAATATTTATAGATAAAAGATTTTTCATTAATCAATAAATCACAAGTTTTAAGTGTTATGTGATTCCGGAACTTTACATCAGGTAACGACGTTCATTTCAAAACGTAAGCAGATTAAAAGAGAAATTGCATATCATTCTTTAAGAATTTGAAGAAATCCCTGCCCAGAATCATTTCACGTAAAATTCGAAGACTTACATGATTTAACTTTGACCATTGTTATATAAAGATCCAAATTAATATTTTATTGGTTAAATTTCAAAGCATTTTTTCATTACGTAATTTTTATGTTTTTAATATAACTTTTCTTATTATAAATGAATTAGATTTGAATATTAGCATTATAAAACATTATTACTCACATATTTATTATTGCTCTCTTTTTTCTTTTTTTTACCGTACACATGATTACTAGATGGATTACTTAAAACTTAGGATATTTTTTATGGCATTGATTTTTATTGATAAATTCGTTAGTTTTTAATTCTTGAAAACGACAAATTCTAAAAATATTAAAATATGCTTAGTGTGAAACTTTACAATTTAATATTCGCATAAGTTATTTAAAAATTAATATTTAATTTCCGTACATTTATACTACATAAATGATTTCTTCTGACAATAATTTTAAGTATATTACAGACAAACTATTACAAAATAAATCACGAAAGCGTCTCAACAATTTTATGAAGCTGTCTTGAGTGTATGCACTGCTCTTAAAAAAAGCCGATTTATGCTCAACGTAATGCACTAATAATGTTAGTGAACGGAGTGTAGCGCATTTCCAGATCATTGGAGAGAATATTTGGCATCAAAGCCCTTTTCTTTGTTGAATTCTAAAAATTTTTTTGTAGGAGATTTAGGATTCGAGTTGAAGAAATTGTTTCAGGTAATCTGAGACACTGAGAAACTTTTTCACCCACATGATATCCGGAATACATATAAATAACCGATTGCCAATGTAATTTGTGAATTTGAAAAACAAAATACTTAGAGGTGCAAATTGAGATTTTACAATGCTTTGTATTGTGATTTTGTATTATATAGCTTTCTTGATCTCGATGCGTTCAAGCTCAATGCGTAGTTGTAAGTCAAAAATATCGACTGAATAAATCACACTAGTTTCACTACACTAATTGTGAGACAGCGAATTACGAAAACTCTGCCTAAAATAGAGTTTAATTGTTAAGAAAGATATATGAAACTATTGCAACAGTACTTTTTGCATGTGAGATGTGCTTGAAAACATATAGTTTTATGTCAAACAAGATAGAAAAAGTTTATTTATTATTCTTAGATTATGAAACATTTTTCAATACTACTAAAATATTTTCATGCAATCATATTTTGAGGCGTCGAAAAAAATGCAGAGCATGCTTCAAAGCTCTAATTCAGCTAATAAACCTCAGAATCATAAGTTGTGAAATTCATTTGTGCAATCCTATATGTGGTTTATAGATATTTATATACACCATACAATACACCAAAGTTTATTTCAGCTATAATAATAATTGATTTATTTAAGTATTTGAATAAGTGTGTAAACTACTCTTATAATACTTACGCTTTGTGTAAAAAAACTACTTTACTTCTGAAAAAAAAATATCAGAAAAATTAATGTGCCCTTAAAAAGCGACTTATGTTACTATTCCATTTTAGGATTTATAATGTTACTGGGATTTTAAATTTTCCAATATATTATCAATAAAATTTTTTAATTTAACAAATTATTGAACTCTGTATTAGAAAGCTCGCAAAGTCCTCGGAATTTTCATTGAGTCTGCCATCACTATCAATAAGAAAATTTTTATTTAATTTTAAAATATAGCATTTGTTGCCGCCTCATTTATTCACAAAATTCAAAATCTTTTTCTGCAGCTAATAATTGTAATAATAAAGTGAAAAAAAAAGTGTCATAAAACTTCTTGAACCATGTTGGTCATAAGCGGAATAGCAGTATAAGATATAAATTAGATATTGTCCCCGATTAGAAATCGAAACTTCATTAAGAATCCTCATACTTTCTACTCTTGAAAACTATCTTTGAAGATTCACATCTGAAATGAGGGATTCGAAATAAAGTCACGTCTGGAACTGGGTATCTTACGACTCTTTTGAAATTATATAATTTTATTATAGCTGCGAAGTTTTGAATGTCTTTCATAAAATTTTGAACATAAACAGATTTTGCTAGTGGTAATACATTAGAGTATCACTGGACAGTATTAAAGTTGAAATGAGAATTCTAATTTGATATTTTTGAAATATGAGATTAAAAGAGGCTGATTATGATATAAATAGATTTTATTTCATTTAGTTTATCTTAATAAGGAACTGTGGATGAAACTCTGAAAGTAATATCATGAACTATTTTAATAACTGTCAATCAACTTTCATATTCCTACAGATTTTCAATTTCAAAAAACGCATTTTTTTTTCAGTTAAATGTACATTATTCCTCGCAGTCCTAACATGAAATCAATTTGACAACATCTGGACATCTTGCATATAAATATATAATAATATATAAATACATAATTTGAATGATATATTTTGAGTGATAGCGATTTTAAAGTATCTGACTTTTTTAGTATATTTCAAAAGAATTCTTTTTTTATTATGAGAACTTTTATCATGTGATTTTGTTTACAAATCATATGGTTAACCATCACAAAAAACTCAATAAATAAAATTTATTTTAAATTGTGTCCCTTACTCCCATAAAAGATTACGGTTCAGGAAATATATTTTAAGGACTGTGGCTATATATATATATATATATATATATATATATACATATACATATATATATATATATATATATATATATATACATATACATATATATATATATATATATATATATATATATATATATTTGCCTTTTTTTAAGTATGTTTTTTATGCTCTAATACAATTTTCAAAAATTCTATTTTAGGTAAACATTTGAAACTTTTCCAAATTGTGGAACTAACTTGTTTCTTTAAAAATATTTAACGTTATAGGTCTCAGTGAATATCTTTTTTTAACAATAAAAAGCATGTTCTAATTTTTTTATATAATTTAAAGGTCTTTTAGTAAAATATTTTAAATTGTATTTCTTTTAAGCCAAAATAAAAATTACTTATTGTTATTCTCAATTTATGCGTTTTCTGACAATATAACAAATTTTAAGACGATATATTCAACAGTTGTTTTAGAAATGTGTAAAAAACACACGTATTGTTAAAAAATATTTTAAAAATTAATTAGTTCTTGAAAACTAATTTATGCATGAAATTAATTTCTTTTGATTTATGTATCGGCTATAATGTGCATAATTACTTTTTAAAATGTGTTTCACTTCTATCTTTATTTTTAAGTAAAACACATGTTAAATATTTTGCAAAAACCGCTTCCTTTTATGCACCTTTAAATATACAATACATATACATATAATGTAAAAATGCATGAAAATATTACTTTAAGAGCAGCAGGTGTATAATATAAGAAATTTTAAAAAATCAATAAATCTCAACTTGTCTCATTATACGAAACCTATTAATGGTACTTTATATTTGAATGGTGGGGGAGTGTTCCGCCTGCTGATGAGTAATCGCTTATATTTTAATTGGTGACTTTCATGTTGTTTCATTTTAGCGCTTTAATGTTTATTTATTTTTTTTTATTTTATACATTGTGCACCTGCTGCCCTTTAAAAAATATTTTCGCGCATTTTTAGATTATTTACATGTTGCAATTTTTAAGAGCTGCTTTAGAGCCTACATTTGCAATAATCTACATGTTTAAAACAAATATACATATGCATATATATATGCACATATATACATATATGTATATATACATTTTGAGTCCTTTTGACTTTCTAATGAATAATTTCAGAATATAAATATATATTTTAGAAGCACCTACACATTTCGTTTTCTTCGTTTAATTATGTTTTCCATTAAATAATGAGGATTCTAAGAGCCGTAAATGGGATGAAATTGGATGAAAAATAATAATAATAATTAATAAATATATGCATATATGCCAAGAGAAATTTAAGGACAGAATTAAACTGCCGAAATTAAGCCGTCATAATTGAAATTCAGTACTTAAAATGAATGTGTCCCTTCATCTTTAACAATGGATATAATAATCAATGCTAGTCAATAAATGAATGGATTTATGGATATTACTATGAAAATGATCTTCTTTACTATGACATTTAAAACTTATCAGGATAATATGTTTAATTCTATAATTCACTTCATTTATTGAACTTCCGCTCTTAGTTTATGTTATGTGCACTTATAAAATATTTCGTATTGCTTCCGTAATCATTTGAATCCTCGCAAGCAAATTTCCGTCATTTTTGATGGTTCATGAATAAGAATATTACACTGCTTGCTCCCAAAACTCTTTGAACTTTCACAACAAAGATTTCCTTGATTTTGTAAAAGAAAATATGAAAAATGCATCAGTGAAGGAAAATGCGTCTCATGCGGTGTAACAAAGAATGGATTCATTTTGGATTGTAGGACATTCACAACCAATCCGCAAAATAAAAATGTTTTCAGTAAAATTTTCGTGAAAAACCTATGTAATTTTAAGTAGTAAAATGATAACATTAAATTAAATCTAATTTTAACATTTATCAATTTCAAAGACGGGATTATTAAAATTTTGGGAATCACTGCCTTAAATACACAGACGGTTTTTACATACATAATGACAGGGGCGGCTTACTTTATGTACAATCGGATTTTAAAGCCTAATTAACAAATTTTAATGATATATTTGTGTAATGCAATTTCCATTAGCAGAATAAATATAATAAACATCAAATTGTTAAAAACATACTAATTTAATTAGAATTAATCACATGAATACTATGGGATTCGCAACTAGTTTAAATTGAGTGGATCTTTCAATACGCCACCTGTATCTTTAAAAGTTAATGAAAAACCTGTTTTGTAAAACACGTCACCGACCAAGGCTACGTTGCAACTTTGTGAACACCTTTCGAAGCGCGCATAACACAGAGCCAAGTTCAAACTTTGAACAATGGTTTTGTTTTAGCTACACTGTAAATTGAAAAGATTATTACTAAACTGAATTTAGTTTTATGAAATACCAAATAAAGTTTAATTATGCATTATTTTTATTATCAGTACCGAATTAATTTCTTCATGAACATATTATGATACATTAAAAAAAAAAGAATTATACAGAATACCAATATTTATTATTGTAAAGGTCTTACTGTAATTGCTTTCTTGAACTATAATGATATGCGGGTGAGCAGCTCAGCTGTGGCTTACGCGTCATAGATTTTAGTGAAATTAAGCATATTAGTCGATCATATTTATTTGTGAGTAAATACGAATTAATAAATTTCAGTATTGCCTAGTTAAATATAAAAAAATACATTCAAAGTTACCATAAAATTTAGGCTTTGTCTATATGGTGGAAATTTTAATTTTGTTTATTAGCTTAAAGATTATCGATTATTAGTTGAGATCAAAATATTTTTATATTTTTCAATGTATTTTATATAGCTTAGTATAAATATAAGCTGAGTCCCTATATCAAATTTTAGCGAAATCGGTTACCTTATGCCCACGACATTTTTGCTCATGTTTTTTATATATAAATATAATACATTTTTAAAACATCACATAACCAGATTATACATCCTACGTTTATATTGCTGCTCCCCCATTTGTTTAGGTTTCTATCTCATTTTAAGCCACCTTATTAAATGCAGTAATATATTTTAAAAAGCCTGGATGGCTGTAATATTTTCTAGAATGTATCTCACTGGAAGTAACATTACATTACAAATGAAAAAATAATTATCCATATAGAAAAAAAACTCATGGATGTGTATATATTTAAAATTTAGGATTCAGAAAATCCATCTTTAAAATAAATTACAGGGAAAAAAATTTTTTATCTATCCATTGAGTAAAATTCGCATATAGCGCATTATTTAAAATTTTCTGAAAGAAAAAACTGAACGATTCATCAAAAAATCGATAATATAAATAAAATAGCTAGGAAAGTAATATATGCTCTAAGATTGAAATTAGTTATTGGTTATCTAAAATGGATTAATAGATTTTATATGCTTTCAGCTTAATATTTGATCGTTTTATTCAACTTGTGATGAAGGTTACATGACGTTTAATCATCTTGAAATTATGTAAAATGAAAAATAATCAGACAAATAATGGATGATTTTTTTTTTATTTTCTTTTTCTGCAACATTTTTACGAAATTCTGGAATTTAATTATTAAATTGTATATTACAGGAAATGTAAATGAAAAATGAAGTAATATTAGATGATGAGAAAATCTATTAAGATATTTAAATTCAAATTCCAATCTTATAGCATATAGTAGATGTTGCATCTAATTTATTTTATTGATTTCGCGATAGATATTTCAGCTTCATTGTTTTTGATAAAGTTCAAATTATGGGTTTTCAAGAAACTTGCTTTCTTCTGAGCAACGCAATCCCTTAGTGAAAAAGATATGTTCAGAGTTTTTTTTTTTTTTTTTTTTTTTTTTGTAAGAATGTGTATCTATGCGTGTTCGTTGTGTGAATACATGATCTTTATGCTGAAATTTTCTTTTTTAGTTTTATTCTATGTGCTCATTAACAAATAAATATTTGTAAAAAATCCCTATCAATAAATCATAACGGACTAAAAAGTAAACTTTTTGCGATGCATTATTTCAATGTTGAAATGGTGCCATTGTAGTTTTTTAAACTTTCTTAAAATATTTTAATTAATAATTTTAATGATATATTTTTCTGATATATTATCCGATTGTAAAATGTATTATATATTTGTGTTAAAATGCGACATTTACGTGTGAAACTATACCGATTAATGCTCCATACATCATTGCGTAGAAAATATCTAGTCTAAAAAAAAGAACCACTCTTATTAAGACTTTAATAATCCTTTATTTAAATTTCTTTTCCTTTTTCAATATACAGCCATTATTTGATTTTTACATTTCAAACTCCTTTCCTCCACTGTACCCTCTCAGTTTTCTGTTCCTGGTGTTACCATGGAAACTGTCAAAGATTCAGTTTTCAAAAAAAGGTTTTTGCACAAGAATCCTTTCTTCATCCGAAATTCTTTCCAAGAGCATCTTCAGTTTCTTTATAGTCTGTTCTATTAAAGAAATCCCGTGAGCAAACAAAATTCTAATTATACATGTATAGTGCGTTATAAAAATTTCTTTATGCAAATCGTTAGAATAGAAAGAAATGGAGAAACAATATTTACAATATATAAACATTTGCAGTAGAATAAAATATTGGGTTACTATCGCAACCGTTGTGTCGTGTAAAAAGATCTGTGGTAATTTAAATGTTAACCACGATTAAAAAAATGAAGTGGGTTTTATTCATTTTAGATAAGAAAAAATTACTTAAAATATAAGATAGTATGCACTTCAAACACGATACTTGTTTATATAAAGCCTTCTGATAATTGTGTTAATTTAAAGCATGTTTTATAAATCGTGTCTATTCATAAAATATGAATTTTAAAATTTTATCGCCTTGAAAATTAATCATTTGACATTGAGTGGGATACATGTTTAGTATAAGTTATAGTTTCAAATTGTAAGACAGATCTTTAGATAATTTAAATAGTAATCGCATAAACCTTTCGCACCAGTATAATTACCCAAGTGACAGATAATTTTAATCTCAAAACCAAAATGTATGCAGAAATGTGATAGCTCTTTATAAAAAATCCTTTATTCAAATCACAGAAATATGACTAGTACTTTATTTATGTGTCATTTATGAAAACAACACCTAAGAAATGTAAAGTTATTTTTGTAGATCTTACGATGCATACTGTAAAGTATTCTGCTTATTCCAAATAAATTGAAAAAATATCACAAGTAAACTTTTTTTAAAAACTATCTATCTATCGATATATTTATATATTTATAACGCTTTCTCTCCAGAAAATTTCTAATTGTGCATCTTGCTACATTTCCATATATTTGCGTATTAAAGTATATTTTTTTACTTATGATAAATTTATCAAACTTGGTAATTTAATAAAGATACTAAGCCAACGTTTAGAAATGCACAAATAATATGCAGGTGATGTACCAAGGCAGGTTTCAACCGGAGAAGCCACGGTCAGTAAGCGAGATCTTAAGCGCCGAGCAAAAGGCTAGTTCGGTCGCTTCCTGTGAGAAACTCATTTTACTGACCGTGAAAGATGGCGCCACAACAAATACAAGAAAAAGTAGCAAACTAGAATCTACTGTTGATATTCTTCATCAGTGCAAGACTTAGGGTGCTAGAAAAAGCAAAGCTGAGCAAAGCGACAAAGAAGCGCAGGCTTATATACCCGTTACGGGAGTGAACGCGCCAAAAAGCAACTAATACGAAGAAAGCAGCATAAACAATTGGGTGGACAAATAGAGACATCTACCGGAGAACGAACACACTAAACCGTAGGAGAAAAAGAGTTAAATTAAATACTTCCAAAAGCTGGAAAATAAGGTGTAATTGATAATTCGTTGACTAAGACGTGGGAATTTTAAATGATGTGGTAAGTTTCCCCAAAGAATTAGGATCAAGTTTACAAGGACACTTTGGATAATGGTGGCTGAGGATCTTTATATATTTTTGCACAAAGGCTTTAATTGCTATTTTAATGATAATTTAATCTTTGTCTATATAATGTATTTACAAAAACTTCACTGATATGTTCGCAATGTCACACCTTGTCATATTTCTGCATATGTATCTTTAATATACATTCTTGCTGTAAGTTAGTTTCTTAACCATGACAAGAAAATTTATATAGATCCTTTATGAAACCCTCGCCAAAAAGTGTGTTACTTCTTTTATTAACATATTAGAGCATAATATATACATATATATGTTATTGTCCAAACCCGATTTAAGCCGAATTAGATTGGCTTAGGCACTTAGTTTATCATAACGCCCATCAGATAAACTAGTTTTTCCTAGGCCAAACTAGTTTATTCTAACACCCATCGGATAAACTAGATTTTCTTAGTCCAATTTAGTTTATCCTAAAGCACCATAGGATAAACTAGTTTTCCCTAGGCCAAATTAGTCTATCCTAACGCCAAAAGGATAAACCTATATTTCCTTGGCCTAACGCTTTTTAGCATGAACTACACTGGTGTCCAAAAGTTAAGCATAATTGGTAATTAAATAATTATTTTTAAGTAATGACATAAATATGAATCGGAATGTGCTGAAACTCCAGGTGTGTAAACAAAATAGTACGCGTCACATATTTTCGCGAAGAGTTTTCCCCGAAATCGAACAGGGGACCGTCAACAAATTGAAAAAGAACGAAAATCTTTTGGATAACCCTGTCAAAACTAATGTAGCAAAAGCGTTCAAACTGCACATTATGATTAAGTGGCTTATTGTAATGTACTGTGTTAATTTTTACAAGGATAGCATGTATACTCGTAGAGAAATTAAGATTTTTATAAAAACAGTCCTAAATTTTTCGAAGTTTTTTGCTTATAATTTGCAGAGTTCTTATTATAAAATAATGTTTTTTTTCTGAAAATATGACAAACATCATTGTACACAATACCCTGTCATCAGAATTTAAAAATAATAAAAATTGTATGAAAAATGAGTAGGTTTAGTAAATAATTTTTCATTGCGCATGCGTCAACGATATCAAAATGTCATTTACATATTGTGTTAGCTAAATGTATAGAGCAACTTCTGTAAAAGTTTCAAAAACATAGCTTGAAAATTCTGAAAATGGGAGCCTATAGAATCAACTCAAAATCCTTTATTCCCTAAATGAAGCAAAAAGATGAGGGGCTGTATCCATATTCCATTGTTTAGTGCCTACACAATATTGCACGTACAACTATATTTAGGTAAAACCCTTGATTTTTTTGCTTCCTTTAGGAATAACAAATTTTGAGTTGATTCTATAGGCTCCCATTTTCAGAATTTTCAAGCTATGTTTTTGAAACTTTTACAGAAGTTGCTCTATACATTTAGCTAACACAATATGCAAATGACATTTTGATATCGTTGACGCATGCGCAATGAAAAATTATTTACTAAACATACTCATTTTTCATACAATTTTTAGTATTTTTAAATTCTAATGACAGGGTATTGTGTACAATGATGTTTGTCATATTTTCAGAAAAAAACATTATTTTATAATAAGAACTCTGCAAATTATAAGCAAAAAACTTGGAAAAATTTAGGACTGTTTTTATAAAAACCTTAATTTCTCTACGAGTATACATGCTATCCTTGTAAATATTAACACAGTACATTACAATAAGCCAATTAATCATAATGTGCAGTTTGAACGCTTTTGCTACATTAGTTTTAACAGGGTTATCCAAAAAATCTTCGTTCTTTTTCAATTTGTTGACAGTCCCCTGTTCGATTTCGGGGAAAACTCTTCGCGAAAATATGTGACGCGTACTATTTTGTTTACACACCTGGAGTTTCAGCACATTCCGATTCATATTTCTTTCATTACTTAAAAATAATTACTTAATTACCAATTATGCTTAACTTTTGGACACCAGTGTAGTTTAGCCTGTTGTTTATTCATATGAACTACTTTATCCTAGGTCAATTCAATTTGGCTTAGTTTAGCGTCATAGTTTAATTTTGTAAACTAATCTTTTAGTTAGTCGTTGTAAAAGTCTTTATCGGTCCGCCCAATTTTATTTCCCTACACATTGTCCGGGCTTAGTTTGGAGATTACTTTTTGAGGTTTGAACCGAGATGAACCTGGATTCCGGTTTAAGTTGGGACTGAACAGCATTTTTCTTGAAGTCTGCACAGACAGAAATTTTCAGTCTAATTTCGAACCCAGCTCATATGAAAATCATTCGGATCAGCAGGATCTCTGATCTGTTCAATAAAAATATCAGCAATATTTGGCCCGGCCGAACTTTTTTTAATCGCCATTGTTTCACAATTAAAGTTGATTTATAAATTAATAGCTAGTAAAGTATTTTTTTTCAAGATAAGTAGATGCATTTTTAGGTAATAAAATTAAAGTACAATGATATTTTAGAAAAAGCACCTGCCTTTGATGGAATTCCGTGTTTAACCACAAAAACATTAGTTGATATACCGTAATTTCGGGTGTATAAGCCGCGGCTCAAACAATTCTTTTTGGACCCAGAAATCTTATTTAGTAGTTGAAGACAAATATTTACGGCGATCTAACTAACTATATTTGTTTCTTCGAAAATTCTGGGTCGAAAAAGAATTGTTTGATCTGCGGCTTATACAACATTAGTTGATATACCGTAATTTCGGGTGTATAAGCCGCGGCTCAAACAATTCTTTTTGGACCCAGAAATCTTATTTAGTAGTTGAAGACAAATATTTACGGCGATCTAACTAACTATATTTGTTTCTTCGAAAATTCTGGGTCGAAAAAGAATTGTTTGATCTGCGGCTTATACACCCGAAATTACGGTATGTAAAATAAGAATATAAGTAGTTGTGAAAAGAATATATTGCATTTACAACAGACGATGATTTTCTAACAAGAGAACCTGACTATAATGGATTTTTTTTTCTTTCCTATGCAATTCCGCCTTAGAAGATTTTATTGTATAGAATTTTTTAAGTTATTATGTCTCCAGGCCGTAGAATATGATTGAAGTTATTAATGATTATATTGGAGTTACATTTTTGGAGTTATAAGGAGGTTTCATTTACGCAATTCGGCACGACTTGAGTAGTTTGGAGTTTTATATAATTTGTCTAAATTGGTTTATCAGCAATGCATTAATAGAGTATTACTATGTGTTAAAAATATTTACATATACGTTTAAATTTTATTTAGGGATTGTGATCTATTTTATAGATAGTTTGCATGTTTTATTTTCATATTTTACATTACGTATGTGCATGATGGGTATGTATTACGGTGGCCCCCCAACGACTAGCACTTAATAAAACAGTCAATTGATCATTTTTTGGTTTTTCAAAAAAAAAAAAAAGTTTTTAAGTTAAAGTTAACAGATAAAGTATTCCAAGATTTCGAAATGAGGTGAACATCTAAGTTTTTGGGGAGTTTTATCAACTAAATGAAGAATTTGTTTCACGTTCAAAATTCTTTGTAAAAGCATTCCTTCCCTGACTTCCTTAGCTGAATATGACATTTCTTCTAATCAATTCCTCATTTTCTCTTGACGACTCGAACGAATGCCAGGATTTCATACAACCACCAAATAATATTGATCAGCAATTTTCTTACTCCCAAAAGAATTTTTTGGCGTAAAGTATATATAGAAATATTTCTTTTAAAGCATAAGTATGAAAATATGAAACTAATAATATAGGAAATATTATCAAAATGTTTTTATATTTACAGGCATTTTATTATTTAGCTTAAATTTCAGTTCATTAATTTCTTAGTAACTCAAATATTATTAATACAATTATCTAATATTGTATTATTATAATATTTTTATGTTATTACTAATATTATTTATTAATGTAGTAGTCTATTATTGGGATATTATAATATTGTTTTATTGATAATATTATCATATTATTGATTTTTTAAAAATAATAAACCTTCATTATTTTTTAAGTGAGAACAATTTTGACAAATATAAAATGTTGCATTATATTTCATTACATATTTTTTAATTAAAAGAATTTGCATTAATATAATTATTTAGAGTCAATTAGTACTGTATCCATTTTTGATTTATTTAAAATAAAATTTGGCAAAGGTAGAGAGATGCCTCATGCAAAATAGAATGTCCGGTACATACATAATGCAAATGATATATATAATGTAAACAACTCAATTACATGTTGTAAAATTAAAATTAAGATAGTTCTCATAAGAGCTAAAACGCCTGTATTCAAGCTTGTTTCAGCTCAATCCAGATAATTCTAACTGCGGTGCAAATTTTCTAATATAAAAATTTTAAAATGTATATTACGCTCAAAATAAAATTATAATTTAAAAATTTATTGACAAAATTTTTAGATATTCATTTTCATGATAAATTTTCTAACGATACATTTTAGACAAAAATTTTTGCAAAATTTACCAAATATAATACAAGTTTAGTGGTTATTTACTGATGCAAACTACGTCCTCTATTTCCTGACTCATTTTTCAATGATTTTTCTTTAAGGGTTTTATTTTTCTTTTCTTACTTCTGCGGTAAAATATTCAGTAAAACTTATGAGTTAAAAGAAAAGATTGTGGGTTCATAAAAATCTTTTGTCGGAAAATATTTTTCCATAGCAGGTTAATACTCAGGGGCACTGAAGCACGTAATTGCATAATGGTAAATTGCATATTATTTTTCTACACAGGAAATATTTTGTCCTTCTGAAGTGAAATTTCTTATTTTCTTTCTTTTGGGCGCCCTTTGTTTCGTAGTGTTAAGCAGAATTTTCTAGCTATTTTTCGGCTTAATTTTAATAGTTTTTCTTATATTGAATACGAGCTGTAGGTTATGGTTACTAAATTCATTCTCATTGTTTATTCAAAAATAGAAAAAAATGACGCTTTGTAGATCAATTACATTATTTTAAACATAAAAAGTATTTATTGTTAATGTCACATTTTATGTGCAGATTTTTACAACAATCATATTTATAAAAATAAAAAAAATATGCATACATATAATAATAAAGGTATCCGTATTTCAATATTGTAAAACTATAAAATAAATTATATTGTTAAATAATAGTAAATATGATATATACCCTTTTTGATGACTTTTTCGCAAAACTTAACTAAGCATTTATTTATTTTCTTGCATATTTTTCATAACATCATGTGACATTAACATCACCCCCGAATAACAACTGATTATTAAAATTATTTTTTATTACTTCATTTTGAGGGGAAAAGGCTATTGCTTATTAAACATTTTACTGCGTTTACATTCAATACCACCAGATTTTCATTGATAAAACTTTCTTAATTTTTATCAATAAATTTAGCTAACACGCTCTGTCATTTTAAATTCTTATTAAATTGACCGAGTTATGAAACTTTAAAAATGCAGGACTTATGCCAATTTTCTTCATGTGAATAAAAATGAGTTCGGCCTGAGGGTTGGATCATAGGCTAAATACTTAAATATTCGAATAAGTTATTTCATGAGTATAGGCGCTTTGAAAAAAATCGTAAGAGTTTTATGGCTGACTTAAATTTTATTAAGTTTTAAATTAATCTAAAATTGTTGTATTTGAACATAGGCTTTATTTTGTAAGGATTAAGCATTGTTTCTTTCCATGACTTTTTTTAGCAAAAATTATGTTACATTTTTACTTAACTTCAACGATAGTGTGTATGTTTTTGCAGTTTAAAAATTGTACTTGAAGTTTAACTCATTTTCAAAGATCCGATCGACATTGAATTTTACATACTGTCATAAATGTGACGACGATCTAATATTGTTATGATTTTTGATGGTTAGCATGCATTTATACATATTTTACAGGATAACACACAAAATTTTGGACAGATTACCGCCAAGATGTAAAAACAAATTTTAGATTAAATAACGCAAGTCTTGTGTTTTCTAACTACAGGGTGTTTCACAAAGGACCTCTAACTTTAAAAATCTATAACTCGGAAATGGTGATAGATAGAAACTAAAACCAGTGGTGCGTTTATTAAAAAAATCGTAAGAATCGTATACATAAATCAGAAAATTTAGTTATAAATAGCGCTCCTAGATGGCACTGAGAGCGATAGGCGCTCTGTTGAGGCTGATATTGACGTCAATTAGCATTGATGCGAATTAAGGAGTTTTATGTTGTTCGAAAATGCACTTTTTCTTTTACGACCCGATTTTGAATTCAGTCCATATAATTTTTATTTTAATCCTATAGAAACACTATTTTTGTCTATTATTATGCTGACGCCAACAAAATCAAAAATATATGGATTGAATTCAAAATCGGGTCGTAAAAGCAAAATTGCATTTTCGAACAACACCTACTTCACATAAAACTCCATTATTTGCATCAGTGCTAATTGACGTCAATATCAGCCTCAACAGAGCACCTATAGTGTTCCTACATCCTTCGGTAAGAGTTGCGACATGATGGCAATAAATTCTAATTGGACAAAATGTGTTTTCAACCGCCGCAGGCGATCGACTGCAGCGCTACCATAGACTTTACATGGGATGAAATTAGAAGGTTTTAAAATCCTCATCATTCATAATATTTTCATGCTTTTTTCGATTTGTAACATCAATTTTCATGTTAAAAAATGTTTATATTATGGATATAAATATAATTTTGCCTACGAATTTCGCAATTTTCATGCAAAAATAATTTTTTTCTTCCGTAAGTTTCGTTTTCATTCTGCCAGCATGAGCAAATATCCCATCATTTTCTCGTTATGTTTTATGTATATACATATAATTTGAATTATTTTTATTGGTATGACTAAATTGTATATATATCCTTGCGTTGTTTTGGTGGAATCGCATCATAAGTATTTTTTTTTCTTTTTTTTCGTCATAAGTAATCAAAATAGGTTTGGCGAGGAATACAAGAACGCCAAATGCCAAATTCTTTTATGAACTTGTTTCGAGGTTAAAAAAGTCGTTTCGCTGACACGTTCACAGATGGTTTGGTGTAATGGTTAGCATACAGGTCTCGTATTCCCAACGTTGTGGGTTCAATCCCCAGTCTGAATTTTTTTTTTTTTTTTTTTCTTTCTTTTTTCATTGATTTATTATAAGTTACACTTATTTTTTGAATAATTTATTACCAGTTAATAAAATATGTTTTTTTAAGATTGATTTTTTTTTAATGAAACTAACTTTTAATATTAAATATCATCCAAATGCTATATTTTGCTAATTAAAAAGAAACATTTTATTTTTTTTTTCCTTATTGATTTATTAAAAGTTACTTTATTTTTAAATTAATTCTTTCAAAAAAAAGTAAGTTTCAATATTTAATTTAATTAATTAATTTATTAATAATTTATTATCAGTTAATAAAATATTGTATTTCTTTAGATTTTTTTAAAATGAAATTAAGTTTTAATATTAAATATCATCCAAGAGCTATATTTTGATAATTAAAAAGAAACATAAATTTTAATGTAATAACATCGAATAAAATTACATTTTAAATATTTTTAAATCGTAATTTAATAATATAAAAATATCTAATAACTAGAGATAACTTATTTCAGCATTCATTTTTATTAAATTAATCTTTCACTGTACAATTTTATCTATTTTTATGATTTTTTTATTTTTTTAAAAAATAATTTAATAATATAAAAATATCTGATTACTACAGATAACTTATTACAGTATTCATTTTTATGAAATTAACCTTTCACTGCACGATTTTTTCTATTTTTATGATTTTTTTTTATTTATTTTATTATTATTTTTTTAAATCTATATATAGGTCTCATAATGAGAAAAATAGGAAAAATAATTAAATTCAAAATTTTCAGCAAAAATTTTATATTTTATGGTATGTTCTATATGTGCACATTTAAGGTTTTAAAATATTGGATCACTATATTTTGCTACAAAATAAACTTATTTCAGATTTTTTTTTTTTAATTAGTTATTCTTTTTTTACCGATTCTTTCCAAATAACTACATTTTAATATTTAATTAATTAATTTATTTATAATATATTATATTAGTTAATAAAATATTATGTATTTTTACATCAATTTTTCTCAATGAAATTAAGTTTTAATATTTAACATAATACAAGGGCTATATTTTAATAATAATAATAATAATAAAAACCTAGATTTTAATTTAGTAATAATATCGAATAAAATTACGTTTAAAATATTTTCATGTTGTAATTTAATAGCATAAAAATATCTAACTACTAGAAATAACTTACTACAGGTTCATTTTTATAAAATTAACCCCCTACTGTACGATAGTTTCTATTTTTATGTTTTAATAACAATAATAACATTGAACTATATCAAACTATGAAGCGCTTTAATTCAAAAAATTAGTGTATGTATATAATATACACATATATTTTAATCCATTAAAAGTTTTCTTAAAAGCTGCTGTAACAATAAATTATAAATTATTCCTGATTGGATAAATCAAATAACAAACAAACAAACAAAATAATAATAATAACAAAATAAACAGACAAGGTCAAATGAGCTGTCATTTGATTTCTGTCCTTAAGGGTGTTCTTAACTGATCCGCTCAACAAGCGCAAAACGTTTTGACACATTTACAAATTCATTTTTTAACAGAAAGATATAAAATTTTAATGCCTGACTATGAAAGCGATTTCGAATTGAACTTATTTTTCCATTTTTTGATTATTAAATTACTTATCGAGTTATAAGCTATTTCGATGACGCAATCACCCGTTTTTCTCCTCCTTTTCGACCGGTTTTTCTGCTTTCGTCAGGAAATAGGCTCAAAAGCGTCAATTTTGAAGGCTTGTTATGAAAAATCTATTGTGTTTTTTAAAAAACAAAAGAATGAGTGCAATTAGACAGTTTCTGAATAACAACACCTGCTATTTTCCTGCATTTCCGAACAAAAATAAATTAATGCATGTGTCACTAAGTTGCCCTTTTTGATTTAAGAACACCCTTAATATATTTCCTGTATATTCTTACGACTTTCATTGAGATTATTAGCAGATAATTTTTTTGAAAACTCAAGAAGAGTTCATTGATCATTATGGAATATTTATGTTTTGGAAACATTAATACTTTTAAAAATCTTTTTTTTTTTTTTTTTTTTTTTTTTTTTTTTTTTTTTTTTTTTTTTTTTACTCTAATAATAATAATAATAATAATAATAAATAATTATAATTAATTATAATTAATTAATAAAATTATAAAGGCAAAAAAATGGAATTGTAACATACTAAAATGTTTTGAGAAATATGTTATAAAATCATGTTTTCCTCTTTCAAAATATATAAAAATTTAATTTTTACGATTAAAGTGAAATCGATTGTCCTAAATAATGCAATATAATATACATAAATATTATTTTATGTTATAAATGGTTTCAATTCATTCACTATACTTTTAGAAAATATAAATTAAATAGATAAATATTTATTGTTAAATTCTAAGTAATAAATTTAAAATATTTATTAAATGAGCTATGAATTTCGCAGTGCAACTTTTTTCATAATAGGGACAAAAACGGAAATAAACAAAATTTACTATATTCCAGACTCGTTCTAAAAAAGAAGAAAATTTGTTTTGTTTATCTATTTCCGATTCGTAAGAACGCGCATTAAAATAATAATAATAGCAATGATAAAAATAACCAAAGGGCGAGGAAGCGCCAAGCATAAACTTCAGGGTTGCACGCGATTTCTTCCATCCTCCAGTTTTCTTCCACTGAGCATGCGTACTTGATCTCATGACGCTACTCTTACAAACAAGGAAGGTCCAGGTGCTCTAAGCACCTATTGCTCTCAGCGCCATCTATGAGCGCTATTTTTAACTAAATTTTCTGATCTATGTATGAGATTCTTACGATTTTTTAAATTATCACACCACTGGTCTCATGTTTCTATCAATCACCGTTTCCGAGTAATATATATTTTTAAATTTAGGGGTCCTTTGTGAAACACCCTGTATTAGTTATTTTTTATCATTTAATCTGAAAATTTCCTTAATTTCTTACCATCATGTCAGGATTTTTCGCTAATGATAAATTACCAAAATTAAAAAAAACAAAAAAATCGGATATTATAAAATAAGTGAGATTGCTGCGTGTTTTAACTTTTGATAATTGAATTTTACGTATTTTTAGCAATAAATCTAAAAATAGCCTTTATTTTATAGATCAGGTTAAAACTTTTTTGCAAACCGTAAATGGCAAAGTTAAAACGCAGCAAAAATATGAAACTATGAAACAGATGTAATTTTTTTTTCTTTTAATTTTATTTAAATCAATAATTTATTCAAAATTTTGGCTTATAATTGGATTTTTATAGCTAAGCAGCTAAGGGGTCTAATGAAGTGGGTGAAGGGATTTCATTTTTAAATTAATTTTTTAACTTTGAAATTTATAATTTGCATGATGGTTAAAAATGAATGTCATTTTCGGATTTAGCAATTAAAAGAAAAAATAAATATCAAAAGTTTAAAATACAACAATCACATCCATTTTATAGTATGACTTAAAAATAAAAAATCTTTAAAATTATTGATTTCCAAAAAATCTTTACGTAATGGCAAAAAAAGGGGGTGGGGGGTAGTTTTTGGATTCAGTTGTACAGAGTACGTAAGAATCAATTATCAAAAGCTAACAAACATGACCTAACTAATCTTTTGCAGGCGAGTGTAATTTAACAACTTTTTAAAATATGTATCATTTTGTAAAGAATTTAGGATTTTAATTTTCATTATTTTATTTAGCAAAAATTCTGTTTTTCTTTCTTTATATGTTATCATAAATTGACTATTTTGCATTAACATTTTAGAATGGTTAGATATTACAATTTATTATTGCAATTACTTTACTTTGAACCATTTTTTTTTAAAAATATTTCTGAAGAAATTATATTTCTGCTAAATTTGTGAATGACCCCTAATTTGCAACAAAAAATATACTCCAACTTTAAACAGATATTACTTGATCAATTTTAATCGTAGAATAACGGGACTTTCTCTGTCTTTCTTGTCAGTGTAACAGGGAAATTTAGGATTTATAGAAACTAGGGACTGTATAAAAATTTAATATTCGTAATTTTTCAAGAAAGTTTTTTATTGACTCAAATCGCTTTTAAAACAATTCTTTACCTCATTTGAAACATTTTTGTAATTGGAACTATATGTCTATGAATAACGGTTAATAAATCAGCCGCTTAGCCATTGAGAGTGGACAGCCTGTATATACGTATATATATATATATATATATATATATATATATATATACTGAGATTTACTGGAATTAATAACATAATTTTTTGTGGCTAATTAATATTTTTATACATTTTTGCTACTGTTTTTCAAATATTTTATTAATTTATTACAAAGAGAGTGAACAAGAGTACAATTTTGATTTTGTTAAATATTTCCAATTTCGAGTAAAAAGATTTATAAAACACTAGCAGTGTTCGCCCGCTATGCTGGTCGCTTTCTCTAAAGATATCTCGAATGAAATATTGTACATCTAGTAAAGATTTTAAAAAAATAGCATCTAATTAAGCATCCATAATTGTTGTCTTATCCGTATAATTTTACATTATCCTGTTCATAATCAATGTTGACGACATAATAGACAAAACAGCTCTAAAATTACGGAATTACCTAAGTTTAACTATATTTTAGTAACTGTGTTACCTTGAATTTCCCGCTCTGTTGCTGAAATATGAGGAAATATCTCAGAGGCGCTGGAGGTCTATAATTTGAATACTGATCAGAGAGCTTTCCAAAAATATATCGCATGAAGGGTGTAGGCAAAATTTAGAAAATTGCCCCCCCCCCCCCCGCCCTAGAGTTCCAACTATCACGTCTTCCGGTATAAAACATTCCCCTCTCTTTGAAAAATTCAAATATTTAAACTAATATTTATCTGAGGTCCCCGTAAAAAATCCGATCTGTAATGATAAAACGCTAAGATATCAAAAAAGTCGAAAGCTGCCTCCCGGGAGGTGGGCAAATCGGGGTGCGGGAAGAAAAGTTCATAATTTGAAAGAGCGGTCCGAGGGCTTTCCGTTATATCCTCTTCAGACCCAAGGTGCACATTTGTGTACCTCTAGTTTTAACTGTGTATTTCACTTATTATTTGAAATTATTTTATTGAGACGAGAGGATGTCATTTGTGTACGTTGGCTTTTTCTAGTTTCAGCAAGAAATGGCGCTAGCATTCTTAATTCATATGTTTTGGGGGGAATTAAACGAGCAATGACGAAAAATATAAGACTTCGAAAAAGTAAGTACATTTTTATAATTAGAAAATTAATATTTATTCACAATAATTTTTAAGAATGCTTATAAACTCTTCAGTATTCCATAAATCATTTGAATTTTTTAGCTAGATCATAATATCTATTTAATTTAGATGCAATTTGTAAGGTGCACGTGTGTGCACCTCCGGTTTTCATTCTGTGTTTTTGGAAAGAAATCATCTCCCTAAAAAATGTGTACTGCATGATATCTAATTGGTGCAGTGCTAAAGTTGTTGAATGATTCAAAAACTATACTTAATTATAAATAAGAATTCATTTTGTCGATGTTTTAAATTAAACATTAATTTTTAAAAATCATAATTATTATATCTTTGTAAAAGTAAACAAACTGATGAGTCCAATAGTAATGGTGAGTCTTCTGACAATAAAAATTTAGCTGACACAGATATAACCATTGAGGATATTGCTCCAGTTCCTATCCAGAATCCATGTAACAGTAAAATTCAAACTTAAAGACCTTTGTTATGGAAAGCTGAAGTTAAATACATTTTTTAAACGTGTGTTACAGCAATAAAGTAATATAAAAATAATCTTGCTGAGAATAAAACCTTATTTTTTCGCAAATATTTATTTAATCTTTTTTTTCTTTTAATGGTATTCCGAGGACCATTGATTGATGAAAATTATCTAAAAACAGATTCCATCATCATAAATTCTTTTGAATCATTTCTAGATTAGTTAAATGAAGATTTTTGGGGAAAGTTGCATATGAAACCAATTTATATTCCGCTCAAACACGAAACCATTGCTTAATAAATGCATTTAAATATGAAATTATAAAAGTTGCAGGCGTACACATACTCATGGGAAAATTAAAATATCTCCAAGCAAGGTTCTACGGATAAAAAGACTTGCCAGTATTTATAATTGCACCTACTATGTCACGTGAACGATCTTTTGAGATTAGAAAATTTCTTCATTTTGAAGATAAATGAATTGATCATTAAGCAGATGACAAATTATGGAAAGTAAATCGTATCTTGAATGCAGTAAGAATTAAATATTTGTCTCTGCCCCAGCCAAAACATTTATCACTAGATGAACAGTGATCACTAGATCCCATTTGCTGGACGTTGTGGATTTAGACAGTATGTGCCGTTAAAAGCTATTCGGTTGGAATTAAAAAACTTTGTTTTATCCGCCAGGGATTGCCTTACCCTTGACTGCCAAATATATCATAGAAAAGGAATTGTACCATCTGATGATTCAAAATAATTATGATTAAGTCTAGGTGGAGGCATTTTCAAATTGCTTTTTTAATTTATACCAAAAGACAACACACGGGTGATTTACACGGATAGTTTTTTTTTTTTTTACTAGTGTAAAATGTGCCGACTTTTTATTGAGGAGTAGTATCTACCAAACTGGAATGATTATGAACAAAAGACTTGGAGGAGCAGATAAAAAAATCAAGAATGATCGAGATTTGTAACGCGGACCGTGGGATGAGAGACTAAGGGAAGGGAAGGGAAGGATATGTGCATACTAAAATAGAAAGATAACAAATGTGTAACTTTGCTTTCGACTTGCATAGATAGCGATTCCGAGAGCAGTTGTGTTAGGTGGTCTAAATATCAAAACTAAAATTGATGAAACACAACCTGCAATTGGGAATGCATGCGATACGTACATGGGTGGTACAGATTTAAACGATAGGTGTTTGGCTTACTACCTTTGAACTATTCGCACAAAAAGTAGTCAACAAGAGTTTTTGTACATTTTATAGATTTGGTTATTTCCATTTGTTGGATAATGTATATCAGAAATTGCAAATCAGGTGAAGTTCCTCGAAAAGACAGATTGTCTCTTATTGGTATTTTTTGAGATTGTATAATTACTGATGAAATATGAGGGCAAAGTATGTGGAGAACGACGACCAGGGAGACTACGCAAAATTTATTCATCTGAAAATGATTCTGAAGACGATTCCGAAATTAAGCCACAGCGAAAACAACGTTAGGGTATTCAGCAGCCAATTTACTATATTATATACAACAAAATTAGACAGTTTCCTCGTTTAACAAATGATAACTTTGCTTCAAAATGTAAGTATGAAAGCTGCAAATCAAGAACAAGAGTTATTTGTACAAGGTGTATATCTCTGCATCAAAAAAATTATTTTTTCCAAAATAACATGTAAAATAAGCTTATATGTATCAACTGTCCATCAAATTTCTTGAAATTTCTTTTTTCAATAATTTTTTTTTAAATAAAGTGTTTTTTTTTTTTTTTTTTTTTTTTTTTTTTTTTTTTTTTTTTTTTTGCAGTATGAACCCGAGGTGCACCTATGTGTACCCGCTAGTAAATAGAAACTAATAATAATTATTTTATTTTTATTACAAAATTATGTTTCTATTCGTATAAATAGATGGGACAAACTGTGAAATAATTTTTATGATGGCGTAAAATGTGTCAAGTCTGAAGAGGATATGTCTCATGACGGATCAAAAATGTTTTAGAATTTTCGACAACTTTAACCTCCTCGGGGTTGGAAATTTTTAAATCGCTGAAACATGTCTTTACTTATTTTTTTAATGGATTTATTTTCTGCCATTACACGCTTTTACTTAAAGCGACTGCTGAGATGTGCCAAATGTTCTAAATTGTTCGACACCCCTTTTAACCCCCTCAGGCGAGCAATTTCTAAAATCGCTGAAATACGTGTTTAATTATTTTTGCAGTAGATTTAATTTCTGAAATTTCACGCTGCTACCTTAAACGGCTGCTGATATATAGGAAGGGGTTCCAGAATTTTCGACGCACCATTTGCTTCCCCCTCTTAGAGGAGGAATTTTCAAAAATTTCATCTTAGTGCACGCATGGCCCTAAAGAAGTCAATTTTCCTCCAATTTTCATGTTTCTACGTTCAGTAATTTGGGTTGTTCGTTGATTATTAGTCAGTCAGGACAAACTATATTGTATATGTATGGATTAAAATTAAAAAGAGGAATGCTTTGAAATAATCATTTTTATGATACATTTTTCTACATTTATTAGAAAAAAAAAATTATTTCTCTAATTTTTTATTTATGTAGTCTTTCTAAATAAATTAACTGCATGATCAATGCAGTTAAATCATTTATTAGTATTTATTATGAAATTATTTCATTGCTCGTTATAGATTAAATACTCAATGTTTATTAAATAACTTTTAAACATTATTAATAATTCCAATTTTTATTAGTTAGTAATTGCTGAATAACTTACTTAAAAAAATTCCTAAATATCATAGGAACGGATTTTAAATGAATTTCACCCATAACCTTTTACTAAATATTATCTCCCTAATTTGAATGTATTTTCGTTACTCAAGAATGATATTTCTTAATTGGAAATAATTCCATTATAAATTAAATCTAAACTAAAAAAGTATACTTTCTAGTCTCTGAGTTTCTGCATTTAAACATTAAATCGCACTGAAAAAGAAAAATTCACTGCTTTTAAAACTTCTATTTCCTTTTTCTCGGGAGTAAATGTTAAGACGAAGCCTCTTTAAAACTTTCAGTGTACTTTTAATACCTCGGATAGGTTAGAAAACTTATAAAGAAGAAACTTTTTATTAGATTTAATTTCACAAGAAGAGACTTTTCACGTTGTTCCGTATGATAACACATTTTACGGACATCGAATGAATGGTCCATCACAGGAGAAAATGAGAAACACTCTCAAGGCTAATAGATTTTCTCTTCTACATTTCACCAAAACCCAGGAGCATTCAGGAATATTTTATATTACCATTTAAGTTAAATATTTCAAACTCTCTTTATCTAGGGACATTTTATTGCACTGGTAAAATAAAATTGTTCTGATAAAGTAAGATTGCAATTTTCTGTTAGTGTTTATGTATAAAGATTGGGCTAAGATTAAAATATATATATATATAAATATATAATAGACTACTACCGCATGAATGTAAAATTATCATCGTTGTCGGAATCTAAGTTCATCAGCTATGTTAAGTAAAACATCGTATGAGTCGTAATGTTATGAATTTAGAATACAATAATTTTTAAATCATACATCATTTGCTCGATATTTATTTTAACTCCCTTCCCCCCTCCTGGCTACCACACACGAAAAATACTATTACCTTTTAGATCCACTGTACAGTTGTATAGATAAATGGGATTTCTAAATTTACAAAAATTATTTATAATTTTTGGCTACAACACATAAACAGATAAACTTGTTTTATTGTTCGAATAACCTTTCTTAGTTTTCAGAGAGTTAGAAAAATAAGAAAAGTATCATGCATAGATTTTTCCACATTATTATTCATTATTATTTATAGATTCTTCCACACCTGCAAATTTCTGTTTCTATGCATTGCTTGGTTGTCTCTTTGTCAGATTTTTCATTTGCAAAGATTTCACACAAATTTTATATAGCTATATAATTTATTATACTGCCTTGTATTTTAATTATTACTCGAATTATGTGACACACTGTTTGGCTATATCACAAAAACAGGTAAATCTGTTTTCTTGTTCAAAGAACCCTTCTCATTGGATAGAAGGTAAAGAAGAAGAAATGTATTCTGCATAGACTCTTCCACATTATTATTCATCATTATTAGTAGATTCTTAAACATCTGCGAAATTCTATTTCTGTGCACTTCCTAGTTTTCTCTTTGTCAGATTTCTCATTTGCAAAGGTTGCACGTAATTTTGATATTACTATGAAATTTAGTATGTAATATAGACTTGTCTTGTATTCTAATTATTACTATATCTTTAACATAGAATTTAAATGGCATTTTACGAGCAATGTCAATTGGTAGCTTCTAGTACTTAGAAAAAAATTCTTGAGATAATAAAATGAAATGCGTGTTGTTTCTAGCATTTAAAACCCATGCAAAAGCCTACACAATGGCCCTAATTGAACAATTTCAATGCGTTAACCATACTTGTAACGTTTTAATTATTTTAGGAGAAAAATTCTACTAATAGCGATCATGTATCAGAAATCTTAAAGTCCTTTTAAACTATGCTTGAAATTTTCATAGTCTGTACAGTATTAAAGTGAGGAAGAAGGTGGGAATTCAGTGTGTCACAAGATATAAGAGTACAATATAAGCACAAGATACAATAGTGCTAATTTTGTCTCATGTTTTCGTAAAATGTTTTACATGAATATTGAGTGCGTGATTGGAAGTATTTTATTCTCCTATTGTATCATTGTGGTGCATAAAATTTCCCTCACAACCCTCTGCATTTAAAGAATTCAATTTCAGTATCCCTGTACTTATCATATCAAGATAAAATATATAATGTATACAGTTAATTAAAAATAAAAATATCTACAAAATATTGCAAAATTTAATATAATGTTGAATTCAATTAGCTAAATTCTTCCGTTAAAAGTTTTTGTTAAAACATAATAAATAATGTATATGTTCGTTACGGATTTCATTATTTAATTGATAACATACATCATACATATTTGCTTGACACTAATGTTGACAATGTTAGCCTTCATCTAAGTGAGCATAGGATACACACGAAAAAACAGACATTACTGAAGAATACAGTGACACAATAATGTGCAACAGATTCACCGGGAGGCAAACACGGCACATATTACAAACTCTTGTGTAATAGATAGAGTGGTGCATAAACTACATGACCACGGAGGGCTGTAAATTTTCTTCTTATCGCGAATTATCACTTTTTCCCCAATATAGATGATTTCTAATTTATACCTTCTCAGTCGTCTCTTGTCGCCTGGAGGCGACACTAAAAAACACCCTTTTAATTAATTTAAATGTTTCTAGAATTGTTGAAATTACATCTAGACTTTTTAAATAAATGTGTGCATGCTAGAAGCATTTTTGGACATGTTTTATGTCAATTTTAAACCGGTTTTTGCAGTGCCAAGTAAAATTTGTCTCAGGACTGAGGAGGTTAAATTTTAAGTTCTGGCATTAAAAAACCAAGTAATCCAATTTTAATGCATGGTAAATGAACAGGATGATTCCCCAATTTAATTTCGCATTACAAAACTTATGATACGCGTTAGCTACATTCACAGTCTTTTGAGGTATGTAGAGGGCAATTACCGTTAACTCATCGTTTACTATACCAAGATACTACACTAATGTTTGTAGCTATCTCGCTTCAATACTTCATTGTGGAGAAAAAGAATTGAGGAATTACCCTGTACATAAATGTATTTATTGCATTAGATTAAGAAACGGAAATAGAACAGTGTTGCTTTTAAAATTTTGTATCATTTTTAACACAATTTTAAAATTATTTCTGACATAAAAAAATAAATAAACTGGTGAATCAGACATGCCAACCTCCGGCTTTTTAAAAATCAAACAATTATACCTCTAACCAGAAATTTACTGAGTCGACGAAATCAAGTAAATTTCAAATGACCGTCTGAGTTAATACTAGACACTTCTAATTAAATAAATTTTCTGGTTAAAAGTATGTTTTTATGAATTAACAAAAGCCGGAGGTTGGCAACTCTGGTGAATACAAATGTTATTTTTTTTTCTAAACATATTCTTGATAATGCATGAATTCCTGCAATCTATGAATTTTTTATGTGTAACATACGATTTTCTGACTGTTTCAAAAATACAGTTGTCAAACCTAATATACCGTAATTTCGGGTGTATAAGCCGCGGATCAAACAATTCTTTTTGGACCCAGAAATCTTATTTAGTGATTGAAGATAAACATTTACGGCGATCTAACTAGTTATATTTGTTTCTTAAAAAATTCTGGGTCGAAAAAGAATTGTTTGATCTGCGGCTTATACACCCGAAATTACGGTATATCTCTAATATAGTTACTGAGTTCTTAAAATTTTAAGTTTAACTTGATAATGTAAAAACATGCGAACTATATACATATATACATATATATATATACATGTATAGTTCTCTCTCTCGCTCTGTATGTGTGTGTGTCTGTATCGGGTAAAATTGGGCATTGGATACTATTATTTTATTTTTTAACGCTACCTTTTTGGGTCAGGGCATTTCATTGTATAGCTACATTATATATCCCTCTTTTTTTCTGTATTTGTACTAAACAAAAATGTTAAAGATATAATAAAATAAAACACTATTACTCAGTTACTCCCATTCTACAATTTTTCCATAATTCCTATTTTTGAATGCTGTTATTGAAACCATACATTTCAAAGATAAAAAAATAAATTATATAGAATTTTTTCAACTCCAATCTTATATTAAAATAAATGGAATTATAAACTTTATATGTAACTGTATTATACAATTTATATAAAAGGGGATTTCTTTAAATCTTTCTTCATATATCAAATTTTATGAAAGTCCTCTTATGGTTTCTGAAAGCCTCGTTTCAAATAAAAATTGCTTTAAAAACTTTTAATAAATATAAACCTGAAATCCTTTCTTTTATCTCCCTGCCTTTTTCTTGTACAGTGTTGTATCAAGAAACGACGAAAGTATTCTACTAAAGGCACAACTATTTTTAGTTCGACTGCCGTAACAATCCCAAATCTCTTGCTGATGATGTATAATTCCGTCTTTCTTCCTAGTATGTGGAAGCAAATTTTCTTTGGATCTGTTCCTACTATAATGATCATACGTAGGACACAGTTTTAAAGCTTTGTTTACTTATAATCTTAGTTGGAAGCTCTCTTACGTATACTGATGAAACCCTAGTTAGCGAATAGAGTTTGTTCTAAGGCCAAACGGTCTCATTTTATATAAGAACGAATTTAGCTGTAATCCAATTCCCCTGCGGCTACAACATTACTGCAATTTCTGCTTAACTGTGCTCTAACGGAAGGTAATTTCGTTATGTCGTACGTAACTAGGTTAAAGGAATCCTACCATGAACTTTGGTTAAGACTAACGCCTTCATCACAAGCCACTGAAGCGTGATTTTATATAAAAGTTATCGTAGCGTTTAATGCCCAGAGCAATGAATCCATGCTTTAGCTCGAATATAGATCGACTCCCTTGCTGTAACTTAAACTAGGGTGAAATGGCATTTGGGAAACGAAACAAGAAAAGCTTAGTCAATGACCTACGTATTAGTAATCAAAGTTACAACTCTCTCCATGCTTTGAGTTACTTAATAGTGTGCTTTTTGTTAATTAAGTCCGGAGTAATGCATATTAAAATAAATTTATATGGCTTCTAATAAATTCTTTTAATCGCTTTTCTCTAAGAGTTATTCAAATTAATATTATCGGGAAGTCCAATTCGTAATAGAATACATAATGGTTGAATGATTTTAAGTGGTAGTAATTTTATAGGGTGAAATATATTTTGAAAGATATTGTATTTTAGAAGAAATTGTTTAATGTTAATAGATTTATTGACTCATGAATTATATTTATGTCTGTGTAAGGTTTGGAAGGTATTGAAATTTACAAGAATAGATAATATAAGTCGGAGATATTTATTATAGTAAGCAAAATGTGGCTCATAATATTTGAGGTGACTACAGCCAGTTATTAATAGATAAACTGTTTCATTACGTTCAAAATTATGTATAAGATTAAAATTAATTTGCATCATTTTGTTTCGATTCAACAGCATCTTTAACTATAAACATATTTACAATCATTTATCAATAAATGTAATTATTATATATTTTTTAAATTGGTGTTACCTTTAATTATAAAGAGAATTTTATTTTGTATATAGTGACAATGAGGACGTATTCATTTCGTATAAAATATTCGTATAATAAACGGGATTCTAGGTACATTTAGCATTAGTATGTAGCACTTTGATGCATTTTGTAAATGTGCAATGCGAAAAAGTACTACTTCTTCCTGAATATGATTTTTTTAACTTGCGCATTTTCCATTTTAGTTTTCGACACAAATGTAGAAAAAAAAAAAAAAAAAAAAAAAAAAATACCTTTTTTACTTTCTGTAAACAGGGTGTATCTAAACTCTTGGGCAAAACTTTAAGGAGTGATAGTAGACATCAAGACAAATAATATTAAATCGGTGATTAAGGGTCCCAAACGTCTTCCGAAGGAGATAGGTGCCATTCAAGTTTATGGTCCAAATTTTCAAATGATTATAAAAAAAACGGAAAAATTAGTCGATTCGTTTGCGGTTTTCACTAAAACTATTCTTTATGTCATAATATTTTTTGAAATTAAATTATAAAGCTAAATTTCAAAAAATGCCAAAAGAGGGCGCTTTACACTTTGGAGTAACGAACAACTATTTTTTGCCGGTATTTTTTTGCATCTCATTAAATGTTTTTGGAAGCTTAGACTTAAACTTAAATGTTGAGCTCAAAATCTGAATAGTTGGGACTGGTTAAGTTGCGCAAACTGAACTGTCTGGGGGGGGGGGGGGGGGGGAGGTTAAAATTTCAAATGATTATAAATTGCGAAAAAATGGTCGATTCGTTTGCCATTTTCGCTAAAACTATTCTTTAAGTCAGTATTTCCTTAAAAATAAATTTTAAAGATAAATTTAAAAAAATCCGTTAGAGGGCGCCTTAAACTTTAGAGTAACCAACAACTATTTTTAACCGTTACATTCTGCATATAATTAAATGCTTGCAAAAGCTAAGACTTACATTTTGAGCTCAAATTTTGAATCGTTGGGAGGGGTTAAGAAGCGTCATTATGTGTAACAATAAATGAAATTGTTTTTTTGAAAGTGCAAAACATATGAATGACCGTATTAAACTTGTAAGGTACATGAGAATCGCCAAAGAAATCTAAGTTACAAAATTTTGTTTAGTTATATATTTCTATTTTTCTCTTTTACTTTGAAGTGTGTTATTTACTTCAAATATGAAATTTTTATAATTTTCAAAATACTTGTTAATTCTTATATGGGCATAGTAACCGTGAATATCTCAAAATGTTTATAAAATGCGAAGAGGAAAATGAATTGTGTATGTTGGATAACAGTCCAAAAGGTTCAGCTTTTTCTAATTACTATTTAAAATATATACGATAATAGTATAAAAATGTGTATAATGCTTTTACAATAATAATTTATTCAAAAAATTTCAATTAGCAAAAGAGATACTGAATAAGTAAAATTAGTAATTTTGGAAAGAAAATTTTCCTTTTATGTACGGGAAGAAAATTTTTTAAATGAATTTGTTTGTAAATTCTTATGTCACTCAAAAACTTCAACAAGTTACGCATTTCAAATCAGGTTTTAAAATTTACTTTGACTTTGAAAGAGTTAATGCATACCTTTCATCTCGAACTCTCACTGAAATCATGCGACGAAATTGGCGTCCTTCGCAGATTTATCCGCCAATAGGGTTACATTTTGTGATGTAAATGGAATATTTTATACTTTTATCTGGTTTTGTATTCATACTTAGTAGCTTATTTTTACTCACATACTAATTGTTACGAATATAACTAATAATTTCTAAAATTTGGCGCGGAAAGACCTCTTTTGTAAAAAATACAAAGTTTAAATACGTAATACTTTAAGTTTACATAAAAATTATACTCATTTTTAGTGTAAATATTTAATATTTTTTTCCCCAGTGTTATATATTTTTTATGAATATGGGGTAATACACGTTCCCAACGTACCCGTTTGAAACGTTTATGACAAGCTGAAAACCACTGCGTCTTCTGTGCTTTTACACAGGGAATTGTTGTAAAACATGTTATTAATTAATTATTATGGAATTATTACGGAAACATAATTAATATAATAATCAATTTTTAGTTTTTTATATTAAATATGAAAGAAAATGTGTACTTATATCAGCTGATGATCTATTCCATTGATGTTTTTATTTAGCAATAGAAATTTCAAAGGGAGAAAAAAGGAAATGCTTTGAAATGACCAATAAAACATGATCCACGGAAAAGAAATGAAAACTTTAATGGTCGTTTATTCCATCGAGACAAAAAGTTAACTTTCTCAAGAAATAGATTTGTGACTTTATATATATGATCTTTGACCTTTTCAAACCCGAGTTTGAATGACTTCTACATGACATACTTTGAAATGTATTCCCTATAACCTGGAGTTTATGCTGTAAAAATTTGAAGATATATTTTGAAATCTTTTTAAGCAATATATTTACTCAACCCACAGAAAACTTTTTACATATTTTAATATTTCCAACCACTTAAATTTAGCTTCAAAATATTATTTTGTGACTTGAACCTCTAAATAATATTTTTTACTTCGTTTAAAGGAATAAACTGCTGAAAAACAAATCAAAATGTAAAGCATAACTGTAACTACATTCGTGTATTAAGGAAATTTGATTCCTTGAGATTCAGTTAAAAGTATAAAATATTCAATGCAATTATAAGATTTCTTCACGTATACTGAGTAATAAATTTTGCTGAAATGTTTATATTCTCATAGTATATAGTACAGAGAGAGCAAAAAGTCCGTAAAAACTTTAAAAATTCATAAAAACCGAAAAAATAACCGAAATGAAAAACGGTTTGCAGGGTTAGCATCCATAGGTCACGGGGATTTTTTTAAGACAGAAATAAAAAATTATTCAAAAAACAGCCGACAGATGGCGCTGGTACTTGCGATTTCCGCGGAAATATGCAAATGAACCGGTTATAAGAGCTTGCGCTCCTAATCCACAACTAGTTCACCGTTGTGAGCCGTGAACTTGATCAAGGATGCTCACTGCGAAGGACAAAGCTTTGTTGGTGAAGTTATTTTACATGAACAAGGAATCAGCGACTATTGCTTTGCGTAAATTCCGATTTCAAAAGGATTTGAGGACGGGAAAGGGGCCTTTAACAGCGGCAGGCCTCATAAAGCTTGTTCGGCGGTTTGAGGAAACATTCTGTTCTTTATTTGGGTATCTTTTCTTTGATTTGGGTACGTCAGCGCCACCTATTGGCTGTTTTTTGAATTATTTTTTTCATGTCTTAAAAAAATCCCCGTGACCTATAGATACTAACCCTGCAAACCGTTTTTCATTTCGGTTATTATTTCGGTTTTTATGAATTTTTAAAGTTTTTACGGATTTTTTGCTCACTCTGTATTTTCTTGAAAAAAAAAATAACATCCACCTTTAGAAAGCATAAAGAAAAATCAATATCTTTCATAAATGTTATTCGATAAATTCAATTATAAATTTTATCTGTTTTAGAATATACTAAACTCAACCAGATAATTATGCGGAAAATACTTCTTAAGCATTTTAAGAGTACTATAAATACGAGGGGGAGTCTGAAAATAAGTTCCCCCTTGGCGTGTATGGACAAAGGTGCGTATGAAAATCAAACAATATAATGAGACATGAAAGATACGACACAACTTTACTTGTCAATATAAGTACCAATTACGTTGAGAAATTTGTCATACCACTTGATAAGCTGCAAAAAGCTCCCGAGAAAACATCAGAGCTTTGCATACGGGCAAGCCGTCAAATGCTTCTTTATACATAGCCCTGAGTTTTTCCTGGAGGGGTTTTAGAAACTTATCACGCCTTATGACGAATATCTCAATATGTTTAGTAATTTTGTGGAAAATTAAAGATATGTCTTATCTTTAATGTTTTATTCTATTTTTTACTTTCATGTACAACTCTGACCACATTCGACCGGGGAAACTTATTTTCACACCCCCCCCCCCCCCCCCGCCCTCCTAAATGATATAACTCGTTTCACAAAAAGTTCTAAATCCCAGGTAAAGAATGCAAACTAATTTTGTATTATTCTGGCTTCTGTTTATTTGAAAAAATGTTAATAAGAATAGTAGAGTGTGCATTGTATCACACATTATTAGTTCAGAATAGCAATGTATATTTTAAATTTAAAGAGTGAAATATATGCAGAAATTAAAAGAATCGCCAACAGGGCAAAGAGAATTATTATTGTTATTACTGAATGTCAAGACATAAATGAAGTCATATTAAAAAAGGGATAGCTATATACGGTCATTTCTATATGTAGAATGCAACTAAATGATTTTAAGACAAAATAATACTTTATGAAAAGACATGTAGTATTAATATTACATCAGACCCGAAAGGGTTAAAACAAAAAGAAAAATATTTAAGTAAAATTTATCATTATCTGAAAATGATTCTACATCGATTTATGTGCAGCGGGACTATTTGATTTCGTTACTCCAACTCCATCTTTAAGTATATTACAGAAATCACATGACTATTGCATGGATTATTCAATAAAGACCACACATGCACAAATGCACAAATGAAAAAAAAAAAGAAAAAAAAAAGATGAAAGTTATTTTCAAGAGATTTCACTGAATGCAGAATATTATTTCAGCTAAAATATCCGTGATCGTTGCAACATCATTTATGGTTTTCCATGCGCTTACTACATTAGAATGGAAAAAAAGGTGTTGCCGTGGTGAAATTAAAAGTTTTATCACAGTCACTGTAACCATTCAATTCACTTGTTTTTGTTCACAATAATCTAAAGCGAAATCCTTCTAAATAACTATATCTGAAATTTAGTTTTGGCCGTAGGTTTTCATATATCTGCAAAATTTCTTTATCATTCAATGTATGTATACTTCAATATACATGAAAATAGTTTTTTTAATTTTAGACATGATACCTGTTCGTTTAAAAGTGTTATCTTCTATTTTTTGATAAAAGAAATTGCATGATCCCAAATTTCAATAGAATCTGTGCCATTTCATACTGAAATGAATTCTGCTCAGTACATTGAAAAAGTTTTGCTTACATTATAAAAGGTGTATGTCTGGCGAAGAGAAATAAATAGACTCCGATATATTCATCATATCTAAAAAGGTAGACTGCATCACCCATTCACATTCTTGGATATTGTTGCAACCAGCACGCAACGCACGAGTTTCCTTTCTATTTTCCTTTCTTATTTGATATCTTTCTTATTCCAGGCCATTACTCTGAAATGAGCTGCAGAATGGCGAAAATATATTTAGACATCTTTCTATACAAATATATGCTTTTCGTAGATTTAGTTCTGCGCTTTTGAAATCTAAGTGCTTTGAACACCAAAATCAATATACGTCTTCAAATGCATAGTCATAATTTGAAAATCTATAAATTATTTTAGTATATAAATTCCTAAAATCAGTTTTCGCAAACTCATGAGCCAAAGGTTCAAATTATCATCACTATTTTCGAATAGTTATCTTAATCTTATTTAATCGAAGAATTTATGTCACTGAATCAAGCGAAGAATACTTTTCGGGAATAGCGTGGATAATTGGCCTGGTGAGTTCTCCAATCCTGCTCTCATTGTCGTTTAATTTTTTGAAGAATACATAACAAAATAAGTGTCAAGCTATACTTAATTATGCTTTGTGCAATAATTAATAGTTATGGAACCATTTTCACTAATTCTGTTAAACATTTGGAAATTATATCTGGTAATAAAAAATATAAAAACGAAATAAAGTTGGTAATTGTAGTAGAAAGATATCGTTAATTAAACAATTTAAAATTAGCAGAATATTTTCTAATTTTGCTTATAATTATTATTTATTATTATTCGTCAAAAAATAAAATTTGTTTTATTACCTAATGGAGAAAAACTGGTTTACTATTCTACGCATTAAAATATTTGTACACAATTTGCCCTCTTTAAAGTTAATTTGATGGAAATTGTGTAATTATTAATTTAAAATATTTTTTTTAAAATTGCGTAGTTAATTAGGATACCCCCACCCTGGAGTATATATTGCAGTTCTGAAAAAGAAACTCATCATCCCCGACTAACTCTTTCGATATCATCACATAAAATTCAAATAGTGACAATCAATAAGTAATAATACCTGCTAATTAATGTATCTTAATTGATGAATTAGTCTATATGTACGTATATCTATACATATAGACATACATTCGAAATTAATTTTTTAAACAAATCCTAACTTTAGTCTACGTATTCTTTAACCGAAATCAATTTCTAGAAACTTTAAATATGCAACTCCAAAATTACAGCTTATTTTTCAAACTAGTTTTTAAGTTATGGTTAAAAATCTGCAATCATTTTTGTAATATTATAACTATAATGAGTTAGTTCTAATCTTTAAAGCATAATAATTTTCACATTGTATCACCTCATAACTTCTTGTTTCGTATCTCAGGATAAAATGTACAGAGTTATCCAAAAAACGATTTCAAAATTAGAAAATTGGCCCCTTATAAGAAATTACTTTTTCGCAAAATGTTTTCTTTTAATAAGATGCGAGTGTTTTAGAGTTAAATATCTGGGAAAAAACCTCATTCCTCCTCAAAAAAAAAGAATTTCTGTGCGCGCTTTAAAAAAACGCCCTGTTTAAATTTAATATTGAAAATTAAGTTTGCTAGGATTTCTATATGATTTCTATTGGTAAATGACTTTCTATACAAAGTTTAATTTATAATATTAATTAGTCCATATTATTACTAATTTATTGTCACCAGTCACATTTATATCCAATGATTTGCCAAAGTTAGTAGAGGGTGGTGATTTTTTTCCCTCGAATGTAACAAGTTCCGTAATTTTTTCTAACAAGTAATTTATATTTAAATAAAAACAACTTTCTTACACCATTTGAATTCCCCTTCATTCCTCCTTTTTCTACTAAAAAACTTACTTTCTTGTGGAGCCATATTACTTGTCTATGTCAGAAAATTACATTCAGTTAGAATACTTTAAATGTGTAGATGCCAAGCCTTCGTACTGTTTGTGTCAGCCTTTAGGATTTAGCAGTGTCACTCACATTTGAATGACATAACCTCCTTAAGTTTAAAAGAGTTTCAAATTTTCATACAAGGCCATGTCATTCAAAGAGATGTGAAGATGAAATTTTCATAATTTTTATCAAATTTACCTTCCATTTAGTATTTTTAAATACGGCATTAGAATCTGAATAAGCTATTTCACATGCGACTTTCTTTCTAATGAATTTTGTTATTGAACTGAGCGGATAATGTACGACGTATTGCTCAATTTATTGATTGATGCTGTTATCGTTAAGTTTTCTTAGTGATTTAAAAATGTATGACAACTAATGCTTACGCATGTGTACATTAAAAGCGTTTCTTTCTGATTAATTGAACATAATACGTGAAATCGAGCGTATGTCCAAAGTAATGTAAGAAGTTTTAAAAGGTCTATAATACATAGTGTTCACAATAAAGCAGCAATTCGCTGTATGCAGGGATGCAAGCGCTACTCCAGAAATGACCAATTGGTTTCACTATAATTTTAAAATATTTCTCACTTTATCTAATGACAAGATTTCTGAGATTTAATAAAGCAAAGAATACTATTAAACTTTGAGTTAAATTCAGCCAATTTCGGCGCAGTGCTTGCATCCCTGGCTGGATGGCACTTCTTAGTTCTAGAAAATCCCACAAGTACGGAATTGACCGGGCAAAATGTGTCTAGTTTTCTTGTAAAATTGCGTTTCTTATAAAATTATATGATCAAGATATTCAGAAAAAATAATATAATGATATAATTTTTAGAGATCAATTTCTAATGCCTTTTAGAATGGGCGCGAGTAATTTATTAAAAATCAACTCTCTAAGAAGTGCTCTTAAAAAAATATCCACATCTCATTTTGGGGGGGATTCTTTTTTTTTTTTTTTTAGATTTTTAACTCTAAAGTATTCTTATCTTATTAGAAGAAAACATTTTCAAAGAAAAATGTTTCTTTGTAATCTTTAAAATTGACCAATTTGTTTGTTAGTTTGAAATTTTAGAGGTGAATCTTTCGAAGTTTAAAAGTAATTTATATTCGTTTTCCTTCAAAGCACAGTTATAAGATAGATGTTTAAAAAAGAAAACGCTCAAATTCCGTATTGATGGTTGGTGTTAAAAAGGATCAACAAAATTTAATTATTTATTCGATAGATTTTCTAATTCCATGGAAAAAAGATTCTATTTTATTTAGTATTTTTTCTATTTTGCGGCACTTTTTAAATATCACTAAACAAAATGAATATTCATAAAAACAATGCTTTAAAGGAAACATATTTTTTCCCATTTAAAAGAATAAAACTATGAATAAAAAGGTGGTGACTCATAGTGTAATTTTCTAGAAGTTGCGAGTGAAGTAACTGATGAGGTTGTCACAAGATGGCGGCTGTTTCTTTTAATCGTACTAGCAATTTCCGATTACGGCCGGTAAACACATCCACTTGTAAACTTAAATTGAAATTTGTCTAATTTAAGCGCCTATTCATGGAAAATTTCACTCACAAATATGGTAGAAAATTTCTATTTATTTTTACTGGTGTTAGTTTACATATATATTATAATCTTTTCACTACAGAGAGAGTAGGTGGTCTTGGTTTTCACAATGTGGCAAAACTACTAAAGCCAAATTAAACTTCTATTTGTAAAAGGGAAAATAAGTTTTTGTCATAATTTTTTATTGGAATTTTTCTATTAATGAGGCTCTTAAATAAAAAGAATCTTTCTACTTAAATTTATTGGTGGAAGTTTTCCGTGCTCGTAATGATCCTGTGAGAAAGTAGTTATAATTGAAGCTACAGTATTTTAAGGATATGTCATTTCTTTTTTCTTAATAATTCCATGTTTTAAAAGTGCCTGCAATTCTGTAAGTTAGAATGAACAATGTATAATTTAAAAAGGTCTGTGATCATTTTATACATGTGTTTTGAATTCTACCGTAATTTCATCATGCCATCACACTTTTATCATAACAAAATGTAAACTAAAAGTGTTTAAAAAAGAATTTAACTAAATGCGGACAGAATCCGAACCAATGCGCTATTATTACAACCTCATAAGATCAGGTCTTCTTGTGTTTCGTAAAAATAAATGTGTGATCAAAGTATACAGTTTATTGCATGCCTTTTAAGACATTTTTATATATTCTTTCCAATGATGAGTGTTTGAATTAATGTGCTAAGTCATGAAATCAATCTTTCATTAGTTTTGCATACTTAAATTGTATGCAACTGTGCTGTAGTTATCGTGTACTACACCTATACCACATATTTCTTAATAAGTACATTTGCTACATGTCTGAGAAAAAGAAATTTATTAAAAAAAATCATAAGTATTAAAACTGTGCCAAGATATTTTCTTTCTGAGTATTAGTTCCAGGAAATAAAATATAATTAATGTTAACTTCCTGCATAAATTTTTATCAAAAATATATGTTCCATTTTATTAATAAGAGTCGCAAATTTTATATATATAACTTTAACAGTATTATAGCATGACTAAAACATATTTTTTTCCCTCTACGATGCTAAGAAAAAAATGCAAAACTGTAATAAGATAGGTTTTGTTACAAAAAATAATTATAGAAACGTTAGCTATATGTAATTATGGCCTTAGTTTTATTTCTTTCTTTAGAAATGTTGTTTTCATTAATAGTTCCCATGTTCTTTCAACCTCTGCGGGAGCAAGTTAAAACAGTTTAGCAATTGTCTTCAGTGGGCAGATTTCTTTCTTAAGAAAGTTATTAATACGGATAAGGCTCGATAAAGACCTCGATTCATTGTTAAGCATGGAGATTGTCTTTAAGTTTTTAATGACGCAAGGTTGATAGAAGATCGGAAAGATGTTTAATATCAAAACAAAACTTTGAAAAGAAAATAACTCATGTTGCTCACACATGAAACTTAATTATTCATAGAATTCACCTCTTGCACTAATGATACGATCAATAATACTCATTAGTTTCAGCTGCGAAACTTTCTTGCAGCATAGAACAAGAACAGTGATTGTTTCAAACAAACCTGCTATTAAGCTTAGCAAGTGAGGGGCAATTGCTTGAAAACTTTTCTGAATAATGACTGTTACATGTTTAAGTCACTTGCTAGTAACCTGGCTTTGCAGAAAGACGCGATCAATAACCATTCACATGGAAGGCTGAGTACGTCTGCGCGGACTGCCACTCTCTAATGCAATTTGTTTCAACCTCTGCTCAACTTTGTTTCGGTCTTAAGAAACATCCTCTTTAACGCCGGAGAATTTGTCTTCAATGAATTTTTGATGAAGTACAAGCAATAGTTAAGCACTTTTCTGTTTTGAGAATAAATCAAAATTTTGGAGTGGAAAAAATAACTCTGTGATAGCATTGAATTATGAAGATGTCAAGTTTTTGGAAGCTTGAAATTCTTCAAGTAAGGACATTAAAATGGAAGTTGGGATATTAAGCATTTTGGATTTTTTTACACACTTGTGTTTAAGATGGTTGACTGGTGAGAAAATGCCTTGGGTAGATGCTAGTCCTCGAGACTTTGTCTCGTAGGCAGATATTGCTTTACGTAACTTTGAACGCGTTGATCAACTTTTACTTTGCAGTTTTAGAGATTGAACTATATATACGCTGCAGTTATAATTTAACCCTTTCAGGGGTAAATAATTCTGTTACTAAAACGTGTAAATCGTTTAATGTCTTCATAATTTTCAAATGAAAGAATCTGAAAATAGCTAATTTATTTTCTTAACGTACATTGTAAATCAATGATTTATTTTTTAAAAACAAATTGGGTGCATATTCAGAGTTAAGAATAAAACTAAGGTGGTTTGTATAATATACCACTGCCCTTGAAAAAATTTCAATAATTGGCAACTTATATGATGATAGTATTAAATGATAGCATCTTTCTTTATTTCCATAAGCGAAATGTTTAAAATTTTTCATTAATTTAATAATTTTTTTCATTATTGTTATTTTTTAAATTTTAAATCTAATGATAGTTTATCATTGTTAATATAGTAGTTCAGTCATGTGTAATGCAGAAAGATTGTTAAATGTACGTAAAAATTGTTATCTTTTTTAGATTTGGTTTTCTTTTAAATAAAAATTTTACTGTATATTAATGTTAAATAGTCTGACTACATTTGGTCACCAGTAATATAATATTACACAGACTATCCAAAAAACTTACATAAACTTAATTCTATTCACTTTCTTGCAGAAAATTGCTAATTGAGATGTATAATCATCCTCTACAATATTTATTTTAATCTGTTATATACTCGCCACAATCTAGCAAATTTTAGAAAAAATTGTTTTATAAAATAATAGAAAATTTGCGATTAAATAAGTTAAATATTACCTGGCAGAATTATTGACGACTATTGTATTTCGGTTATAAAAGTTGAGGACCTCTAATGGATATTGCTTTAATCTGCTTCTAAAAGGGGGCACATTACCAACTACTAGACAAATTCGATTTTTTCTACTTAGAACAGAAGTATGAATTAATCAAGCTGTAAATGCGGGTGTGATACACAATGGTTTATCTTAAAACAGAAACTACGAAAAAATTTTGGTAAGCATAATATATTGTTCACCATGGAAGTTTGGAAACCGAAAATATTGTTCATTGATCGACTACTGGCATTGTCAGCATATATACTAAATCTATATTAACGATATTCAATGAACTAAAGGTAAGTGAGACACTTCAGAAACACTTAAAATTATGTCATTAAAAAGAGAACGAAAACGATTTATAAACATATTGAAATATATATTAGGGTGGGCCGATAAAACGAAAATATTTATAATCGAAACATAATAGCGAAGAAAAGTTGCCTTTTGTATTAAAAAAGAAATTTCTAATATATTATATCAATCGCTTAATATCCTATACCGACGTAAAAAAGTGAAATGTTGGGAAAATCGCATAAAAATGTTTTTTTAATTTTTTTTTTACATAATTTAAAATATAGTTAAATTTCTAAAAGAACGCAAGACACGTCAATATATTAATAATCTAGCATTAAAATTTCATCATATCTTTTACCGCTGCAAAAGGACCAAAATTTCTAAAAATTATTAAAATTTAAATTTCCGCTTTATATATTTTTATCTTTTTTGTAATATTTCTGTATTTTTTTTTCTTCTAATAGACCGTAAAATGAATTTCCTGTTGTTAATTTCACACAGATCGTTTACTATGATCAATATGTAATTCTCTTAAAAAGATCCAACTATAACAGAAATACCTGTAGATGCCTGCACTTGATTTTTTTTCTTTGGTGCTAGAGAGCCATATTTCTCTTTTTATTGTATTGGAATATATTCCTTTATTCTACACTTCGTGTTGGTTTTAAATGTAGAACTATCTGCTAGGTTAAAGAAGGGGCAAAGTTTCATTCATGATACCAGGAGCCAGGTTGATACTTCAACCAGGTCCCCATTAGTTTTGGTAATTTGCCGTCATCATATGGCAAAACAACTTCTATATGCAATGAAATTGAACATTTTTTGAAGAAAAATGAAATAGTAATTGAAACAATAATTCCAGTCAGATGTGAGGAAACTGTCTGTAACACAGAAAGCATAGTTTATGCTATATGTTTGCATGACAAAACGTTAAATGGCTCCCTTGCCCTCTTTCCAATGAATTTCTACATACTAAGGAACTGAAAGAAGTGTAAGTCACCGATTTTGGCGAAAGTGGTATCGTTGGAAAGATCTCATCGTGAGCAGTAAAAAACACAATGGAACTACTCGTCAGAAATGATTCATTTTCGAGATATCTGACAATTTATATTACGTAGCTAGTGCACACTTAATGGGGGACCTCAAAAAATTTTAGTCTCGATTTTAACGAAAGTGGTATCGTTGAAAAGGTATCATCGTGAGGATTAAAAATCTCAATAGATTCACCCATCGGAAATGAGACGTTTTCGATATATCCGACTATTTGTGTCACATTGCTAATGCAGACTGTTAGGAAACTGCATTAAGTGACATAAATTGTCGGATATCTCGAAAACGGCTCATTTCAGATGGTTAGTTCCATTGAGTTTTTTACTTCTCACAATGCTATCTTTGCAAAGACACCAATTTCATCAAAATCGAGAAAACAATTTTTTGTGGTCCCCCATTAAGTGTGCACTAGGACAGTATGCACTAGCTACGTGACATAAATTATCGGATATCTTGAAAACGACTAATTTCCGACGGATAGTTCTACTGAGTTTTTCTCCCTCATGATGATATTTTTTAACGCTACCACTTTTGTTAAAATCGAGACTAAAATCTTTTGAGGTCCCCTATTAAGTATGCACTAGCTACGTAACATAAATTGTCGGATATCTTGAAAATGAATCATTTGCGACTGGTAGTTCCATTGAGTTTTTTACTGCTCTCGATGAGATCTTTCCAACGATACCACTTTCGTCAAAACCGGTGACTTACACTTCTTGCCTTTCTCGAGACATCTTTTCGAACAATCTTGAGACATCTATACAGACGCAGCGTATTTTTCGTCATATTGTAACTCATAACACCTAATTGCGAATATTCACGATTGCAAAGTTTTAGCCAAATAAAGTCTAATAAAATAAATTCTAGCAGTTAATAAAGCCTGTTTGTCAATTCAGCAGAAATATATGTTTGAAATTTCAAGCTATTTTAGCATGCAAGTCTTCAATTGATCTTTCTTGACGAAGCAACCAGTAACTCAAGCAAGTTGGATTTTTACTCTTAATCGAATTTTGAGACGGTAAGTTGGAACAGATAAATCCTCTTCTGAATTTATCATACTAGCTGAGAACATCGTAAAAGTGTACTACATTTGTTGTTTCACAATTAAAATTAATCCCCCGTCTTTTCATGGTACCCAAAATCTGTGAACTTTCTGTTAATAACTTTAGTTATTTGCCAGACAATCTACCAAAGGTTATGCTTCCAACAATTTCACGAAATGTGTATCAAAGTAAGCGTAAAAAAGTATCCTCGGTGAAATGGCATCAGGTGATCGAGAGAACGTCAGGATCTTAGCCCTGAAGAAAATTTCCAAAACAAGAAGTTTTATAAACTTGACTAGTGTCTTCCATCAGTTCGTCATCCGAAGAACTTTGAAGTTAAAAATTGTACCGATTTGATTTTTTGGTGATACTTTAAACTAAAGTGTCTTATCCTGATCACAACCGATGATCTCACAACCTTGGTGAGTTTGGAAGGTTCATTTAAAGCTATCAGATGTTATAAATTTCATTGTCCCACTGCATCGATAGAAATCTGAGTTAAATTAGGTCACTGAAGCAGCTGTTCAAGTTTATGGACCAGAACAGAAAGCGAATTACGTCATGTAAACTTCGGCTTGTCAAGGAATAATGACTTCATTTCAAAGCAAGTCACATTAAAAAATCGTTTATCTTAAATACTTATTCATTTTAAGTTTATTTTACTAAATTCGGTTAACCATCCCTGTATTTCAGTTAATAAAATACTTCGTTTATTTTATATTATTATTCTTTAAAACTGCAGTACATGAAGCGATCGTCAACACAATAAATGATTATCTTTTTTTTTTTAATTTTCCAGTCTATTACAATAGTTCTAAAAATTGCAAGATATTTATCACACGTTGATAGATTCATAATAGATTTATTCCTTGACATATTATAAAATTTGTAAAAATTCAGAAAAAAAGAAACATTGAAACTTTTGTCCTTTTTTTAAAAGTAGCAGTAAAAGATATGATTTCAAAATAATGAATTTTTAGCAGAAGATTTCTAATATCTTTAAATAGCTATTCGTTCTATTAAAAATTGCATTGGTATGTAGGGATTTTTTTAAATTTCGACCTCTTTGCGGCGATAAGAGATTAGTTTAGAATTTCTTTTTTAGTGCGAAAGACAACTTCCCGCACTATTATGCTTTCATTATAAATATTTCGGTTTTTTCAACCCACTCTAATATACATAATTTCGCGGCATATACTGTCAAAATAATCTGTCATAAAAATCTAACAGCCGATTTGGCAGTAAAACAACAAAAAATAAGACGAATGTTTTATGAATTTTATTTATTGAAAGTAAAATACAGTGTTTGGATGTTAAAGAGATTAGCAAACTATAAAAAAATATTTATTATTGATGTCCTAGCTGTCTTTTTTGTTGTTGTTGTTGTTTTTTGTAAAATTAGCAAATTATTTACAGTGTAATTATATACAGATAGCCTCTTTAAAAATAGCAAAATATATGTTTGTACAATAATTTAATTCTTCAAGCTCAATTCAAAAAATTCTTTAAGAAAATCCAGTTCCATTGCTTTTAGGTAGATTTCGTATGAAATACTACCTATTGCATTGTCTCCCATGTTGGAATTTCTGAAAAATTTTTGCGGATCTACACGAATCATGACTCCTAGACTCCAAAACTACCATCAGTAAAAAAGTTTATATATATATATATCTATCTATCTATCTATCTATCTATCGGTGTATATCACTTTCTTCTAGACACGATAACTTCCATAATTATGCTCAGATCTTTTTCAAACTTTTACATAAAATCAAGGAGTTTAAAATCTCGGTCGAGTTCGTTAATGGGCAAAATCGGACCAAGGGGGTAGAAATAGGGAGGGTTTTTGTGAAAACAGAAAAAACGCGATAACTTCTTAATTAAAATAGATATAGAATCAGTTTAAAGTTTATATTACTTGTAAGAAATGGGCAAAAAGTTTATACATGACAGATTTTTGATAAAGTTAAAAATGGGCTCAAGGGGCGAAAAAAACATGGTTTTTGGGAGAAAAAAGATCATAACTTCGTCAATTCTCAAGATATCAAATCCAACTAAATTTTATATAAATGTACTCAATATTATCTAAAACTTTTGTATTTACAAGTTTTTGATAGGACCAATTTTTACCGATGAAAAAAATTAAAAACGAAAAGAAAAAGGGGGGAGGAAAAAGAAAAAAATCCATAACTTACTAAATTCTTAAGCAATCAAATCTAATTAAATTTATTTTACATCTTCACAATAATATCTACAACTTTTATATTCACAAGTTTTTCATAGAACCAATTCTTACAGCAAAAATAAATTAAACAAAAATAGGAGTTGGAGAAAAAACCTCAAATCCAAACTGCTTATATTCTGACTCATTTTAAAATTCATTTTTGATTTTAAACTCATCCAAATGACAGATCCTCTTATTTAGAAACTATATAATGCGACGTATTGGCCAGTTTTTTGATAAAGGCACAATATATTTTTAAAAAGGCTGCCAAAAAGGGTATTTTGAACAGAATTTCCCGAAGTTGTCAATGAAAAATTGGGGAAGTATAACAAATTGCGTTTTTTCTGAGTCATTTTTAAATTCATTTTTGTTCTCAAACCCTTCCAATTTACAGGTCCTCTTATTTAGGAACTATGTAATGTGACGGATTGGCCAGTTTTTTGATAAAGGCAGAATATAATTTTAAACAGGCTGCCAAAAAGGGTATTTTGAACAGAATTTCACTAAGTTATCATGATTGAAATTTGAGGAAATTTAAGAAATTGCGTTTTTACCGAGTCATTTTTAAATCTTTTTTTGTTCTCAAACGCATCCAATTTACAGGTTCTCTTATTTAGCAACTATATAATGTGACGGAGTGGCCAGTTTTTTGATAAAGGCAGAATATATTTAAAAAAAGGCTGCAAAAATGGGCACTTTGCACAAAATTTCCCAAAGCGATCATGATTAATGAACTGTGGGTATTCAAATAAGAAATTGGTCATTTTATGACTCATTTTTAAATCCAATTTTACTCTGAAACGCATTCAAATGACAGTTTTTTGTTACTTAGGAACTATATAATGTGCGTATTCGTCGATTTTTTGATAAAGGGTGAATATATATTTTTTAAAAGCTGTCAAAGTAAGCACTTCGCAAAAAAATTTCCCAAAGCGATCATGATAAAAGAATTGAGGCTGTATTCAAATAACAAATTGTTTATTTTATGACTCATTTTTAAATTCAATTTTCCTCTCAAACGCATGCAATTGACAGTTATTTGTTATTTAGGAACTGTGTAATTACTGTGTATTGGTCAGATTTTTGATAAAGGCTAAATATATATTTTAAAAAATTGTCAAAGTGGGCACTTCGCACAAAATTTGTCAAAGCGATCTTGATTAAAGAATTGTGGATGTATTAAAATAATAAATCGGTTATTTTATGACTCATTTTTAAATTCAATTTTGCTGTCAAACGAATTTAATTAACAGTTTTTTGTTATTTAGGAACTATATAATGAGCATATTGGTCAATTATTTTTAAATAAAGTAAGAATATAATTCAAAATATGTTGCCAAAATGGGCATTTGAGTAGAATTTCGTTTAAGATGATTTTGATAAAACCAGTTCTTACAGAAAAATGAAATTAAAAAATTTTTAAAAGCGAGTTAAACTGGGTTTATCTCTAATCTTTTTTTTTTTTTTTTTTTTTTTTTTTTTTTTTTTTTTTTTTGAGATGAAAACTTTTCGAAATCTACCTCCGCCTATAGGCCATGCCGAAAGGGATTTTTTTTTTTAAATTAGGCTAAATTCGCCTTAAATGACTCTAGATTAACTGCACTTAATTTTAAAATATACTTTAGCTTATTTTTTGACGTGTTAAATTTGGGGTCAAACTTTTAAGATGACATTTGAAAACAAATACTTATGAAATAAATGCACTTTTATAAAAATTCTTGTTCTAAATTTCATTATATTTTTATAACTCTGAAATACGTCCTTCTCAAAAAAAATACCTTGGAAATTGAAATGCCTATCTATGAAGCTTTCTTCAACATTTTTATAATGATTTATATTTTATTTATAAGTAATTTCCTTTTTTCTTTTTATATTATTAATCCGATTCCCCCAAAATATATTACGTCATTATGCAAGTAAATGCTGAACTATTATTAGATAAAGTATATTTAATTATAACATGGCATAAAAATACTGAATGTTTTAAATTCTGATGGTGAACTTTAGAAGTTCTGTGGAAGATCTCCTATTATTTACTTTAGAAGGTTAATGTAAGCAATGCATAGAGGGTGGGCAAAGGTTCAATGACATGTTTTATTTGAAATGATCAATAACCGTAGTATAATTCGATAGGGATAAAATTATTTTCATAATTGATAATTTTTTAGAAACTGAAAAAAAAAGAATTTGAAATATTAACCTACAGATGATACTGTATCAAGTAAGAACAAACAAGAAACACTTCATAAACAATTACAGTATATAGTTAAAATTGATAAGTGTTTTTGTTGTGACTTTAATTGTTTAGGGACGATTGTTTTTTAGTGAGGGAAAAAATGATTTCTTTTAATTGTTTATTTTATATTAACAAAAATTCAAAAGGAAGATACAATATAATTTTACATAATAAAAATACCGTCAATATTTATGGCCGTTGAGCGTTAAGGGTAATTTATCATAGAAATGGATTCTTATAAAATGAAGAACTAACAGCAAATATCTTTCTTATATTTCTACATATTAATAAAGCTAAAAATATTATTATGTCTACTATTATGTTTATCAAATATTAACGATTTTCTAAAAAATTTTAGCAACACTATCAGTCAAAAAAAAAAAACACTTAGCTTTTTTTTATGTCTAACTGTGTATCGGTGCTATGAAACCAGAAAATTTTTACCTCTTTAGTTACGGGATTTTTTAGTAAATAAATAATTCTGAAATTTTTAGTTTTTTTTTTCTTTTTTACAGTAATTACAATTATATAAACTAAACGCACTCATATTTGTTGAAATGGATAAATAAGCTAAATATCTTCGTAAAACGTGATGAGATATATTTCTTCAATTGATATAAAACATTTTTCTTCAAATATCTTTGTTGTTTGTTCTTTCAATGTGAGTAGCCCTACCCCTTATCATAGACTAATCTTATTTAGGGCGAGATTTCCGTGCTTGAATAGTGCCACGTTTGGAAACTAGGTATAACCAAGCTTGCTAAAACATTATTTCGGATATATAACCTTTGTCTATTTCATGGTAATTCCATCACTTGTTCCTAAACATAGATATAAACAAAGATTTAAAAATTCCAAAATGTAGAAAAATAAAATGATAATTACCTAAAAAATTCCACTCATTGGCCGAACTTATTTTAATTTCTTACTATTCCTTGGATTTTTATGTCGTCTTTCATTACCACGTCATTATGTATAAGGAATACATTCTAATTTCATTCTAGGAAATTATAGGACGATAGTAATTTTAAACAGACAGAGAAAGTTTGTGACGATCTCCTTATCTCACTGATACAGCCGACATAGTAATAGCAAAGAAATCTTCACATTTCACGCATACACTTCAAAGTTATTTTAAATCAGAGTAATTCTACAGACATTCCCGTATAGAACATTCATAACATTTGGTTTCCGGATTTACGTCGTAGAATTTAATTATCGGATTTAAATTTCGATACTTCTCATTTTATCTCAGCAACACTTCACTGAATATGAAGATTTCACAATTTTAAGCCAATATCTATAATCAATTATAACACCATTGTATTTTCTGAAATTATATTATGGTAGTTCCATTAATTTCAATAACTATCGATCACTAATAAAATTTGAAATAATACAATAAAACAAGTGGTGGGTAATTTAAAGATATTATTTGGAAAATATACGAAAAGTTTTTATAGAATTACACAGGATTTTATATATATATATATATATATATGTGTATGTATAAATATATATTAGGGTATTGTTGTGTATGCACTGTATTTTCAAATAATATTATTTTAATATGATGATTTTAATGCCTAAAAAGCATCAAATTACCCACACTTAAGCAAAGCTGTTATTAATCATTTTAGCTATTAATAATATAAAGACAATTCTGGTTAACTCTAAAGACTTATTTGAAAATACTTGAAAAGTTTTGTGAGATTATATAAAAAAAATATTCCAACATATTTTCGTGATGTTAAGGGCTTAAATTTGTTTTCTGTGGTTATTATAGAAATTATGAATCCGTGAAATCCTAGAATTATTTCATTTTAAGTGAAAGGTTTAATTATTTTTGAATTACCAGAATATTAGTATTTTGACTTTTAACTTTTGGGTAGATAAAAACAGTTATTTCAAAATATGCAGTAAATTTATATTCAGATAATAAAATTTTAAATTGTAATAATTAAATACGTGGAAAAATTAATATATATATATATATTAAACACTGCACTCGACAGTCTGCCAGATTCTATGTCAACAAAAGGTACGTAAAATTATTCAAAACTGTTGACCCTATGTAACTTATGTAGCTGATCGATTTCATAATTAATTAGTGCATAAAAGCTTTTATTTTAAAACTGTTTGCTTCAGCTAACCTATACATTTTTCTAGAAAATTGTATTTTCGTTCTCATATATCAATAAATTTTCCAGAGCGGCGGGAGCGTTAGTAACTTTTTTTCGAATAGAGAAATGCACTGAATTAAAATTTCTTTTGAAGTATCTTTACTTTTACCATAATACAGTGAATTATTTAGAAATGTATGCTTAAAATACAAATTTAAACAATCACAAAATAAAATTGTAAAATTACAATTTTCTGAAAGTAAATAAAAGAGCGGAAATATTTTTTCTTAATATCAAACGATACAAAGCTTTTAAAATACTGCAGTCCTTTTAACAGAACATAGATGTTCTTATGTTCTGCATCTACATTTCTAGTTAAAATAACTTTATTCTGTAGAAAATTATAGAGCTAAGTAATTTTTTATTTATTGCATGATTTAAAATGAAGAATTTTCTACTTTTTTTCATTGAAATTTATATTTTGTTTATTCATTAATGGAGTACAGAATGAATAACAAAGATCGAAAAAATATAAAGAGTGGCAAGATGTTGGGGGGAAATATAAATTATCTATCAATAGTGCCACTACAGGCTGGCGAGTGGTTAGATAAAAACACAGTCAATATAGATGATAAATACCAGTATTTTGTTAAAGATTAATTCAGTTTATAAAATCTCTTTATATTGTTTCAAATATTTTCTGTAAGAAAATACTGGTAGTTTTCTCTTTTCTTGAATGTGTTTTTCCCGGTTTTCCCTGACCACTCGCCACCCTGTACTACTATCATGCTCTTTGGAAAAAGATAAAGAGAGAGAGCTTATTTCCCGTAATTTATTAAACTTAATTCATATTTTAAAAGCAATTTTTAAAAATTTGAAAAGGTACTGAATTATAAGATTTTGATACATTTATTACTCTGTTATACTTTTTTCCATAATAGTTCTGAAAATGCTCGTGATGAGTGAAGCATAACCTTTATTACTTTTTCCTATCTTCAGTAGAAGAACGTATGGTAATCGGAATTTTTTTCGACTTCCGGTTTTCGGTGGATTTACACGTTTTAGGGGTCAGAGGTTCCGAAAAACATGTTTTTACAAATGTCTGTCTGTCTGTGTGTCTGTGCGTCCGTGTGTCCATGTGTATGTGTGTCCATATGTAGACATTCTACCATTAAAAGGTGTATGATGATATGCATAGAATTGAACCAAATTTTTTGTGAATGTTTTTGGCTGTGGCAAGCAGGTTCGCTTTCAATTTTCAATTATTCAGCCGGTAAGGGGGGCTGCAATAACAATTTTTGCGCCATTTTCAATATTGTACCGACTAAAAGTATATGAAGTTATGCATCAAATTGAACCAATTTTTTGTGTAAGTGTATGGCTATGGCTAGTTGGTCCTCCTTGAATTTGAAAAGAATGCGCTGAAAGGGGTTGCGGCAATACCGATTTTTGTGCCATTTTCAATATTTTACCACAGAAAAGTGTATGAAGTTATGCCTGGAATTGAATGAAGTTTTTCGTATAAGTGTTTGGCTAGTCAGCAGACCTTCCCTGAATTTGAAAAAAAATCCGTCGGAAGGAGGCGCTATAATCGCGCTGTGTGTGCCATTTTTATTATTTTACCATTAAAAGGTGTTTGATGTTATTCATAGAATTGAAAAAAAATTGTGTATGATTTTTTGGGAGGGGGGTATGGTGTGTAGGTGCTTCCCGAATATCAAAAACAAACTGCCTATCGTTCTTTTGTTCATCGGCTCGTGCAGATACGGAAACTCGTTTTTCCTTTGCTGTCTTAGAGACTCGAAAAATAATGTTCTCTTGTGTAAAAAGGTCTTGTGATTTTACCAGAATCAAAAAACTGACTGAATATTTTAAAAAAATGGCAACTAAAAGGCGGTAGATACTTACATCATTGTTATAGGAGAAACACTTATGAATCACGGAATTTCTTTTGTATATTAATATTTTATGTTACCGTTATGCTCTGTTTTAAGTTTCAAGTCAATTTGACAACATTTGACGAAAAAACAGCGAAGCATACTATAGAAATTTGAGAAATTGCCCATTTATATACATCGACATTAATTTTAACAGTCCTCTTGTTTATTTTAATTTCAAAGACTATTAATTAGTTTATATATTAGTAAATATTCTGTATACGTAAAAACTACTTATATAATGCTGGCATGATTTTCATCTCTGCATAAACAGAATGAATAATCTCAGTTATGTATTTGAATTTATTTCTAAAGTCTAAAACATCATTTAAAATATTAAAATTAAAAATTGTTATGGTAACTTACAAGGGTAGATCCAAGCTTGGTATTCTAAGATTTTGATTTTTTATGTATGTTGCTGAGTAGAGACCATCTCAGTCTCGTGTTCAACGTATTTTATACAACGCCCTTTATTTATCGAGAAGAAGAGGGTCTAATATTATAAAACAACTTAAGTACTTACTTTGGAATGAAACTTTTACGTTGGTTGTAGTTCAGTTATTACGATATTTACTCGGTAATACGAGAACTCCGGTCGAGGATCCATTCATTTCCCTTAAAATTTCAGCTATTGCATACATACCACAAAAAGATTTATTTTAGATATTTTTGAATTATTCGTTTCAAGATAAAAACATTTCGTAATTAAAATTTCACCTGCATTATCAAGTACAGAGGTGAGAAAATTATTAGAATAATTGTGATTTTTTTAGTAATATTGTATACACTTGCAATATTTCATGAAAAGTAAATTACTCTGTTTATCTAGTCAATTTTTCCCAACTTCATAATAGTTTTGATGATGAAAATTTATTAAATGTTGCATTTAAAAAATATATATATTTGATCCAAATTAATCAAACTGTTTGCATTGCATATAGAATGTGTTTGATTAACAAATGAATTTAAAATAAAATGAAAGTCGTCTGCTTACTGTACTAGTATTTTTTTTAATATTATTTTATTCTTAAAATAAATATTTTTAGTGTTTTGATTAGTTTATACTAATTGGTAGCTTTTTTCATTTGTCAATTGATTATTGCGCGACTATGAATAAAGCAAATGATATTTCTCATAGAAAACTAGCTGTGGAAAAGTGTTTCATCCTAGAAAATAACTATACACAGCACGAAATCACTAAAAAAGCAAAAATTTTGTCAGCATCTGTGTGTAAAATGAAAAGATCTTTGGACTAAAAATGTGAATATGAAAATTCTAGAGTAAAGAAATGTGGAAGGAAAAGTAAATTTACTTCAAGAAGAGAAAGGAAATTAATTCAAATTGCTAAAGCTAACAATAAAGCAACTAGTGATGAACAAACAATCGCTTAGAAATGAAATTGTGTAGAGTAAATGTTCGTCATTTTTCTATCCGTAGAAAGCTTATATCAGCTTTACGCAGTACTCGTCGTCCTCGAACAAAGACTAAAATCACATCTGCTAGGGCAAAGAAGAAACTTGCTTGGGCAAAAGTTGCGCAAGAACAATGCGAAAATGACTGGGGCAAGGTGATAAATATTATTTCCCCTTAATTATACAGCTGAACTTAAGTTGTTCATTTCTTATCATGAAATCATTTTTTGGCATACTATTTAAAAGATACAGAAATGTTTATAAATTAAATGAAAAAATTGTTTAGAAGAATACATCTCAACAAATTACATACTTTAAGGATTTTTTTTTTATCTTCTAGGTATGTTTTTCTCATGAATCAATGTTTACGATATCAGAAGAAAGCAGTGAATATATCGGAAGAAGTACCAGTGAAGAATCTTTCCAAAATACATAACACAAACGGTTAAACATCTTACTAAAATAATGTTTTTGAGCGTGGTGTTTTCTCAAATTACTGAACGTTTATACATTGTAGAAGAGATAATGAAAATTTCAGTATAAAAATGTCCTTGAAAAATGACGAATTCCACACTTAAAAGACTGGTTTGCAAATACAGACTGGATATTCATACATGATGAAACTCCGTTTCATAAAGTAGCACAGTTTCATCTGTGACGAAATTTTTGGAGAAAAAAAATATAAAGGCTTTTCCATGGCTTGGATACAGCCTATATATAAATACCATAGAGGATATTATGACGTTATAAAGAAAATATTAAGAAAGGCATCATCACAAATAACAATGATCTGATAGAAAGATTCATCCAAATCTGGCACCATGACAACGAAATACAAATTAATTCCCAAAAACTCTTACAGAGTATGCAAAAATGTATTAAATCATTAATAAAAAAACAGAGAATGCACACTCAATCTTAAATGTATCAATATTTTTAAAATAATTTATTTTTTCTTTAATGTAACAAAATTTTATTGTAAATTTCAAAATTATTCTAATCATTTTCCACACCTCTGTAGATGTAGAGCATCAGAATATTTCTTCAGAATTCAAATATGCGAAAGTATGGACCAATATAACTTAATATTTAAATGTATAAATCATTATAATTTTCTAAAATATGTTCAGTGAAGATTAAAAACATCAACTGAAAAAACACTTTCGATATTTTTGTGAAATAGTCTGTGTATCACACTAGAATGCATCTGAAGATGGAGAAAGAACATCTAAAAAACTTGATTATGCAATGCTAAGTCATTTGACAGTTTAAAAGAGATAGTAGCGCAAATACAGTTATTAGATTACGTTTTATAATCTTTCTAGATAAAACACAATTTGTCCACCATTAGTTTGCTAAGTTTTCTTTTTCAATAAGAGCACTCCATAAATTATAATGCAATAAGTTATAATAAGCACTCCATAAGTTAAGACGCTCAAGGTGTATACATACGCCATATACAGGCACCAAATACATTGTCAGTTCAAGTAAATTAATCGCTGATTGACTATAAAATTAGAATCCTCGTCCCATCATGTCCTTCAAATGCTCTACGGGATTAACATTCAAGTATACTCTCAGACAAATTCCTGAAGTAATGCTGCACCAAGTTATCTTAGTGACGCTGGTGTTGTAATGCCTATTGGTGTCTATTCATATTGCCTAATGACCTGTTAATCGCCATTCAAAAAATAGACGCAATGATCAAATATAGCTGGTCAACAATGTTAATGTATTCCACATCTTTTATGGGGATGTCTAAATCAATCAAAAGCGTATGGTTAACACTGTAAACGTCTTCTACAGCATCAGTTGCACATATTCCTATAATATGTGCGACACATCTTTACACCATTATTCATAATAAGAAAACATATTATTATAATTGTTTTCACTGTACTTTTTTTCTAATAAGGTAATATTTAATTGCATTACGTAGCATATGTGTACCTGATTTTACACAGAATTATTAGAGTTATTTAAATATTCAAATAATTTATATTAAGGTGAAAATGAAAAATGAAAAATGAACAATAAATGCAAAAAAAATTATTTTTCCGAAAAAAAAATAATAATTTAAAAACACGTTGAAACGTTTGATAAAAATGGGTTCTTTCACTTTATAAAAAAGTTGTTCTTCAAACGAATATCATAACATATTTGATTTTAACGTTTTTACCAAAGCTTAATCGGAGTACATTAATAATTTAATTCGCACCAAAAAATAATTTATGCAAGAGTAAAATGGGAAAAAAGATTTTTTGTAGTAAAAAAAATTAATTAAAAAAACACTGAAAATTAAAAACATTAGTGTTTCTTTTTAATTGAACAAATATTTCTATCATAAAAATACAGTTTTTATATAAAAAAAAAACTTCGGAGTAACAAGAAAAGACTTTTTTTAATCTTTAAATAAACAGCGTTAAAGGGTGTAATCTCAAAATCTTTTACTAACTCTTAAGAAAATGTTTCAGTAATTTCCTTAATCATCATTTCAAGACACACAATTTAAAGGAAAAATAAAATCTGTTACATTTATTTTAAGTAGAAACTAACTCCATTGATCTGTTTTCTATAAAGCGAAAATAACGAAAAATGCTGAAACTTTACATGCGGTAAGTAAAAAGAAGCGTAGATAGAAAGTTTACTGAATTTTAATATTTCGAGTTTCTGAAAATATAGCATATGAATATGAAAGTAGCTCGATCGCGAATAACACGAGGGAAAAAAAGAAAAAGGCCTGTTAAAGAATATATCAGAATCGATATTTATTTACACTTGAAAATTTTAAAGTGGCTATTTAACTTTAGGGTTTTCAGAAGATAATAAACTACTTTTTTAAATTTATGTATTCCATCTACTTATAAGATAAGAGTCAATGCAGTGGAAACTGCTGATTCATTGAAAATTTTTGCTTTTCGCAAGATTAAAAATCTATATAAGGAAGATTTAGCTCGCTGGCTTTATTGATCAAATCGTAAAATCTTCACAATTACAGTAGGCATACGTTTTATTGGGTTTTTAAATTATTGCGCTTTTGATGGGACTTTCTTTATGCTTTTTAAATTGTTTTGTAGATTATTAATATTGTCGTATTATGGTAGAATTGGAATAAAATACTTAGGGTTGTTTCAAAATAAGTGATTTATTAGTGGTTTAATGCAGATGTTTTTGTTTATAATAATATAAAATTAACACATTATAGGCTCATATGTCAGCCAGTATTGTTTTTCAAAACATAAAGTTTTGTGTAAATCACCACAAGAATATAAAAACACATGACGCATTTCATGCTCGAAATTTTAACAGCACGTCATTTTCTGAAATAAACAAGTGTCAATGAAACATGGTCGCAAATCAACGCATCCTATGTGTTTTGAAATTTTTTGTGTGATTTATACAAAATTTTATTATTTATTTGGGTGGTGTAGTAATTTTTTCTATATTGTTTTAGAACGTATCATTAACAGTTAAAAAAATACAAAATGAAGTTTCGAAAACAAATTACGAAACTTCCCATAATTAAACAACAAAAAATCCAGCAAACGATTTAAAAAAAATTTAGAGAAGTTTTTCAAAATTACTAAGTTTTTATTTATTTATTGTTATTTTAATCCCTTATATCTCGAATTTTGAATTAAAAACATGCTTGAGTCGAAAATTTGTTTACGTCAATGTCAGATAAGATTTAATGTCATTTATGCTTCATATATCTTTGAGATTTTATGATATGCTCATTTATTATTTTCTTGTATATATAGCCTATGTTGTATAGTTTTTACAAAGTCTTGTTATTCTTTTAGCAGCGATTTTTAAAAAATAATACAGTTAATTATTCATTTATAAATTGAAAGGATCACTCAAAGAGCAAGCAATACTCGCACTTTACCGTTTATATAAATTATTCAATTACTTTATTAGAAATAATGGTTTGAATATTGAAACATTATAAATTAAACAAATCCCTCTTAGATTAATGAGCATGACAAATATGTTAAATTGCGAAAATATAAGTACATTAATAATTATAGGTATAATTAATAATTCACATGATAAATTTCAAGTAACTTTTCTCCAACTATACTATTCATAATTTTCTTGCCTTTTTCTGTTTTCTTATTTCCTGAAATTACCCAGCGGATTTAAGTATAATTTTTCTCTATAACGCAAAAATCGGTAGCAAGATATATATAGGCTAATACTCCATGTTTTTAATCAATTGAATATTATCGGTGTGTTAAATCGTTGTAATCGTTGTCTATAATGTGTATAAACGATAACCTGTACATTGATAGTGGATAGTTACTATTAAAACAAAAAACTTTGATTTGAACTTATACGATTGTGATGCTCAAATAAGATAAAATAGCTGGTCACTTAGTATTTGAAAGTGTTAACACTAGAACCGCCTGGTATTTTACACAAGTTTTACAAAACGTGTTTCTCACCAGAATTATAATTTTAAACTATTTAACTTATTTAATTAGTCTATTTTTGTGCTACATACATTTATCATATCTTATGAAGAAAATTCTGGTTCGAATCGGTTATTATCAATCTGACAGGGGTCATTTTGACCCCTAATGGCGGTTCTCGTGTTAATGAACAAAACATATGTCACAAATGTAATTTATATTTGTATAATTTATGTAATATAACATAAGGCATAAAAGTATCATTTCTCTTACTTTTCAAATTTACTGAAATTATATTCTGTAGTTACTTTTTTATTTAAAATAACATCTACCTAATAGCTCTCATATCACACAGTATGTTTACATGTTTATTCTCTGACACTATAAAATATTTCTACTACGGAAATATTCAGGGTTCACACGGTACCATTATTTCAAATTTCAGTATTTTTTGAATAAAAAGCTAAACAGAGTTTACACGTTCCAAATCCCGCCTTAATTTAACCTTTTATCTACCGACGGTACTTATAAGTACCATTAAAATAACTTATTATAAAAATTTTTAATACGTCAGTTAGTTGTAATACTGTTTAGAATGAGTTACAGATGCATTATTTTATCTTGTTCCAAAAGAATTATTGGTTACAGAAAACAAAAATATTTTCAAAAGGATAATTTCTTTTGTCTTTGCATCTTTTCAGCTTTCTTGGCGCTGAGGGAGCGGGAGGGAGATTTTTTAATGCGGAAATATTTCCATATTTATATTGTAAGAACATCATATTTGTACATTTTATAATTCTACAAAATACTAAGAAAATAATTCAAAATAAAAGATTTGAGTGGGATTATAAAATTTGCACAAAATCCCTGTAAATTCAAATTTAATTAATCTTTCGAAGTCCTTCAATCCTTTTAAATCCTTCAAATATCTATTAAATGATTATGTAAGTCTTTTAATTTAGTTTAAGGAATTTCGATAAATGTTTTAGAATGTAAAATTTTCGTGAATTCATAATGCGGTAGATAAAGGGTTAAGTAGAAATTTTCTATACGAAAATACTTGTGCCAAACAGTATCCAGGTTTAGAAATTCCAGGACCCGTATGAATCCTGACTCAACACTAATTTGTAAGTCACAATACTGATTTATGTGCATTTAATTAACCCATTCGCAACGACTATTATTTACACTTACCTAGATGCCAGTTCACACCAATTTTTTTTTCGCATTGTAATTGTAAATCATTTAATTTCTGAAAGTTTGAAATTGGATAATATGAAAATTTCCTTACTAAAATCATGGTTTCCAAATTTAAAGGTTTCATACACCTTAAATCATAAGTTTTCCTGCCAACTGGCGTTAATGAGTTAACGAAGTTTTAATTAGGTGTTAACACGTTCGCTGCCGTTTACGTGAAGATGTGATGATAGTTAATGCCGCACTGTAGAAGTGGGTTTTTCCCAGAAGCCGATTTACTTTTTATAACAAAGAATCAGTGAAAGATTTTCCCGCGCCAGCGCGTGGCTGGCTGTTGGACATCATCCCACATCACGCGCTGACGCGTGAGTGGCGCCTTAACGTTGGTGCCATATCACGCGCTTTCGCGTGAGCGGCAGCGAACGTGTTAATGTAATATAAAATTAAATCATTGTACTGATCAAAAAATACAATTTTTTGATAGCTTGCATTATATAAATAGAGTGCTGTTACTGTATGACAATTTTATTTAAACCATCCTTGATTTCGGTAAAAAGCGTATTAGCTGCTTCTAAATAATTAATGTGAGTAGCGGCCAACTTTTGCGGATTTTTCTTACCACTAAAATTTAAAGAAATTTTTTGACTTATTTAAACGCTAAAATTGCTTGAATTTTAGTGATTCAATTAGCCATAAAATTTTAGTGATATAAGAAATCAGTACAAGTTGGCATTTATGGGACTGTAATGATATATATATATATATATATATATATATATATACCGTAATTTCGGGTGTATAAGCCGCGGCTCAAACAATTCTTTTTCGACCCAGAATTTTTTTTTAAAATGAATGTTACTACTTAGATCGCCGTAAATATTTGTGTTTAATCATTAAATGAGATTTCTGGGTCCAAAAAGAATTGCTTGAGCCGCGGCTTATACACCCGAAATTACGGTATATATATATGAGTGCTTATGTGTGTAATTTTTACATTTTTTAATTATTATTTTATTTAATGCTATTTTACCCCAAAATATATGTATCTATACACGGAAATACATACATACATATTTCCATACCAACAAATTCATATATGTTTATTTTCTTTTCATTTTAGATTATTATCTTTTTTCTTTTATATAAGATTATTAACAATGGCATCAATAAATAGATCACACTAAAGATACATTTTTTAAAATTAATCACTTTACAACAGAGACGAGAAATTTTAATAACACATGCATACATAAAAAACCTTTCATTTATCATTTAAAAGAATTACTGAAATAGTTGTTTCATTTGTTCTTTTTATCTTACTTTTATTTGTAAAGAATGATATATAATCAGATATATTCATTAATTATTTCTTTCAAACAAGATTCTAATTAGAAAATGTCATTTTAAGCATTCCATTTTCTATAGAAAATGTATCTTTATCTGAAAAATCAATTTTTCACAATGATAAACGATATACTTTCAGAATAAAGATGTATAATATTTCACTTCTACTATTGTAATAAAATTTTAAGTGATGATTTTAAACTATGTATTAATTTTAGTTCCTAAATGCTACCATTATTTTCTCCTCCTTATTAAATATTTTATTTTCAAAACAGCCTGTAATTTAGAACGTAAATTATAAAAGGTATTTCGGTGTATTCACCGGGATTTAAAATCCATTAGAAAAAGTGCCTAATAGTTTTTAAGTGCTTTCATTAGAGAAACTTTGATCTTTTGATGTATTGTATGAAATTCTCACCTTTTATATTTTATTTAATTTTTCTGAAAGATAAGATAAAAGATGACCATTTTTTCGGTTTATGTAAGTTGAATTAAGAAACTATTAAAAAATGTTTCCTTCGACCATTGTATAAAACAGAAAATAAAATTAACTTTATTAATATTAATACAAAACTAATCTTGTATCATTCTTATTTGCAATTTTCCATAGATGTTAAAAATTATAGATTTGAAATTAATTGAAGTACTCCGGAAAATAGTGTTCGTGATACATTTAGAAATGCAAAAAAAAGTTTTCTTAATCGACAAAAGAGGGCGCTACTGATAGAATAGTGGGGATTAGCTCATTATATTTTGAAAAGAATTTCTAGAAAATAAATTCGTCTAAAAAACAAAGAAAGATGATCTTTGTCATTCATTCTAGTAATAACGTAATATCTATTTGCAATTGGGTATTTCCTTTTTTTATGCTTATATAAAATATTTTTATCTCTTTGATACACTTTTATTGCTAGTATTAAGACAAAACGGGTCGGAATAGTCGTTGAACATATTTACTAGATTTACCCGTCTTTGTTGATTTTTTTTCTTTTAAAGTATAATGTTAATGTTCACGGTAATATAATGTTTTTAATGCAAAACATTTATTTATTATAATGTTAATAAATCAGGCAGTCCCTTATGACCAGTTTTTTATATTCTATAAAAAGGTCTATAAAAGTTTTCTGTAACGATTCTATAAAATAATTAGTTTTTACTTAGCAATGCTTTTAAAAAATGCCATTTATAGAATGTAAAATAAACTTCACTCAAAAACTGAAACGCTAAGCATAAAGGAAAGGAGGCGAATTTAAAATTAAAAATATCTATCAATAGTCTAAGAGGCGTATACATTTTGAACTCGAATTTGTATTACTCTGGATCACCAGAAATAGATTATACTTGTTCAACAAAGTCAAGGAAAGTTAATATTTCCGAAATAAAGTTGATCAATTCTTAATGAATTTTATTTGATGAACATCCAGAAAAAGGAATTGATTAAAACTAAAAAAGATATTTTGTTGAGTACATTTTGGTTGTTTTAAGCGAATTTTTTAGTTAAAATAAACAATCGGTTTTGTTGTTCAGACAAAAAAAATAATGTTAACACTCTTATGAAATTTTAACCAAATTCCATCAATTTTATTTGAGCGTTACTAAAGTCTTGTATTTTCAATTTGTAATTCCGACAAATTTTGTTATTTTTGCAAAATTTAAATTGGTGTGCAGTAGCCATAACTCTCTCACGTAATTTTGTTTAATTGATTTATATAGTTATATCCATTATTAACATAATTTTTGGATAATAAAAACTTTTCAAATTGAGGCAGATTAATGTGGTTATTATTACGTTATTATGCATTTGGAATGAAAATTGTGGATAAAAAAATGCAAAAAAAAAAAAAAAAAAAAAAATCAATGTTTTTTTGTTTATTTAAACAAAATTTCTATTCACCCATATTTAAACGAAAAGATTTGTTGGACCAAACTAATATTTGTTGATTCATCAAAACTTTTCTCTGGGTAAAAAAGGAAAAGCAGAATTTTTAACGGTTCTTCATAATTTACAGCTGCATGTGCTCCATAATACTAATATATTGCTCTGTTATAAAAAATATTGTAAAATATTATATTATAATCATAGTACAGTTTAAATTTAATAGTGTAATATAATCTTTTGACTTCTAAACATCACTAAATTTTTAAAACGTCGAATAATAAAGAGATGTTCGTTTAAATGCTAAAAGTTTATTCCAAAAACAGTGCTCAATTTACTCGTTTCTTTTTGGCTTTTAAAATGATGAGCAATCATGATTTTCTTTTTAAATGTTTTTTCTGTTGCATACAACCCGATTACAAATATATGATGTTTAGTTCTTAAAATAATATAAATAAGTTATTATTTAATTCTAACTTATATTGCCCAACGAAATTAAAACTTATATAGTTAAACATTAATAAACAAATACAATAATACAATAATATAAATAAAACCCAAATTTATCAGGCATGTAATAGAACTACGTGTTTAACCAACTGCAATTATCAAAATAAAATATGTTGCGGTTAGAAGCGACATCTTAGGCAATTTCTTCCGCTATTCCTGACATGAGGTTAATAGAAAAGTGTTGTTTTAAACAAATTTAAGTATTTCATTTGAATACATTATTGATATTTTTCACTTAATATTTCTTTATTGTTCTTACTTTCTAATAAATACATCTTATTTCTAATAAAAGGTAACTATCGTTTCCAATAAGTAAGTGATTTTCACCAATGATCCGGTTGTAATCTAGAAATACAGGGTTGGATTCCAAGTTTTTCTAATATTGAACCCTGAAGACATATTTGATATGGAAGATTAGAAAAAAAATATTCTTCAATTTTTATAAGCGTAAGAACAATTTATATTCAATATGATGCTTTATATTGAGTGAAATGATATATAACTTAAATTTCTTTTCTATTTCTTGTAAGCGTAAGAATAATTAATATTCCATAAAATGCATTATATTGAGTAAAGAATTATAACATTTGCTATTAAATCACATATTTTATTACCGGTCTTTACTATTTATTATTATTCTATTAACGACCTTTCTCTAATTTATCTCGTCTTAAGTGTAATCTTTATTTTAGAAACAACATTGTGTTTGATGAAAAAAAAAATACTTAAAAGACAAGTCAAAGATCAAAATTACGAAATTAAAACGAAAAAAGTCCTTAAAATTTTAAAATAAAAGAAAAAAAAATGATAGATTCGCCATTTGGTCAAACATAAATTTAGCTAATCCATGATACTATGTTAATACTACATTTTTCTGGTCAAGAAATGAGAGAATCGAATCTCGCAGATGCCGAAACAGCAGATAGTGCAAATTGTCAAGAGAAGCTATTTTACATACTGAGTAACAGTAATATTTAACCCTTTATCTACCGAATTATGAATTCATGAAAATTTTACATTCTAAAGCATTTTACGTAAATTGTTTAAACCAAATTAAAAGATTTACATAATCATTTAATAAATGTTTGAAGGATTGAGGGATTTAGAAGAATTAATTAAATTTGAATTTACAGGAATTTTGTGCAATATTTGTAACCCCACTCAAATATTTTACTTAAAATTGTTAAGTATTTTGTAGAATTTTAAAATGTACAACTATGATGTTCTTACAATATAAATATAGAAATATTACCGCATTAAAAAATCTCCATCCCGCTCCCTCAGAACCAAGAAAGCTGAAAAGATACAAAGGCAGAAGAAATCATCCTTTTAAAAATATCTTTTGCTTTGTGTAACCAATAATGTTTTCGGAACAAAGTGAAGTAATGTATCTGTAACTCATTCTAAACAGTATTACAACTAATTGACGCATTAAAAGAATTTTATAAGAAGTAATTTTATTGGTACTTATAAATTCCGTCGGTTGATAAATGGTTAAAGACATCCATTTCTCGTCCAGCTGTGTAAGATTGTTTAAGTAACACGAGACAAATCCATATCCGGTAGGAATAGGAATCACACATGAGTACATTTAATTATGGGAATTAGTAATAGATGATATTATCTGCAACAGATATTGTGTTTAATCTTTGGGCATATTGTTTTTTTTTTTTTTTTTTTTTTTTTTGTGATGCTTAAACATTAACTCAAACCCTTCAAATTAGCATTATGACATAGATAGCAATATCTCTTAATTATTCCGAAATATGATCCGAGATGAATATGTTTTCTACCAGAAATTTCATTTAACAAAAAACTTCAAAATGAAATTGAAGGTGTACCTCATATAAAGAATACATTTTTTCTAGTCTAAAATATGTATATTTTGAATCAGACTACAGAATAATTAAGAGATGTTGGTATATATGACTATGCTTACATTTCTAGAATAATTTATCATTAAATATATTCAGAGTTAGGCAAGTGAGCCAATTAGTGACAAAGCTGCCAAACTACTATTTTCGTGAGATTTACTTGTCAATGGTGTCTTCATATTCATTATGCTGTTGAGGGGGTGGGGGAAAAACAAAGTGCTTGACATTTCGAATATATTATTAACAAATTCAATTTTGTTTAGCATATTTGTTCGCTATAAATAAACCTTTTAATGACGACTTTAAGAACGTAAATAAAAGCATGCCACGCAATAAAGCGTTTCTCAGAAAGCATATATACATATATATGTACACTTATCAAAAAACTACCAAAGCTATAGGGTTGACATTTTTCATGGAATACTCGCACATAAAAAAGAATTTCGTAGTAGGTAAACATCTATTCGGTTATGTATAAAGTGAAATATTTCTATACTGACCTCCGATACCTTCAAGATGTTTGAGGAATTTCTTTAGTTTCTTGGTTTTTAATTTTTGTAAAAAAAAATTGTAATTGTCAAAAATTATTTATTTAAACTGTTTCAAAATTCATAGAACTTTTCAGCGATAAACAACAATGGCAGTAAATAGGCTTAGTTAAAATCAAGACATACAATCCATTAACAAAAAAAATATCATGTACATTAGGTTGTCAGGAAGCATGTATTAAATGCATTCTGTTATGTTCGTTTTATATAGCAATTTATTCGTAAATATTTAAAATGCAATTATATGTCAAAAAGACAATAGTAGACAAAATTTATACCCATCCTTAGCATACTAAGTATGTGTGTTCAATTTGTTAATGCGTTTTGAACCAAAGGTTTATGTCTTTCACGTAAAATGAATTCATTTGACCCACGTTCTAAATGACCTCGATGCAGATACACATTAAGCTGTCATTACTTAATGCATTTTTCGGCAAGAAGTTTTTAATACATAAAAATAATTAAAACAGCAAGGAAACATTTTTAAATGGCTTAAAGTTGTTCTTTTAGTTAAATGTATTCTTTTTTTTTTCTTAAAGAAGTTTTTCTTTTAAGCTTTCTGAAGTTAACATACAGATAAAATTACTCCATAGTTATTATTATTAATAGTCAGAAAAAAAAATCAACTACAGTTAAATGGGTTCAAAATAACATACTCCCAAATTATGCCTCATCCAAAACTAAAGAGAGCTAATGGATAAACTTTGAATTATAAATAGAAATCTACTACAGATTTCATATAAAAACCGTAAAAGTAAATTTCCATATTTCCTTCGTACATACGTTAGCGACTGGAAAAATAAATGTCGAAATTAATAACAAATTATTTCAAGCTTACTGACAAAATAAAAATAAAAGTCACTTATATTTGGATTTACAAATAACGCTATATGCAATTAATAAAGTAAAATTTAAAAAAATAATACAAAATAAAGATTTACGGAAAGAGGTGCCTAAAAGCAAAAAGAAAAACAAAGGTTTACTTAGAATAGAAGCCTTCAATCTTTCTGTCTGAAATTCATTTGAGGCCACAAAACTCTTAAATTATTGTTAATATATTTACTTGAAAAGTTGACCTTTAAATAATGCATTTTTTTAAAGAAAATAGTCATAGCTTGATAATTTGAGGGTCACAGGTTCATGACTGCTCACTTAGAGTGTGCTCAAAAAAAGAAAGAAATGGAATTAACGATTTGTGTTCAGTATTAACTTTAACTGTGTATATTACCATAAAACAATTATAGCTTTTATACTTAAGAGATTATATATACAGGGTGTTTCTAAATTCATGGTCCAAACTTTAAGGGGTGATAGTACACATCAAGACAAACAATATTTAAATAGGAAACCAAGGGTCCCAAAGTCTTCCGAAGGAGTTAGGCGCCATTAAAGTTTAGGGTCCAAAAATTCAAATGATTATGAAAAACAGAAAAATTGGTCGATTGATTTGCGGTTTTCTCTAAAACTATTCTTTATGTCGGTATTTTATTGAAAATGAATTATAAAGATAAATTTCAAAAAATGCCGATAGAGGGCGCTTTAGACTTTGGAGTAACGTACAACTATATTTTACCGTTATTTTTCGCATCTAATAAAATTTTCTTAGAAGCTTAGACATAAACTTAAATTTTGAGATGAAAATCTGAATCGTTGGGAGTGGTTAAGCAGAGCAAACTGAACTGTGTTCAATGGGGGTGGGGAGGTTCAAATTTCAAATTATTTTAAAAAACGGAAAAATTGGTCGATTCGTCTGCCGTTTTCGCTAAAACTATTCTTTATGTCAATATTTCCTTGAAAATAAATTTTAAAGATTAATTTTTAAAAATACCGTTACAGGGAGCCTTAAACTTTGGAGTAACCAACAACTATTTTTAACCGTTATTTTTTGTATCTAATTAAATGCTTGTAAAAGTTCAAACTTAAATTTTGAGCTCAAAATCTGCATCGTTTTGAGTAATTAAGTGCGGAAATTTGAAATGTGTTCGAGGGGTGGGGAGGGTAACATTTTAACTCCTGAACACTGTTCAGTTTCCGCTTTTTAACCCCTCCATCGATTTAGAATTTGAGCTCAAAATTTAAATCTAAGCATTTACCGCAACAAAAAATAATGGTAAAATATAGTTGTACGTTACTCCAAAGTCTAAAGCGCCCTCTATCGGCATTTTTTGAAATTTATCTTTATAATTCATTTTCAATAAAATACCGACATAAAGAATAGTTTTAGTGAAAACCGCAAATCAATCGACCAATTTTTTCCGTTTTTTATAATCATTTGAAACTTGAACCTCCCCACCCACAATGAACACAGTTCAGTTTGCTCTACTTAACCACTCCCAACGATTCAGATTTTCATCTCGAAATTTAAGTTTATGTCTAAGCTTCTAAAAAAATTTTATGAGATGCGAAAAATAATGGTAAAATATAGTTGTACGTTACTCCAAAGTCTAAAGCGCCCTCTATCGGCATTTTTTGAAATTTATCTTTATAATTCATTTTCAATAAAATACCGACATAAAGAATAGTTTTAGTGAAAACCGCAAATCAATCGACCAATTTTTTCGTTTTTTATAATCATTTGAATTTAAAACCCTCTGAACACAGTTAAGTTTGTGCTACTTAACTGCTTCCAACTATTCAGATTTTGAGCTCAAAATTTAAGTTTAAGTCTAAGCTTACGAAACCTTTAATGAGATGCAAAAAATAACAGTAAAAAATAGTTGTTCGTTGCTCTAAAGTCTAAAGCGCCCTCTATCGTCATTTTTTGAAATTTATCTTTATAATTTATTTTCAAGACAATACTGACATAAAGAATAATTTTAGTGAAAACCGCAAACGAATCGACCAATTTTTCTGTTTTTCATAATCATTTGAATTTTTGGACCCTAAACTTTAATGGCGCCTATCTCCTTCGGAAGACTTTGGGACCCTTGGTTTCCTATTTAAATATTGTTTGTCTTGATGTGTACTATCACCCCTTAAAGTTTGGACCATGAATTTAGAAACACCCTGTATATAAGCTGTTCCTAAATGTAAAGCATCATTATAGCACATCAAAGAAAAATAACACTGCAGCTTGCTGCTTTTTGTTTATCAATTAACAAGAGTAATTATCCACAGAAATATTATTACATATTTTATGGAATATTTCCATTTATTGTCATGTTTTTCACTAAATAGCAAACTAGAAATATAAAACATTAGAATTTCACTCGTAGACAAATATATTTTTTAATAAAATGAAATTGCTTATGATGTACTTAAAAATTGAAAGGCTTTATTTTAAGATTCATTATTGAAATTCATATAAATGTGTCCTTAAATAAACTATACAATATAAACTTATATTAAATTTTTGTATTTTGTATATAATGACTGTGCCTAAGATGTATGAAAATATTCATAATATGTAATCAAATTATTTTTAACCCATTCGTGCCCAGCATCTTTTGCGTAAAATTTATTTCTTTGGCACCACTATTTTTAGAAGATTTATGTTTAGTTCATTAATCACGAAAATGTATCATTTAAATAAAATAATTATTGCTTTTCTTTTTTACCGGTGTCAAAAACAGTGCTGAATGTAACTTTTGAAGCGTCCCTAAAAAGGGATGCTAGGCACTAATGGGTTAATATTTAACTAATGCGTAAAAAATATCCAGCTCTGTGTCAAATTAATTTAGTATTTAAATTGCTAAAATGATCAAACTTACAATATGATTTTGCAAAAGAATACTAAGATTAATTTTGAAATAGAACATCCAATCCAATATATTTTTGCAATTCAAGTGCTCAGATTAGTAAATTTCCTATACTGATGTTTGTTAATTTTCCAATTACAAAAAAATACGAAGCAAGGTTCCTACGAATACTTACTTTTGAATCCTTGTCTTTTTTTTAAAGAAATTTTGATATTACTCAGTTGCGGGATTCAGAAACGAAATAAGTTAAAATTTCTTTCTTTCTTTTAAGGGCCATTCCAAGTAATCATTCGTGTCAACCATACTGAGAAAGTTTTGTCTTCTTAACCCTTTTCGGCGCAGGACAAATTCATCGCTTAAGTGTTGAATATAATGACTGACATCGGAATTTGAAAACAACTTTATTTGTAAATACGAAAACGCTATATTTCACCCATTCAATAAACCGTAATTTTCTTAAACAAAATTCCGGTGCGAATGTGGCGTTTGGGAATTAAAATTAACTGGTTCCACTATGAAACCACCGCGCGGCAAGGGGTTAAGAGAAATTATAATATTCGTCTAAGTACTTTGAATCGGTTTCAAATGCTAGTCCTTTAAATAATATATGTGAAATTATAATTAGTGGAATGAAATAGACTGTAGTTGTATCAGTTGATTTATAGCCTTATTCCTGATACAGTAAAATCAAACTCATAAATACGTCTATTAATGCGCATGTATAGACTATACATTTGCATAAGTGTATACATGTACATACATAAGAGTATCTGTTTGCATGCTCGTAACTTTGTATCATCATATCAGTGGGTTTGAATCGCATTCTATACTTCAATAGCACACATATGCAGAACAATATCAATCTATAATGAACAGCTTCAACCATTTTGATTCTATGATGGGGAAGAGTTAAACCAGATTCTTCAATGAATTGTTACTAATAATTTTACTTGCTGGATATTTTCTTAAGGGGGCTCAGGGGTTGAAAACTTTTCAAAAAATCGATTTTTTTATCTTGTGTGATCAATCAATAAATTCTGAACTCTATGAAAAAAACCGCATAAAATTATATATATTTTTTAACGGAGTTATAAGCATTTATGTAACAACACTTTAATAGGCGCACCCATATAATTTCAACTTTAAGTCGCTTTTTCTCAAAACTTGATTTTTGACGACTAACACCAAGATTTAAAAAAAACTGTTTTGATGGAATGGCTTGATTTTTTTGCATGCATATAACATCATTATCTATAAAATGAATTAATATAGTTTAGATGTTTTAATATTTTCAGTATTTTTAATAAAAAAAAGTTGTATTTTTTAGGAGTTTTTCAATTTTCAAATTTGAGAGTTTTTAATAATGTTATTTTTGAGAAATAGTTATATCCTTAATTCATTCTGTAGAGTAAAATTTACGGGTCATTTTAAAGCAAAAATCAGGTTCTTATGTCAATTCAATGTTAAGATATCTTGGTGTTGGTGATATAACACATAAATTTTTTTAGAAAATTGTGTTACATAAATTTTGCTACATTTCTTATTATATTATGTTGAAGTACTTCATTTTATAATTTTATAAGACAAACATACCTTTAAAATATCAGAAAGTTTAAATTAATTACATTGAATATTTCTGTTTTTATATGGACTCAAAGCGAGAGCTCTGTTTACATGTTTTTCCGTATGGATCAACCGCTGAGCCCCCTTAAACACAAGGAATTAATTTTAAATAAATTTATTCGTATTTTAAAATAAATTTTACTTTTTTTCATTAAGATACACTATGCGAAAAGAATATTTTATTCTGATATTTTAAATCAGTTAGGAAAATTCAGCTAGGGGAATATTGTAAGTGAAGCACAAGTTTTCTGCTTACTTCAACCATATGCTTTAACAATTTTTTGAAATTTTGGTTCTAAAAATAAATGCATCGAATTAAAAGTTTATCAAATTGTGAAATATAAATGAATATGAGTTGAAATGAGATGTTATTCGTCTTCCCAAATGCATTAAAACATTTTACCGTAAATGTTTATCCGATTTCCCCAAACAATTATGTCGCTTATTTGATATTTTAAATTCTAATACAGGGATGAATATAGAAATAAAATAAACATAAAACTGGTTATTCTCAGATGGAAAATCACAATGAAATGATATGGTACTTGAGTCACGAAATGTACAGAGTAAGATTAAACATTTTTAAGTAAATGAGAATGGTAAAGATTGCCTTATGGAAGAGTAAGTATCGTGTTATGGTTTCTAATAAAGGCCTTGTTATTATAATAGTTTAATTTTTGTGTCATGATTTAAAAAATTTTAATACATATATTATATATAAAGTTATTTATGCTTCAAATGGAAATTATTATTATTTATTTGGCAGCCCAGTCAAATCTTATAGAAAGTACGAATATGTACAAATATGTACATGCATATTTATAGAAAAATTTCATAGACATTAAAAAAAATGCATTTGTGATTTGTTTTATAATATTGCTCATGCAAACTTTTAGAGATTGAAATACATCGATTAATTTTGATAATTAAAGCAACATTATATATATATACATATTAAAGACTATTTAATTGTTCAACATGGAATGCTGATTAAACATTTCTCATTGTAATACACGCAAATTCACCTATCTATATTGTTACAAATGTTGTAAAAAAGGTTTTTTTCAATATTTTCCATATGTACATTTCAGTATTTACTTTTACATGATTATTTCAAAGCTCTGTTTATAAATAGTTCAACAATCATTACAACATATATTTATTTATCTATATTTTTGTATGTTTATCTTTGTATTTATTTCACTATCATATATTTCTAGATCTGCAGCCATCCATATAAATTTAGATACAGCAAAATTTCTTAGTTTAAAAAAGCTCTATTAACACATTCGCTGCCGCTCACGCGAAAGCGCGTGATTTAGCGCCAACCTTAAGGGACCACTCACGCGCCAGCGCGTGATGTGGGGTGATGTCCAATAGCCAGTCACGCACTGGCGCAGGAAAATCTTTCACTGATTCTTTGTTATAAAAATTAAATCGGCTTCTGGGAAAAACCCACTTCTAAATTGCGGCATTGACTATCATCACATCTTCACGTAAGCGGCAGCGAACGTGTTAATGCAGTTTAACAAATACTATCTTAGAGGTTTGCTTACGAATACTACTTCTTTCTGATTGTATATATATATAAGAATTTTGAAAAGCATGAAATTTGTGAAATCCATTACTACTGTAAGACGTGTATATGTATAAGTACTTTGCCTTCACAAAAACTAATAATACGTTCGTGGATTAAGATAATGCATTTTACTGGAATTGTTAAAAATATGAAATACTTTGTAATGGATATCATTATAAAGTGTGCGTGAGCAATTCGCAAATATGGAAACAGAAGAAGAAAATGGTGGATTGAGCTAATTTGGTGCATTTTAATCTCTTAAAATACGTAATTCGCTCAAGCCGCTTCATCATACAATATACTAAAAAATCCTATTTTATAAATTAATAATATTTTTTTTAGAAACTTTTTATGATCTCAATAAATATATAGGGAAATAAAAGCTTTTCACGTTTAAAATTTTGCTCTATGATAAATGTTTGATAAATGCTGGACGCAATGGACATACCTATGAGACCTCATAATATTGTAGCGAGATAAGACAAAGCACATTCATATTTTGGTAGATAATTTTAATGCGGCAATTCTGAATAAAATGTCAGAAATCAAGAAACGACAATAAAGCTACTTTCTTCAATTTCAATCACCAAAACTGATGCGGTCAATATTAAATTATAAAAGGTAGGAAATATATGATTCGCCAAACTATAATAAATGTTCCATGACTGCATTTATGCATGTATTTTCTAGCAAATCTTTGCAAGAATCGTTCTATGTTTCTGTTTATTTCATCAAACTTTTATTTGCTATACTTTATCTAATTACAGTAAGGTCTGTGAAATCAGAATCTCTAAATAATGGAGAAAGATACTGAATCAGAAAAGTCTCTGTCTTAAAAGTTATAGTTATTCTTTTGCCGTATAGATTAAGAAATGTTAACGTACAGGGAGATAGTCCAAGAGGCGACAACACAAAAACTTGATATCGAGCACAAGAAAAAAAACCTTTATTTTATGGAAGACTAGTAATCGGGGAATCTAATGATATTTCTCTGCCGGAAGTGAAGTGATGCATAAGACAAAAATCAATAACTGTAGTTTTTTTTTTTTTTTCGTATGTTTATCATTGTGTTTGTCGCACAATTATTTCATACCTTTGAATGTACGGCAAACACAATGCTAAACTTAGGGGTAAACCACTAGTGGTATTAATTTTTGAATTATTCACTACTTCACTTGCAACAGGTATGGGTAATTAGATTCCCCTATTGCTACTCCTCCATAAAATAAAGGGTGATTTTCTGCTCGATACCTTAGGTTTTTGTGCTGTCAGCTCTTGGACTAAGAGATTTCTAGAGATGATTTCCCATCAGGTTTCATTGTAATATAATTGAGACTACCAGGGAAGAATAACAAGGGATTGAAAAACTATATGTTTTAGACAAGTTTCCTTTTTATGAGATATTAATGAAAGGTGTTCTTTTTTTTCGTCAAACCTTGAATTTTTTTCGGTTTAAGGCAACATTTCATATATCCTTGATTTCAACAGTTTTAAGTAATGCATTTATGATCTTTATTTACAGAGGTTTATTGTAAAGTGGATAAATTTTAGCAATTGCAACAAATCTGCAAAATCAGAACCAATCTGTACTGGAATCCAGTTGTAAACGAAACTAATGTATGGTCCCAGAGACAGTATGAACTTAGATGTCTAAAACGGAAAATTTCCTCGCTCTTTTATGATTCCGTCTAAACGGATTTTATTGATTTTTTTTTAATCATTGATTAAAAAAAAACAAGTTATTTCTGCGGTGAGTGGGGTCGGCTGCAATAATAAATAAACTTTCTTTACGGAATTGTCACAATGGTATCTTTTTAATCTAAATATTTTTGGAATTTCATAATGTTTTAATTACATTATTTTAAAAATTCTTCATTTAATAAGAGCTCTCAGTTCTTTTAGAATTATATATTTTATAATATCAATTAACTTAAATTCTCCCTTTTTCGGTGATCGAATATTATGTAGATGCATAAGTAGTACTAAGAGACAGTGACATATTTTTCGTTAAAAAATAGCTGATTTTGCTTAAAAGGCTAAATTATTATAAAGTGCAAATATATGGATCGTTTCACAAGAGTAGTGCCATAATATGTGTTTTAAAGAAAATCGATGAAAGCCGATCTTCTATTTTTAGAAATGATTAAAAGACAGGAGAATTTCCAGTCTGTATCTAGATGCTTGCGTAATGTATTTTTTTATATTTTCATTATGTTAAATATAAAAAGTATTTAAATTCTCGTGTGGTTTTGAGTATGAATTTTGAAATGCGTGTTGCTGTGCTGTTTATCGCTAAAATTTTATAAAAAAATCGTTAAACAAACATACTGGAAATAAACATTAAAGAACTGTCAACAATTTTTATCAAACTAAAATAATTTGTCAAAAGATGCATCTTAAAAAGATATAGTTTTGTATTATCTTAACTATTGTTTTCTGCATTTATTTCAATAAAAAATATTAGCATATGTCTTAACGAAATGAATAGTTCATTTCCAGTTGTGTATAAATTTTGTATGTATCGTTGCTACACAGCATAACGTTGAAACATCATTGAAATCATTTAAAAATGTATACTTCTAGTATGCCTAAAACAGTAACTTTTTAATTGAAATAACTTGTAAATAAGATTTTTAAAAGTATAATATTGTACTTTTTGCAAGGAAGTATCCTGTATTCATTTCTTTCAAAAACTGTTTTTAGTTGAAAAACGTTATACTCTTTTAACATTTTAAGTAAATAAAATTTCATGTTCAATTTACATTAAGTTTTGAAATATTGTTTACTAAGAACTGTGTTATTTTGCCTAATGCTTAGCTTGAAACAACATATCTGAATTCATTTTCTTTATTTAATAAGAAATTAAGAATACTTTTCTTAATCTCCAATTTAGAAGTATGTATAGGTTGCCAATTTTATTAAAAAACAATTTTCTTTTGATCTCTTGATAATCTAAATTTTGTTTCTATTTTTTTCTTTGAAAAAGTTTTCTGCATCGTTAAAGGACGGTAACATCGAGATAGAATAAAAATAAACCGAAAATACCAATTTGTTTTGTTTGTTTTATACCTCATTAAATTAAAAAAAAAAAAAATACATTCTCATATACTTGAAAAAAATGTGTTTTGATACTTCTGAAAAGTAATGATAATCTTAAGTTATATTTTAGTTAAATGCGTCAAAAGAAATTTTTCACAGTTTCAAAAGAAATTTTTCATATATTAAAATCTTCCATGTGTTTCAGTAATCTATTTATTTATTTAAAAAGTTTTAAATGTGCCTAAGCTTCGATGTATATATACATATACTAACAAATCTGTGTATCCCTTTCCGCGTGTTGATTTTAATTAACCATTCTAACGTGTAATAAACTATGTTAACCCTTTGAGAGGAAAGCAATAGCGTTTGTGTATTCCTGAACTCCCACGGGAAATCTGGAAAAAAATACTTCAAAATAAGGAAGAGCAATTTCCCACTTTTTTCCATAAAAGTTAGAAAAGTAAAATTTATTAAAATATTTCTGGTACCAATGCTCATTAATCGTAGGTGGGATAAAATATATCCCACCACCCCTCAAGAGGTTAATGTGAATATTTAATGAAAATTTCGAGCCCAATTCTTAATTTTTCAAAAATAATTATCTGTAGAATTTAAAATTGCAATAACAAATTAATAACAAACTCTTTTGAATAATAAAATCAATAAAAGGTAAAATACATCGAGTACTTTAATACCAGGATTATATACAAAACTTTACGAAAATAATTAATAACTTCAGAAAACTAAACTTTCCGTAAATTGGATTTTTTAGTTTTAGAAATTCATCAAAATTGTGGGACGGAATTGTTCCTCGAAAAGTTTAATTTTGGATGCATAAAATTTTAAAGAATTTTACCTTTAAATTAATGTGTCCATTTATCAACATTGAATTAAAATAAATTATTGTTATCCAGCTATTTAAAAGTGCTAATACATTCGCGTTTAAATCATACTTCGCATAACACTTTTGTACCACATTTTTAAAATAGTAATATATACTTAAAATTAAATGATTGATTTCTTTATTTAATTTTTAATTCAAATTATTACTATATTATTTTATAAAAAAATTGGGTGGGGGAGGGGTACAGTTCGAAGATTTAATTTTTGTATTATTGAATTTCCGTTACTGATCCGAGCGCAGACTGATATAAAAACCTGTATTTAACGGGCATTGCCTATGTACTCAAACAGTTGAAATATATTCTAAGAAAAATAAACTACAGTACTTCTTGCTTGAAAAGAAAAAATGATCGACTCGCTGAGAAAAAATTCATACTAATGAGAGGTGTCAGCGGTACAAATTTGGTAATATTTATTGTTCTTAAAAATAAACATTGCAGTGTAGTGTTTTCCAACAAGAACTTCATTACTTCGAAATAAAGTACATTAATCTTACATATTTTTTTGAAATATTTAAATAGGAAAATTCTACGTTAGGGAGACAATTTATTTAGCTGTAAACCTTTATTTATAGTTTATTACTTTATATCATCAATTTATAAAGTTAAAATTTAGGAAGCTTTAATACGTGTAAAGAATGACTGGTATTTATAAGTGTGCACCCCCTGTTCGCATAAAAACAACTGATTATGATAATGAAATCACAAGTGTTTAAGATAATGAAGACTTTTAAAATTTCACTCCTGAGATAGTTGAGAAATCGTCAAAGAGTTATTTAATAATATTTGAAATAATACTAAATATTAATAGCGTCTTTTTCTATAGCAATGCCTCCTTTTATTTATTTTTTCTTATTGGAAAATTAATACCAATTCCAGTAATATAATATAGTAACATTTTCTGTATAGAAAACACTTCATTATTTTTAATATTTACTGATACTGGATTTCATTGAAAATACCACTTAATTTTTTTTATTTCTAATTTATTCGAGTAACTAGCCCCAAACACGCAAAACAAAATTCTATATTTCAAATGCCTTAAGTTAATCTGAACTCCATTACAGTATACAATTATTTTTTTATGAAGATTCAGTGTTTAATATTTTTAATGATATGGTCTGATTAATTAATTTATATATCAATATTGATAAATTAATAGAAATTCCCGGAATATAGCATTTTTTAACATTTTTCTGGAAAGAATACAATCTCCACTTTTTAACTTTTACTGATTCTAGAGTTCATTGATAATACCAGTTGAATCATTCACTTTTTAAATTGAATTCATGTAATTAGCAACAAACACACTACACAAAATTCCATACTTCAGGGAGTTAAAACGAATTTTAATACAGTATACTTTTCATTTTACATCGAGGAACAGAGTTTGACATTTTCTAATGCTCTCCTCTGGCTAATTAGTTCTTATACCAATGCTGCCTAATCGACAGAAATTCTGGGAATATAGAATTTTCTAACATTTTTCTGGATAGAAAACAATTTACTCTTTTTAGCTCTTACTGGAAATAGAAAATACCGGTTGAATCGTTCACTTTTCTTATCGATATCAAGTATCTAGCCACAAACACACAAAACAAAATTCTATATTTTAACTACCAGAAGTTAAAACGAACTGTGACACAGTATACACTTAATTTTCTATCGGAGGAACAGAATTTAGCTGTCGCTTGAATCCACATATATGCATCACTAACAACCAATCAGTCATACTAGATTCATTCGACCGTTCATAATGCTATGAAATTTTCACCTCTAACGAGCACTTCCCACTTTCTATTACGGTTTTCTGTCGCTGACCTTTGATTTCTGGGCATTAGAGTGAAATTGTAATAGATCTTGTGGATAACAGCCTAAACAGATAGTTTCATTCGTCAGCGCTATGAATATATTTTATTAAAAAGTATTGAAATTTGATGTGAAAAATTTTTTAAGAATTTTTAAGATTTATATTATAAAATCTAATCGTTTAAAAAAACACTGAGACAAACTTTACTGTTGATTCCAAACTGAAACTATGACGTAAACGTGTTAAACGGAATGTGAGAGAGAAATGCTGTAATTTTTTTTTTTTTTCATGGTTCTATTAATTGAGGTATACATTTTCAGGTAACACACTTGGTGATATATTCCAGTTTTATTGTCCTTAATTTAAAGTTTATTTAATAACTATGAAGAGGTAAATAATGATTTATTTAATCTAGTTGAAATAACAAAATAACAGGATCAAAATTTCTTCTTTGTTAAATGTGATACTCTTACAGAGTCTTGGAAGCATCGCCAAATCCTAAGATTGAGAAAGTACCTTAATGTTTTCAACGATCAAACATTCATTTTATTTACACTTGGAAAATATAACTTATTGCATTTGTGTTTAAATAATTATATTCATAGTTTTAAGGTACAAGTTTATTATTATCTATTTTAGGAGAAGGGATAAAATACATTTAGTGCAATCTCTGTGAAAGGTTACTTTTATTGTACTTACTGAGTTGATATATAATATTTAGCAAAGTAACATTAGTACTTTATTATTTTTGCGCTGAACCTTTTGAAACAGAAAAAGGCTGCTTCTTAATTACTTTTTAGGAAAACAAGAATATGGACACTGTTAAAAATTTTAAACTTATTTTGCATCAACACTCCACCGCTTTTATCGAAAACTATTATTTCACTGTATTATGGGGCATTTTCTCATTGGTCAAAATAGAGATATTCTGTAAAAGCGGTGAGTGAAGTGACGATGAAGATAGTTTCAATTCTTACAGTGATCAGCTACAAATATGGCACATAAATTTCACATTCATTTCCTTTTGGATCTTTTTATCGTTTAATACAGTGAAACATTAAAAGTCTCAATAATTTCAGTTAGTATAGATTCATGGACGGCTAATTGAAAATACGAGGTACATTTTTTCATAAACTGGTATAAGGAACATGTTACGTGATATGGATGTTTGGAAGAAGTGACTTTGTTACGTACTTAAAATTTTATAGAAATGAGTAAAACTGTTAATGTCATTGGTTAGGGATGCCCGGATCCCTTTCTGTGAAATGTTCCTTTTTCAGATCTTATTTACCCTCCAGTTTTCGGTTCATGCTGCGCATTGATAAGTGATAGAAAAATAGTTAGGTGTGTAAAAATGTAATATTTGTCTTTTTAGTTTATTATTTTAATTTTTTATTTAAAATAAACAAATTTCTATATTATGAAATTGCATATTTTAACACTGTTTATCACCAGTCTTTTAACAGAATCCCTTTTCAAAAAAAAAAAAAAAAAAATCCAGTTTTTTAAAAAATTAAAATATTTTTCATACACCAATTGAATTCATTAGAAAGTAAATTTTAATATCCAAAACTTTACTCGATTTCACTCACACGTTAGAAGCGAAACAATAATAAGTATATTAAATGTTCTCACGAGACGAAATCTTTTAAAAGTCTCCGACCATACAGTTTTTTAATTTCTCCTACATAAAGAATACAATGCATAATTTAAAGTGCATGATAGATATAGTTTTTATAAAACTAACCTAAAATATTAGTTGAATAATACATGTACAAAATACATACTAAAATATATACAAAAACAATAACTGTGAAGTAAAAGTAGTAACAATAAAATAAAGCAGGGTTTATGCCGGACGCATTATTTTCCAGATAAAATATCTTATTTTTTAAACAATAAATAAATAAAGTTCAAACACACAAAATTTCGCCATATTTAAAGTTGGATTTTCTATAAAAAAGTAATTGTACCGAACAATTTCCTGGCATGAAAATGTCAGATCCCGCAAGAAACCTGCGAAGGAAACACACTATACTGCTATAAAATCAATTTATAATATTCTACAAAATATGTTTTAAACATTCATTCCTCAAAATTTTCTTAAAGAAAGAATAGTATCAGCTCATACAGTATAAATTCCTTTAAATTTAACCAAGTTTGTTGGATTATTCATATTTATCGAAATATATTTGCTTTAGGAAATGATTTTTAAATGGTCCATGGATTTTACAAAGAGATCTATTGTATAATTATGTAAAATACAGAATATTCTACCCACGACATACAATTGAAAAAAGACGCAAAGTTCATTTAAACCTCTATTAAATACAGCAAACTTCTTTATTCTTAAATAACTCTTTAGATAAATCTTCATGAAAAATCCAGCTCATTTCCATGTCTTTCTTCGTAAAAAAGTTAAGAATAGCGCTATGAAAAATGCTGTTTACTTAATAGATCTAAAATATTCAGAATTATTATATTCGAAATCTTGAAAATCCAAAAACCTGTGTATGCATCGATATCTAATATTCCAAGAGGGAAAGTTCTTAAACTCTTTTTTTCCTCTCTTTTGAGTACTAAATGTTTTACATAACCATAATCTATAAAATAAATATTATTTCGGTAATAGCACATTTATGTACATGCACGAATTTTATGATAAAACTCCTGTGCAGCCTTCGTGGGAGACAAAAATATTTTTTATTTCTGCTTTAATTCACAATCAAATTAGCCCGTCTTCTGTGTTTAACATCAAACTCAAATTCCGACCACGCAAGGTTTTTGCTTGTCTTTCTAGTTACGAAATTTGAAAGATGTACGTGCGTACTGATCGACAAGTAGGTTCTGCCCTGGGAGAACAAGTCACCACGAAGTTGCGGTGGATAATGAACTTCCCTGATGATATTTGTCGGTGGTTCTTCCAATCGGAAAATTAACTTCTCGTTGTTATAGAATATATAAATTAGGCTGCACTCATTCCTATCTAAAGAAATTTTTAATAAAGCCTTTTTGGGAAAGTGCATATTTTATGCAGAATTTACATTTTAAACCATGTTTTTAAATTATTTGGTTTTTTTAGGCATATAAAATGAGGGAAATATAGTATGTTTGGTTTGTATCTTCAGTGTAAAGGGTCTTATAACTTCCACATTTCTTTCAAGGCTACTACTTGTTTTCTTTAATTTTTACTGTCGTGTTTTGTACATTCTACGTTTTGGAAATAAATGTTATTTAAGGTCGAAAATGAGGAATTATTTTATTTTATAGAAAATTTAAAATTTAATGTCCCCCTACATAATAAGCAGAATTTTGATATATGTTTTTAAATACCATACATTCATTTCCATAATATATGTTCACATAAAAAAGACACTAATATTTTAATAAAAAGATATAAAAGTAATACATCCAGCAATATCATGTTTTATATGCACTATCTGACCAAAGCTGACCGGTCACTTGCGTTTTTAGATTTTTCTTTAATATCTTAAAAATACATGAGGAATTATCCTTAATCTCCAGACGTGTAAACAGAATATTACATGTCAAATATTTCCGCGAAGAATTTTTTAAGAAACTTCATAGAAGACCATCAACAAATTCAATAAGATCGAATCTATTTTGAATTAACCTGTCAAAACTGATGTATTAAAAAGTACCAGCTGTGGATTATAATTAAGTGGCTTATTGTAATAAACTATGTTCATTTTTATAAGGATAACCAGCATACTCGTAGGAAAAAATAAACGGTCAAGTGCAAGTATTATTTGCGTTTAGAGGTTTCATAAAAACAGTCCTAAATTTTGACAAGTTTTTTGCTTAAGATTTGCATAGCTCTTAATATAAAATTAAAAGTATGTTCAGAAAATATGACAAACTACATTGTACAAAATATCTTCTAATCAGAAGTAAAAAATAATTGTTGTTAGTCTTACTTATGCTGTCAGAATGGGTTACTTCTATTGAAAAATACAAAATTAGGATTCGTTCGTACGTGATGCCCTAAGCAAATTTTATAGACATCATTTAATGGTAGACTTTATATCCAATTGTTTGGTACCAGTAACTGTCTTCTACAATAATCGTTTTCAGAGATTATTGAGGGTGTTTAGTTTTTTTCCACGACTATAAGTTCAACGCATAAGGCCTCAAACAATATATATATATATATATATAGATATATATATATATATATATATATAATACGCTTTAATCGATTAGTAGTTTCATATTAAATGAATTGTTCTTATATTTTCAAAAATCAGTTTAGAAATCCTCAAATCATTGCTTAAAGGATACATCTTTTTCTGTTGCCACTACTTCAAAAAGAAACTATGAAAAAATTATCATTTTAAGAATCAATTTCATTAACGCTTTGTACAAATCAGCCGCATATTTTTTCACAATCGGGTTAGATGTCCACGTAACGAACCCCCTTTTTGGTAAAATCATGAGCTTTAGTCACAGAAATATTCATAACCTTCAAGTTTCTTTTTCGTTACTTCAAGCACTACGTTGGAATTCAACAAGATAACAACCTGAAAACTGATTTTAAAAAAGCTTGCGAAACAAGCGATCTTTCAAATAATTAATATATAAGAAAAAATTAATCATAATGAATTTCAAAAATTCAAAATAATTATGTTTCGAAATGCTAATAAAGTAAAAAAAAACTTTTTCGAGAGTTTGGTTATTAATTAGTGTTTAATTATTTTAGAATAAAATCAATATTGTTTACGTAAGTACAGAAAAATAATATTAGTAGCTTTTCCTCATTAGAATACTTAATCTACGATAGACCGAATGAAACACACATTGTAAAAATGTATTTTATACCCTCATTATAAAAGGATTCATTTGCATGTAACTGTACTTCATAGAATTTTCTTTTTTCATTCCAGGTTTCAAGGGGCTTTTTTTTCTTACAAGTTTTACCCGATTTCTAATTGGAAGTAAGAGAAGAAGTGTACGGTGTGTTGCAAAAATTAAAGGAAAATAAAGGTGAGTTTTTATTACATTGTTTTCAAAAATAAGAATGATATTGGTGGTTTTTATAATGTTTTTTCCTCATTAAAATGTATTTTATTTCCGTGCACTAAGTATTACCGTGGTTTTCCCATTTTTATAATGATTTTATTACTAGGTTTTAATTCTTGAGAGAAATTCCAGGAAATAATTTATTTGAACATGCTTTTCCTTTTTAATTATTTTAAAATATTTTATTCAAACTACTTATTAGTATTCATAAACAATGTTCATGTAGTTCATATTTTATATGCGAATATCACATTTTTAATTAATTAGAAATGTCATGCGAAATTAAATTAAATTTTTGACTATTTTTAAAGTTTGCAAAAAACAATTTTTAAAATTATAAGTCAATTTTTAAAATGATAATTTTTTTTAAATTATAGGTAAAACATAATAGTAAAAAAAAAAATAACATTAAAAATATTCTATGTATATTTTAACATCTGTACTGAAAGTAACTGTAAAGGTATTCTCTCTAAATATATTGAATATTATAGAATAAGAGATACCAGTTTATTACAAAATTAATCATTCCCGTTTCTATTAGGAATAAAATCATTCATACCATATAGGTTCTGGGGTATTAAGTAGTTTATTCATACAAAAAATCAACATATCAAAATTATTTTCTTCGGATACATAAATTAATATAAAATTAAAATTATAGAGCCAAAATTTTGAAAAATAGTGTTTCAAAATTTTTGGTACAACCAAATTAAAATTTATTATTCAGACAAAAATTTCGTAGTAGATTAAACGTATTTTGTTAAAGTAAGATGTCTTGAAAACTTAACAGTTATATCATACTTGTATGCGCAGATGGCAATGACTGCGACAGGAGTTTGAACCTAGAACTTTCAGCTGCTGTTGGAGCAGATTTAGATATTGCAGAGTTGTCAAGTCTCCGGCTTTTTGTACACCAGTAGAATTTTAATGACATTTGTGTTGTTTTAAATCTCCAGAATGTTCCAATTAAACAAAACATAATTTTCTGTATTACCATTTTTCGGTATCTAAAAAGCCGGAAACTCGGCAGCTCTGGATATTGGCATATATATCCACCCCGCTGTTCTACTCTCCGAAATGAACCTGTCAGAACTTTCAGTATTACATTAAAAATGGAAGAGGGAAAAAAGGTCAACTTGCAAATTCATTTCTCCTTTTGTGCAAATGCTTTTGAAAATTATAGTCATTTAGTATTTGAATGTATAGTTTCAGAAAGAACATAAAACAAATATGGTAAATATTTAATATTATAAACTTTTAACTCGAATTTATCTAATTTATTTTTGAAAACGTATTTAAGACAATCATCAAGTATTTTCATCAGTATTCATCAAGTATTCATCAAGAAAACGTATTTAAGACAATCGGTTATGAAAGACAATCTTTTTTACTTACAGTTAAAAAAAAAAAAAAGGCAAATTTTGCAAAGTTATTTCCAAAAGATAAAAACACACCGCAAAATACACTTTAGTGAGTAAAACAAAATTAAACATGTTGAAAAAGTGCAATTCTATTATCAGATTTTATGTTAAAATTAAATTATTGTAATGATTATAGCATATTTTAGCAGTTGACAAGGATCTTTTTAGCTGGTGTTTTAAAAACAAAAAAATACAGTTTGTAGAAAAGTGCTATACAAGAGAGAATTTTAAGTAAATAGTATTTTAGAGAACATAAAAGTTTAAAACACGTTTAATCTGCTAAAATATGTACTTTTTGTACGTAAGCAACTTTAATTATAAAAAGGCATATTACAGTCATTACCGAGCACAATTTTCTATTCCTGTTCTCAAATCCGAATTGAATACTCCATGATGCATTTTTAAAGTGGTTTTCGGGTGAAAAGTTTATTTATATTATTAATTAATAAACATTTTTAATGATTTTTTTCTTGAAGTGTATTTTTCTATAAAGAATTCTTTTCTGAAAAAAAGTTTTTGAAATCTTTGAAATTTCGTTTAAAAAAACTTATATATTCTTATGTATATATATATTTATATACATATAATTATAACTTAGTAATAACTTGTCAGATTCCGTTCTTTTAATTCATTTATTTATTTATTGTGTAGTATTGCAGAAAAGGTTTTTTTTAATTTCTTTCCATGATTTATAAAAATATTACATTTCAAAATGTATTCTAAATTTTAAAATATAAAAAAAATACTTTTAAAAATGAATTTTATCAAGAAGAATGCATTTTCAATCTTTTCGTCTGATATAAATAGTCCTAAAACAACTTATAAAGAAACATATAATCGCTATACAAAAGATTATTCATATATTTTCCAAGAAATTTTAGATATACTGTTTTAAATATCACAAATGAATAAGTGGTAGTTTGTGCTCCTGGCAATGCAAGACTGACAGTATATTTAAAAAAAAAGTTATATCTAACGATGTAATTATCAAATAGGTACGCGATTTCCTTTATTAAATTTATTTAAATTTGTAGTATTTTATTAGTAAGAAAAATAAAAATGAGGCATTTTGAATTTAATTAAACGTACTTTTTATGAAAATTTTGATCCTTGGAAACCTTTAATTAATTTTTGTTCACAAACAAAATTGGCACAACTAGCGACTTATTGAGAAACTATATAACCGCATTGTTTTTGTATTTTCGTAAATTGAAAAAAAAAAAAACCCAGAAAATGTTGAAATTCTTTTAGAAAGGAAGTTTTAGACGTTACAGCGCCGGAAAAGAAAAATAGCTTCTCTAAGATAACATTCGCATCTAATATTTATCAAAAAGAAAACTATTGAATATAAATCACTTCAATAACAATTCCTGCATGATAATTCTGTTATGCTTAAAAATTGGTTAGAAAATGTGTCGCTTTGTTCAAAGGTGCATTGAGTAAATGACATTTTCAAATCTGATTAAATCGATGTTTTAATTTTGTTATGAAACTGTTTAAAATATGACGACCTCTCCTGCTTTCAATTCTGAAATAACATAAATTCTCAGTTTCAAGCAAAATTATTTTTCCTTCCTTAAACGTAGTAATTTTACAAGGATAGTTGAATGTATTCATGTTGTTACATCTGTTAGTATTTCGAACGAAACGTTCCTTTCAGTAATAATTTATAACTTGAAATGTGGCGAACTACATTTTCATTGTTTTCATTACACTTAAAATCCGTATTAACATTATCGCGAAAACGTGAAGTTTAATCTACAGTCTACGAAATCGAAGAATGGATGAATTCGTAAAGAAATACTTCGCTGGTGGAATTTGTCAACCATCAACAACATATAAACATCATGTCGTGAATACAGCGTCATGTGCTCATATTTGACTATGTCCATGTTTTCAAAAAATGAGTAAATGCACGATTCAAACTTGAGTAATTTTGTTTTAGAGCAATTTTCATTAAGAGACGTACTCAGGTTTGAGTATTTTTTATACAGTTTTGAAAATGTCGATTTTAGATTGGGAAAAATGATTTTTTGAGAACCGCCTTTTAAGAAAACACCCCCTATCCATTCGTATGAGACAACTTAATTAGAGAATCCCTTTACATAACGTAATTATTGAAATTTCGTTTTAACTGTCAAAATGTACCATTTTAATGCCGACGGTAAAACATAACGATTTATATTTTAAAAAAAATCCAACATTTAAATATTTTTTAAAACAGAAATAAATTATAAAATTCTAATTTCAGCTCAATTTTCATAGTTTAAAATCTTCTGAAAAATACTCAAAACTAAAGAAAATAATTTTTAAAAAGGGCGGACGTCGGTACCGACCATCCATTTTCTGATGATAAAAACTGTCGTTCAATAATTATAATTAGCTTGGTTACAAATTACCTAAGAGATTCGCATGTGTGAACATGGGATTTCGAGACCATCGGATTTCAAGAATCGGCTTAACGAAAAATGGTTCAATTAATTCCAAATATCGATAAACACTGTTTTTGAAGATAAAATGTAAGGAAATGATGAAAGGATATTTCAGTGGTTTCTCAAAACAATCTTCTCAGACAAAAATGCTAGATTTAATCTAAAATTCTATCTTCCTTTTCCAAGAAATCAACCGCATTAAATCCATTACTATTGATTTTGGTTTTCTATCCAGAATTCCAGAACTGCTTTCCCTAAATTTTAAAGGCAGATTAGGAAAAAAAATCTCCTATTTCTTGAAAAAGAATGTAGAAATGTTATCTCCTTGGTATTCTATGACAAGACATATAAGACTTTTTTTAAGTAATGTTTATTTTGGACTTCTTTAACAAAAAATTTGGTTTTTTGCTTTAAATTCGACAAAGTTAAACTTTATAGTAAACTTTTTAAAAGTAAACTCAATGGCAGATAAAAAATTAAATTCGGTTTCATTTTTTACTCTGTAATTTCTTTTAAAAGTAATTTTACTTGAAGTTAAACGTTTGAATTCTGGAAAAAATTACTTAAGTTTCACATAAATTTGAATGACCTATGGATTAAAATAGTTGTAGTTATAACTTAATAAAAAAAATACATATATAAATATGTACCATGGTTTGTTTTATAATTTAAATACTTCACTCCGTATATAACGCCGATTTTTATATCTAAATTAAATTATATGTTTATACATAGAAACAGTTGATATTTTTATGGTATAAGATTTTACGTTTTCTTATATATGTAGGTATAATAATCACAAATATAAAAAGAAACTTTGAAAGACAGCCGGAAAAATAGAAATACAAAAACCACAAAGCAATGAATATGCTTCATATTCTTAAGAGGAGCTTATAAGCTTAATATAATATATAAGCTATATACACTATATTGCCATTGATTATGGGACACTTGCGATTTTAGACATTTTACTAAATATCTAGAAAAATACATGAGGAATCATCTCGAAACTCTTAGTGTATAAATATAATAGTATAAGTCATACATCTCCGTGAAGATTTTTTACCGAAACTCCATAGGGGACCGCCAACAAATTAAAAAAGAATGAATATCTTTTGAATAACCCTGTCAAAACTAATGTAGCAAAAGCGCTCAAACTCTAGATTATGATTGAATGCCTTATTTTAATACACTGTGTTCATTTTTATGTAAATAGCATGCATACTTGCAGAGTAATTAAGGTTTTTATAAAAATGGTCCCAAATTTTTCCAAGTTTTTTCCTTATAATTTTCAGAGTTCTTAATATAAAATAATATTTTTTTCAGAAAATATGACAAACAACATTGCACACAGTACCCTGTAATCAGAATTAAAAAATAATGAAAATTGTATACAAAATGAGTTGGTTTACTAAATAATTTTTTACTGCGCATGCGTCAACGATATCAAAATTTCATTTGCATATTATTTTAGCTAAATGTATAGAGCAACTTTTGTGAAAGTCACAAAATCATAACTTGAAAATTCTGAAAATTATCGTCAATTGAATAAGTTGAAAATCCGTTATTCTCAAAATGAAGCAAAAACAAGAGGGGTTGTATCCATATATTCATTGATTAGTGTCAATATAGAATACACAATACGGGATGTTACGACTACTTTTGGATAAAATCCCTCATTTTTTTGCTTTATTTTGGAAACAACGGATTTTGTCCTTTTTCTATAGACGATTACTTTCAGAATTTTCAAGCTGTAATTTTGAGACTTTTACAAAAGTTGCTCTATACATTTAGCTAACATAATATGCAAATGAAATTTTGATATCTTTGACGCATGCGCAGTAAAAAATTATTTAGTAAACCTACTCATTTTTCATACAATTTTTATTATTTTTTAATTCTGATTACAGGATACTGTGTGCAATGTTGTTTGTCATATTTTCTGAAAAAAAAATATTATTTTATATTAAAAACTCTGAAAATTATAAGGGAAAAACTTAGAAAAATTTGGGACCATTTTTATAAAAACCTTAATTACTCTGCGAGTATGCATGCTATTTGCATAAAAATGAACACAGTGTATTACAATAAGGCATTCAATCATAATCTAGAGTTTGAGCGCTTTTACTACATTAGTTATGACAGGGTTATTCAAAAGATATTCATTCTTTTTTAATTTGTTGACGGTCCCCTATGGCGTTTCGGTAAAAAATCTTCACGGAGATGTATGACGTATACTATTATATTTATACACTAAGAGTTTCGAGATGATTCCTCATGTATTTTTCTAGATATTTAGTAAAATGTCTAAAATCGCAAGTGTCCCATAATCAATGGCAATATAGTGTATAAGCCTATATACAGCCTATATAAGCATAATTCCTAGTAAATATATGTTGTTTTGGGGAATATTGTGGGCAATATTCCTAAATCGCAGTATTTTTCACTTTATCTCATATTGGAAATCCCAAACAATTTTTAAGTATTATCTAAACATATTTTTTATTTAAATTTTACATCAACAATAAAAAATGGAGAGAGAAAAATAACAAAGAACTTTTTACTTTTATGAAAAATGCAGACTTACCTTATATCTTTAATTCTTCAAACGAAAATTTATAATTTATCCAGCCGTAGGCACTAACGAATTTATGTTCTATTAGCGCATATTTGACTAATATTTAAACAATGCGCACAACTGTTTTAGATATACATTTATCTATTACTATATATGATACCTTTAAAGCGTATAATCCGTTATTTCATAAAATACCTAGTTATTTCATGAACTAACTAACAAAGTCCGTTAAAGTGTGTAAATTATTAAATTCAACGATTTAACTAGTTATTTTATAGAATAACGATTGTCTAATCGTTATAGCATTAAATACGTCAAGCGAAATCCGTTTGAATCAAATATAGCTGGTTTTAGTCAGTTTTGAATTGATATGTTTATATATGTTTTGCAGTTAGTGTGTATGCTACATTACCTAGACCGACTTAGACCGTTATTAACTGTCAATAGGAGTGTTTTTACCATGTTTTGACTTATGTTTTTACTTTCTTCTATCTTTGTAAGAGAATTATATTGGATTAGTAAAAAATTTTGGCTTCCAGTTTTCGATAAATTTACACGTTTTAGAAGTTAATAAACAAGATTTGAGAGTTTTTAGAAAAGGTATGTCTGTCTCGCTGCGAGTCTGTATGCGAGAAAAAATTTAAGGGCACTCTATCCCCAGAATTAATGTACGGAATTTTACAAAAATTTTGATTCAATTACATCATGATAGCAACAACATCACGATCGCATCATATCACTTAGCAGCGCCACCTGCTAAGCGATTTAAACCAAAATGTAATCAGAATCAATCAGATCAATTTTTATCAAATTTTGTGCGTCAGTTCTTGAGACAGAGCTCTTCGTAAAAGAAATTTATTTTTTGTTAGTCCTTAAAATATTTCTAAAATTTATGCTAAATTAATATTTTATGTGTTAATTAATGTCGAAATGCGAGTAAGAATTTAATCCTTCACATAAAATGAAGCATATCTTTTAGAAATATTTTGACAGCTAGAAAAAAGAGACATAATTTAAGAAAAGCACTTCATATACGAAAAAAGAAATATAAAATATTAATTTACCGACGATACATTTTAAATATACCAATGCATCGTGGAATTCGGAAAGTGACAGCTTTAAGTAAAAATTTTACAGATTCATCGCCGATCAAGAGTAAATGTTATACACAAGAGAAGTTTTAAAAATTAAATATTAATTAATTTAAAACGGTCATATACTGTCGCAGTCTATCAAGTCAAACTTAATGTGTTCTTTTTCATATTAATAACTGCACTTTGCACTAGAATGAAGTAAAACAGAGCCATTAAAAAGAGATATCAATGGAAAACGAACCAAAATTCTTAAAACTACCTATAGGTACAAATGGTAAAATATTTCTCGACTACTTTTTCTGAAATTAAAACTATTCAGATATAATCCTTCTGAATAGCTACTAATATGTTATGTTTAAAATTATTTTACTAAAATTAATAAAAATGAAACTTAAAAGCGTTATTCTTTGTAGTTAAAAAATATAATTAGTTTATAGTTGATGATTAAATTTATATATATATATATATATATATATATATACCATAAATCCCGGCGTATAACACGCACTTTTAACTCTGAAAAATCACTTTCCGTGTGCGTGTTATAGAATTTTTAAGTAATTTGTAGTATGTAGTAAATGTAGTATTTGTAGTAAGTAATTTTAAGTATTTGTAATTTTTAATTTTTCCAAATTTTAAGAATTATATAAATGCATTTATATATTTACATAAACAAAAAAACTTACAGTATATATTTTCTAAAAAATTTAATCGAACTTATTAGAACACATTAAAAGTTCATTGTACTCGTCCTCATTTATACTTTCGGGAATGTCATCTTCTTCCCAACTCTAACTTTCATGTATGTTATCACCAGTGTCGTGTTCATCTAGCCATAGTCATAAATAGTCGTCCTCGGTAAGTGCACTGGAAATTTCACATTTTTTAAATGATTTGACAATTATTTACGGTTTGATTTCATCCCATGATGTTATAATCCATTCACATATTTGCCATAAATTTGCATGCCGCATATTTCTTCTTATTGTAAAGGATTTTTCTCCTTCTATCATCTATCTGTTCCATTGCCGCTTTAAACTTTCTCTGAAAGGTTTGTTTATTGAAACATCTAGTGGCTGGACTAACGAAGTCAATCCACTTGGAATTACTGCCAAATCTGTATTGGATTCTTTTATTCTATTTGGATTCCAAAAGGTAGGAATTGAGCAGACTGGAGACGATTGGTTTTACACGTCACTAAGAAAAGACGCATTTATCTGAAGAGAGGCCAAGTTTTTATTTTTAATTTATTTCCGTGGGGAAAAATTGATGCGTGCTATACGCCGGGATATACGGTATATATATATATTAATTGGGTATATGCAAAGTTAAGTTCCTTTTTTCTAATAGATGGCGTAAGTGTTCTTACATGTATTATGTAAAGCTGGTAATAGAGGCTTTTCAAAAGTATCTTTTTATTCTTCGAAACATTGTATATGACTTTTGCTTAAAGTGCAAAAATATGGTTTTTTTTATTCGAATTAAAATGGATAGTTACATGCCAAATAAGCATCATTTGCGAGGAGATTTGTTAGTAATTTTAATTTAAAGGGAAGCCCCGATTAAAGTCATTATTTACTTGCAAATGCTTCCGGTGAACAAGCGTTTTCTGAAAGTGTGTGTGGAATGCGTTTCAGACAATTTAAGGAAGGTTATTTTCGATGTTGTAAAGGTAAAAAATTCAAGCATTCTTAAATGAAAACGACACAAAAATGCAACAAGAATTGGCAGAAGAGTCGAATGCTAATCAATCTATTGTCAATAGACGGCTATATGGAATAACATAAATAAAATTGTAATCTTAATCAAAAAAGGGAGCTTACTTTTGCATATACTCAATACATACATGTATATTTTAAATACATTTTCTTGTAAAAAAAAAAAAAAAAAACCAACAAAACTCACATGGTATTTCTCTTATAAAAACACCATTATTGATGTCATATTTAGATGATAATTTTAATAAATTAAAGCATTAGAGGAGCATGTACGAGTTATTCAGCATAAAGTTTTATTATTATTACTTTTGGAACAAATCTAAAATATATTGATGACTAATTAAAGAATGTGTTCAAGACATTTTTTCCGAAATTCATATTTGTTATTATTATTATTATTATTATTATTATTATTATTATTATTATTATTATTATTATTATTATTATTATTATTACAACGGGGTCGTATTGTCGAAATTCTGCAAAAGAGATTGTTGAAAAAAGAAACTGCTGTATACAATTTATACAATACAATATGTTCAATACATATTGTATTGAATATAATGTATCGAATGTGGGTTGTATATTCAATACAACCTACACAGATATATACAAAAAATCAATTTTACATTGACTAGTTTTTAAATAAATACTATTTATAATTAAAGTTGGGAAAATAGTATTTCCGATAACTTCAACGTTTAAAATTATCGAGAAATTAAACATTGTTCATATATGTAATCATTTATTTTTATTCAAGATAAGTAATTCGGAGGAATCCTGGACGTCACGTTTCTCAAATGTCATGTACAACGTTTGTACAAATTAGCAATTAAACAATAGCATTTTGATATTGAGCATAATACCTCAATATAAGCAAGAAAAATGTCCGTAAATGCATTTCTCTTAGCCCCATTCATTTTAAAATATTAAGGTTTATCAATGAAAATGCTCATTTCCTATTAAATATCAAGTCACATTCGCTCAATAATGTATTTTGACTTTCTTTAAGATCGCAAAAAATCGAAGATCAAAAACCGCAAACACTATATCAGCGAAAAAGAAAAATATTGAAATGTCAGATTTATGTGTAATGCATGATTTTCCAAACATGATGCTACTTTTAATTGAAATTTCTAAAGAGTTGATTTTATAGTAGTGATCAAATGAGATCGGGAAAGATATTTTAATTATCATTATTTCCCTTTTCTCTGTAGCAATAGTAGTAACCCAGTTGCCAACATTTTTGAAGACATTTAAGATCAAATACATTTAAATTAAGGCTAAAGTACAATAATATTTATTTTTTTAATAGCTAGTGTGGGAAATTGAAAAAAAAGGAACTTGGGAACTTCAACATCTTTTAATAAAAAAGCACAATTATATTAAAATTATTTCAGTAGAAATCCAAGGGTAAAAGACGAAAGAAAAAAAAACACATGTTTATACATTATGTGGAGATACAATGTAGATAATAAAGATTAACATAATATAAATGTAACATAAATACAGCTCAATCGAAGAAGAAAGAACAATTTGCATGAATGAAGTATAATCTCACAGAATTTACGTTAAAGAAGGAAAAAATAAATACAAATTGTACATTCTCTGAATATTTGTCCATCCTATTATTTTTTAAGATTTCGGAGGTTGTACCTGATCTTGATCTAAGTCACCCCTGAATACGTATTGTTTTCATCGGATTTTATATATATATATATATATATATATATATATATATATATATATATATAACTATACATCTATTTGGATCACAAATTATTTATCTGCGATTGCACACACAATCGCCAGGCCGAGCCGACACTCGAATGCATAAGAAAGCATGTAGTTATATTGTGTGAATAAAATCTTGTGTGTCAGAACCTTATTTGGAAGTTCAAATACAAGGGCAGTAGCTCATGTTTTTTTTTTTTTTTTTTTTTTTTTTTTCGCAATATTTTGCTTAGGCAGTAAAGTATAGCAAAATTAAAATCTCTCATTTTTGCGTTACAGAGTTGCGAACTTTTTATAGATAAGCATAATCGTATATGAAAGTATAAAGGTATATGTCCTTAATGAGAATTATTAACCAGGCATTAAAGTTTAATTAAAAAAATGTCATACTTTTACTGTTATTAATTGAAATTTCAAATTCCGAAGTTTTAGAAGAATTTAGCTTTTTTTCCCTAAAAATTTAATGCTTCGACGTAATAAAAGTATTAACCTGCAAGAAAAATAATAGATGGGCTTGTAGAGTGTACTGTTTTTATATCAATTTTAGCTGATTACAAAGTCATTTTGACCATTTATAAACTAGTCCATTGTACTAGTTATACAGCATAAAAAACATTTAAATTAAAAGTGAGTTTTATAAATGCAAAGATGAATGTGTAAATCATCTAAAATAATTTCATGAATAAATCAAAAATCTCTGCACATTAAGTTTTTAACTTTTTGAACTGTATCTATTTGCTCCAGAGGATAAAAATAGAAAAAAAATATTTGAGAATTAAATAAACTGCTGTTTCTCAGAAGAAGGAAGGAAATAGTGCACAAGTAACAAATAAGGGTACATTATAAGAGATTAAAATGGCAGGATGTAACCTCAGGAGGAATATGGAAAATGTGAATATGCATTTAACCCCGCGTTTACTCCAAGTATCACCCCTGAGATCAAAGCTTATCCGTAAATTAAAGCATTTAATTATTCCAATTTATTAAAAAGTAAGAAAGATAAATATCTTTGGTTAATATTTTTAATGATTGCAAAAACTTGAATTGAGAATTTAAACTATAGGGAATTTTGACCAGAGTGTAGATGTTTTGGTGATATTTTGTGACATTTTTAAAATTAGAATTAAACTATCTTTAATACAGCAGCTAAATGTTCACGTAACACAAGCAATGTTCTATAAAATTAAATGAAAGGTTAGATAAAATAATTAAAAATCATGCACAATTTATTCAAATTGTGTGTAACAAATGTCTTAATTAATGGTACTTTCACCATAATTTAATGCACGAATACACTGAAAAAACCGGACGATTTTATGTAAGTACTACTGGTAATCTGGACACCAGTACAAATTACTGTTTTTAACAGAAAAAATTTCAGTAAATTCCAGAAAAGCTTGCATGTTTTCCTGGATTTTACGGGAATTTTTCCGTTTCAAAAAAGTAAATTGTACTGGCATCCAGATTATCAGTAGTACTTCCGTAAATTCGTCCTTTTTTACAGTGTACATTTATTTAATTTTGCAAGAATTAATTCCAGAAAAACTAAAAACAAACCTTTATCATTCAATTACAAATCATGTATGACGTGTTTTCATGTAAAACACTTCTCTTACTTTTTTACAGTGTTTTGTTAGTACAATTATAATTAGTAATTTTTTCCATTTGTAATCGAAGAATTTCAGTGATTGAATCAGGTAAACATTATTATTAAAGATTTGTGCCCAGAAAAAAAAAATGTTAACAGATATCACTTAGTTCTAAAATTAAACGAAAAATTGCTTTCCATAATATGGACGAAATATATAATATATCACTGTGTAAAATTACCGTCATGTACTGCGTATTTCAAAAAAGGTACTGATAAGATAAACATATTTTTCTACATTTCTTTTTTCTTCATTATAATCGTGTACTTTACTATAGCCGCATCTTTGCTTCATTGCTGTTGTTTCATTTAAAGCACAAAATAAAAGCATTCCAGATTTTTTTTTTCATATTTTTTTTTCACATTTTGTATTTATTATATTTTGTACATATTGTTTATACATTGTACAATAACCATATTAAAAATTTACAATTGTGAAATCACTCCCAAACTTAAAAAAAAAAAATCATTAAGAATCTGAAAAGAAAACCAAAAAACTTATAAAAGTCGTTCCAAAACTTAACTTGGTGAACATGAAATACGTCTGTATTATTCATAATCTACTCTTGTACTATTCAAAATAAATTTTATATAAATACGTTTATTATTTATTTCTATTTACAATGTAGTAGATGTGTTAAAATATGTATGCATATCCATATTTTGTTACATATATTTTTTTTCAATACTATCATAAGCAAAGGTAAAACAAATAAAAAAGACAGTCTTTTGTCAACTCTTGCCCTTTTCAAATAGTATTAAATAAAAGAGCTTTCGACAAGAACTAGTAATAATTCTACAATACATGCAAAAAGTTACATTTATTTATGTAAAAGAATTTATCCGACTCTGCGGAGTGAATATATACAAAGTCAATATATTCAAGATTGGAAAGATAAAGAAGCGCCATCTATTGGCATAAAATGTCACAACAATATTCCTGAACTCCAGGTCTTTGATGTTAATCTTCTTGACATTTAAATAAATCAATACCCGAGCAAAATTATACTTATGTTTGCTCGATATATTTAGAACCATTTTCATGGATTATAATATGAATTTAAATTAAGAGTGCGTTAAAAGAATTGAAAGAAAGTAATAATAGATTATACTTAACGTATAACAGAAAGCGAAAAAAAAATGGAAATGAACGATGGGATAAAAATTTAAAAACATATAATAAAAGAGAAATATATGAAGTCAGGTTTTTCTCCTTTTTAAGTGCCATCATTCCTTTACCTCTTAAAAAAATTAAAAAAATAAAATAAATGAGCTTGGAGTTTTCATATAAGTGCATTTTGTTTGGTGAGGTAATACTTGCCTTTGCTTAAGAAGCTGTCTTTTTTTAACTGTCTTCTGCAATATTATAAATTTTTGATAGCATTCATTTTTCTTGTTAAAAATATGCATGTCATATTAGTGTTCTAAAATTTATTCTTATTTTCAAAAAAGTATTTTTCGATGTTTTTTACTTATTTATTTATTTGTTTGTTTTTCAAGCACGCATGCTTTATTTTAAAGAATATTCGCAAATATGCAAAGATCCTTAGTGAAATTACTATAGAAACGTTGATAACAGTGTAAAAAACATATTTAAATCACAACATAAATTCATTAAAAGTTGAAAAGTCAAAATTTTCACTAGATGAAAGCGATAAAAATTAATGTAGGTACAAACATTCGATTTAAAAGTTTAGTCACTTAAGATCTAGCATAAGATTTTGCTTGATATCATTTGCGTGCTATAATTTTTCATAAAAATGCATTCACATACATCTTAAATATTTTAAATTACATTTTTTTTTTTGCCTTGTTCATGATGTTTGCTTTGGAATTGTTTTGCAGGCTTCCGTGTTCTGTGAATAGATTTTGCGTGCTAGTTAGAAAATATTTGGGTTTATAATTTCTAAAACCTCAAGTATTAGTTAAAATACTTTAAAATATACAGCATACAGCATAATTACTATCGATTTCTAACTGTTTAAAAAAATAATAGAGTAATAACTGTGAATAGCTACCTGTGTGCAAAACTGTTAAGCAGATTCATGTTTAGCATGACGTCACACTAGTATGAGATGGTAGCTATTTCTTTTTTATAAAAAGTAATATTCTGTTTACAAACTGTGAAATTAAATATGTATAAATTTTTTATTCAGAAATACTAGTATTGAAAATTAATTAATTTTCATCGCGTATAAGAAAGAGTTCACTGTATTTTGCGTCCATTATCATTATAGTAGCTTACTGCAACAATGCAATGTAGAATCGTGGGAAAAAAAGTAAATCCCTATTAAGGGGGCTCAGGGGTTAAAAACTTTTCAAAAAATCGATTTTTTTATGATTTAGTTTGATTATTCAATTAATTCTTAACTCAATGCAAAAAGCTGCATAAAAATATTTGCATTTTTAACGGAGTTATAAGCATTTATGTATCAACACTTTTATAGTCGCACCCATATAATTTCAACTTTAAGTCGCGTTTTCTCAAAACTTGATTTTTGACGACTAACACCAAAATAAAATTAAAAAAAAAAAAAACTATTTGATAGAATGGCTTAATTTTTTTTTTTTTTTTTTTTTTTTTTTTTGCATGCATATAACATTATTATCTAGAGAATGAATTAATATCGTTTAGATAGCTTAATATTTTGAGTATTTTTAATGAAAAAAAGTTGTATTTTTTAGGAGTTTTTTCAATTTTCAAATTTGAGAGTTTTTTTAATAATGTTGTTTTTGAGTTATATCCTTAATTCATTCTATAGAGTAAAGTTTCCTGATCATTTTAGAGCAAAAATTAGGTTCTTATGTCAATTCAACGTTAAGATACATTGGTGTTGGTGATATAACACATAATTTTTTTTCGAAGATTGTGTTACATAAATTTTGCTATATTTCTTATTATATTACATTGAAGTACTTCATTTTATAATTTTATAAAACTAAAAACATACCTTTAAAATATCAGAAAGTTTAAATTAATTACATTGAATACTTCTTTTTTTTATATGGACTTGAAGCTCTGTTTACATGTTTTTCCGTATCGATCAACCCTTGAGCCCCCCTTAGTTTCTCAACACATTATTGCAGAAGAAAGTAAGAAAGTTACATTACCGTATGATTGGAAATAAAGTCTATTTTTAAAGGATGCATAGAAAATTTCCTTAGGGGGACATCTGCATATTAAAATGAAGCTAAAATTTATTTTTTTCGAAGGCACTATCCAATTTTAACAGTATATTTTAAATGTTTGGTTAAAACTATGCCTAGACACCAAATTTCAAGTCATTTTAATGTTAAGGGTTTGAATTATAAACATTTAAAATTCGGTGCTCCTAATGTTAAATTACATTTCCATATTTTCATTATTATCTCCTAAAATTATGCTCCTAATTTGCTATTTTTTTATGTAGCAATAATACTAAAATACCCAAACATAAATAAGTTGAATTTGCATTTTTTTATAATTTTATGATATGAATTATGAATTTAATATTCGAAAACATTATGAATTGCAACCTACATTTTTTTTATGGATTCAGATTTATTAAATACTGCTTTATGGTAATCCAAACTTTTAAATTTTCCTTCCAAGTAGTTTTCAAATTATTCTTAAAAAACGGGAAAATGATGGTTTAAGTGGCCATTTGCGAAAAAGTGACTAGATATTTTGAAACATCATATGCTATCCCGTAATATAGCAGTATTCAATCACTGCTTGAATAGAGCAAAAAGCTGACTTGATCAAAAAGAGGACTCCCTTGATCGAAAATGGAGTACAGAACTTCAATTTAAACAAAGCTTCTAAAAAATGTTCATTTTATAAAATAACTAAGTCTTCAGAAACTTATCGTACAAATTGCATGAAACTAAAATTTTAGGCTTATTGAAAGGTGTAGCATTAATTTATCTTATCAGAACTGGGTACTACTATTGAAAAAAAAAAACAAAGTTAGGATTCGTTTAAATATGTAGATGCCCCCCTAAACAAATTTTATACGCATAATTTAAAATAGATTTTATTTCCAATCGTTTGGTACCAGTTATTTCCTTCTACGAAAAATTTTTGCAGAGTTAGTAGGGCATTTTTACTCCCCCCCCCCCCCCCCGCGATCCTTTTCATTTTATTTTTGACCATATTTCCTCACTGCTGCATCTTTAGGCATTAATTTAAAATTGTAATTTTTTGACTTCTCATTACAGGAACAGGTCATTTTTTTTTACGATTTTCAGATGTTATTGCAGTTTTTATGGAAAGTATTTTTTCACGTGAATTGATTTTCATACGTGAGAAGGCATGTTTTATAATAGAAAAAAAATCTCTTCCGGCTCGGCCTACAGGTGATGGTAGATTTAGAATTAAATTATATATTTCGCAAAAATAAATAAATAAATAAATAAATAAATAAAAAAAATAAAAAAAATCATGATTAGAGATAAATCCAATTTAAATTTTTATCTGGACGTTTTTCACAAATTTTTAATTTTATTTTTCCGTAAGAGTCTATTTTATCATAATCATATTAAGGAGGTATTCAAAAAATATTTTGTCATGCTTAACAACTAGAAATTTTGTGACACGTTTATATTTTTAAAAGAAAAGACATGAAATTTGCTGACGTGATTTTGAAGAGATTTTTAAATGACCTGTGTTCTTATTTCAGTTCAATTATGACTTGATTTATAAGCAATTATATTCACAGTACGGTCATGTTTTTCGTTCCCAGTCCTGTGAGTCTGGGAAAATCGATTAAAGATGCGCACTTTGGCTGCTTTTTATAAAATATATTCTGTCTTTATCGAGAAATCAAACTGCACGACGCATTATAATGTTTCTGAATAAGAGAACCTGACAATTGGTTGTGTTTGAGATCAAACAGGAATTTTTAAATGAGTCAGAAAAAAGCCATTTGGGACAGTTGTTTTCTCAGTGCGAGACATATTTTTCGTTTACTCTATCACTTCCGGAAATTCGTTTAAATATTTCCACATTCACAGCATTAAAAAATAAATACATTCTGTTTTTACATAAAATTTGACCTGTACGATACATTATATAGTTTTTGAAGAAAAGAATTTGCCAATTGGATGCGTTTGAGATGAAAAATGAATTTAAAAATGAGTAAAAAAATAAGCAGTTTGAACTTGAGAACACCCTTAATGAGATAATTTTTGCTTCCACCGCAAAGCATCTTTATTTTTTTCTGTAAGAATTAATCTTATCAAAAACTTGTAGTATAAAAGTTTAGATAACATTAAGAAGATTTATTATAAATTCATGCAGATACCTTGTGAATTGGTAAAGTTAGGGTTTTTTTTCTCCCCCCCCCCTTTTGTTTTCGTTTTTACTTATTTATTTATAGCAGTAAGAGTTAGTCCCATTGAAAACTTGTTAGTTCAAAACTTGAATATAATATTAGGAAAATTTTATAACAAATTTAATTGGATTTGATATCTTGAAAATTGAAGAAATAATGTTTTTTCCTCCCTCAAATCCTATTTTTCCATGCCTCTTGAGCCCATTTTTCATTTTATCAAAAATCTGTTATAAATAATTTTTTGTCCGTTCTCTTATAAGAACTTTAAACGTATTCAATATGTATTATAAAAAAGAAATTATGGTGTTTTTCTGTTTTAACAAAACCCCTACCCAATTTCAAACTCATGCTACGATTTTGCCCATGAACGAACTTCATCGAGATTTTCTGCTTTTTGATTTTATATATAAGTTTCGAAGAGATTTGTGCATAATTTTCGAAGTTATCATGCCTATAAAAAGTGATATAGATAGATAAATAGATAGATAGACAGAAATCGCTATTAACTGGGGGATATTTTTGTATCCTAGGGGTCATGATCGGTGTAGATCTGCTAAAATGTTTCAGAAATTCTAGCATATGGCAGAAAGTAATAGGTAGTATTTCTTGTGAAATCTACCTAAATGGCCTAATTGGGACCAAAATATGAAAGCAATTTTAAACTAAATGTAGCTTTTACTGTTCACATTCAATGGAAGTAACTTGGAAAATGATTGACTGTGATACTGATATGTCTTATTTTGTATATCTACCAATTGCTACTTTTTTGGTAATTAGTAATTTAGAGTAATAATCTTTGTCTTATTATTTGCCAATTTCTGCGATTAAATAAGTCGAAAGGATAAACAAATTCAAGCACTCAATGGGCGTCAGTTAGGGCATGGAATTTCTGGTGAAGTGCAAATGACTCAAAAATCTGCGCAACGAATTCGCCATTCTTATTGACTTCACAATAGGAATCACCAAGTGATATTCAGCTTAAGGGGGCTCAGGGGTTGAAAACTTTTCAAAAAATCGATTTTCTTTTGTGATCTAGTTTGATTATTTAATTAATTTTTAACCCAATGCAAAAAACCGCATAAAAATATTTGCATTTTTAACGGAGTTATAAGCGTTTATGTATCAACACTTTCATAGCCGCACATATATAATTTCAACATTAAGTCGCGTTTTCTCAAAACTTGATTTTTGACGACTACACCAAGATTTTAAAAAAAACTGTTTGATGGAATGGCTTAATTTTTTTCCATGCATATAAAATCATTATCTATAGAATGAATTAATATAGTTTAGATAGTTTAATATTTTGAGTATTTTTAATGAAAAAAGAGTTGTATTTTTAAGGATTTTTTTCAATTTTCAAATTTGAGAGTTTTTTTAATATTGTTGTTTTTGAGTTATAGTTATATCCTTAATTCATTCTATAGAGTAAAGTTTCCTGATCATTTTAAAGCAAAAATTAGGTTTTTAAGTCAATGCAACGTTAAGATATCTTGGTGTTGGTGATATAACACATAATTTTTTTTGAAAATAGTGTTACATAATTTTTGCTATATTTCTTATTATATTACATTGAAGTACTTCATTTTATAATTTTATAACACTACAAACACCTTTAAAGTATCAGAAAGTTTAAATTAATTACACTGAATACTCTTGTTTTTATATGGACTCGAAGCGAGAGCTCTGTTTACATGTTTTTCCTTATCGATCAACCCCTGAGCCCCCTTAATATCATAAAGTGACATTATAAAAACACGATTTCGTTATCTTTGTTCTTATTGCTATCGTTTGTATTAATTGGCATTATAGAATATCTAAACTCATACTGTTGTTTCTTTCAGAAATTTAAGTCCAGATGTAGTGGAGCAATACTTTTTTACGACCTGTCTTTAGTTTGTAAATGCAATTGCAATGCCAGCCAAATTCTATTAAAAATTTTTCTTCCACTCGATGATTTTTCTTCAAAGTTTTGCTAAACATCTAGACTTGTTCTACTTCAAACATCCATTATAATGCAATCTTATAAATTTATACAAATTCTTATGGCTTTAAAAATATTCTGCTTTTCAAACGATGATTGTTTGATGTCACCAATTAACATATGAAATTGATTTTAAAAAAGAGTCATTTTCTTATGTTAACATCGGAATAACGTATATTCATGTGAAAACAGGAAGATTTTCCTTCTTCAAGTGTTCAATAACTAATGTGAAATTTATTATACTGATGTTTTAATATTGTTAATATATTAAAGACAAAATAGCGAATAAGAGGATATTCTAATACCAAATAAATATTGACTATTAAAGTGCCAATATTCCATTCATAGATTTCTAATGTAAATATTTATAAAATACCATCAGTGTTTGGAAATTTTGACGCTGTACGAAAAACTTTTTAAGTACAAAGTAAAATATTTGGTTTGTATTTCAAATATTTTCTATTCAATACAACTATTTTCAGGAGTGATGTTTCATTCCAAATATTTACAATGTTATAAACACATAATAAAAATACTTAGTAGATAGAATTGGATGTTATTCGCTATCTTTAAAATGTCAGTACAAAAATATAAGAGAATATTTTACAACATTGATCAAAACATTTTCTAGGATAAGGAAAATATTGTACCAATGTCGGTTTTTTTTTTCTTTTTTCTCTTTCAATACTTTTTAGTTGCTTTTAATATTTTACATGAAAATAAGAAGACACATTTTTTATTGTTTTTAGCAAATCAGTTAATACTTATGCATTACAACACACAAAATTTTATTTAAAAAGAAGGAGAAGATATGAAAATAATGTAGTTTTAAAAATGATATTGTGTTTTATGCACATTAAGTTAGAATTAAAGCTTATTTAATTTGAAACAGTTGGAAGTAATAAAAATAGAAATTATAATTTTTTTAATTATGCTTTTACTTTGACATAAATTGTAATAAATATCTTAGAATTTTCTTATTTAAATTCCAGAAATGTTTTATAGCTGAAAAAAGGTTACTCATAGTACGTTTTAGAAATTCAAATTATGCTGAGATTTGTTATGCTTATTGACTGAAAAGCTAAAATATAACTTAAAAAATAATACGGAATCTTGTTTTACTTTCTATGGTTTCAGAAAACTATTTTTGAGTCAGACATATAAATGTGAGTAAATTTATTGCAATAAATTCCTTTTTAGAAAGAAAATTCTCTGTGATATAAAAGAAGACTTCAAATTGCATTTAAAAAGTGACATAACAATTAAAATAATTGTCAGCATCACAGTCACGAATTGGTTAAGTTAATGGATAAAAATTGGATATCGTTTCGGTCATACATCATATATGTTATGGCTCATAGAAGTTTGGGTTGTTTTTTTTTAACCAAATGACTACCAGTTGGAAGGTATGCACCCCAGTGGACTACTTTTTATTCTATTCATATCACGTTTTGAAAAATAATCCTCCTATACACTCATAATAAGATATGTTGAACAGAAAGTTGTTAGAAACAACATATTTTCTGAATTGTAGTACGATTGATAATAAACTTCTAAACCTTTACCTTCGAAACCTTCGTGTCTTTAACTTCGGCAGAGAGTTTTTTTTCTTGGAAATGAAATTTCGATCTTTTGAAGTAGAAATAACTTTATTAACCCCACCACCATCAAATAAGTAAATAAAAACTCGAGAAAAACTCGTACAAGACTCGATCTCAATTTGTGGGGTGGGAATTATTTTTATGTTTAAAAACTAGGTTGCTAAGAAATAAAGTTTTTTAATTTTTTTATTTGCCATGGATTTTTTAAATAGGTACCATTATTTTCTGTTTTATAGGATTCCATTTAGTCAATTTTTAAAAGAAGAACACCGAAATACGGATTCAATTCTTTCTCAAACTATTCAGTATATTAATTTGGTATTTAACTCTAGTCAGTAAAGCATTAACATTACTTTTTTACTATGGAACAACTAAATTACAAACAACTGTTTGATTTTAAAATCAATAACTGCATACTACGTTTTCGTTTTCAAGTGTATTACATAAAAAAAACTGGATAAAAATTGACATTTGTTTTCTAAGAAAAATTAGAAGAGCACTTTTATTTCTTTTGTGTAGCTTTGGAGCACTTAAATCAACACAAACTAGTTCTTAAAAAAACTAGTTCAATGCTAAAACAAATGTCACTTTGTGAAAGTTAAGTACTTTCCAATGAATTACTTAATTTAAAATAAAAGAATAAAGAAAAATGTAGAGAAAAAGATGTTAGAATAGGAAAATAGATGACATTTTAATCGTAAAATAAAAATTTTATACATTAGCGGATTTTTTTAAGTATAATTTAAAATTTGAAAATTATACAAAATTAAATTTTGCAAAATAAAACACCGAAATGCTTATAAGGTATAATAAAGAAGACACCTACAATAGTCGACATAAATTATTAAAATTGTGAAGATATTTTTCAACTGAAAATTTCCCTGATACTTCATATGCTACAATAGCCTTATTCAAAGAGCATTCCTGCATTAGTGTACTTTTATTCAAATTCAGTAATAGATATAATGATTATAATTGTTTGTGCGTTTTATTTTAAAGCTTTGTTTTATCAAATTAAGTTTTAATCATAAACTCGTTGTAATCCAATAATAAGGTGTTGACTACTTCAATCGCTTGTTGGAAAAAAAAAATAATAAATAAAATCAAGATGAGAATTTTATATCCCCATAGAGCATGCCTTACGCGTACTCAGGATGTTTAGTATGTGGGAAAGGGGGGGGGAGAATATCTATTTTTGGCCGTGGAAATTTTTTGAAAGAAAAATGAAACATATTTTCATATTACGCAATTGAGTCGTTCGAAGGAAAAAAAAGAATTAGACTCCCAAATACTAACTCTAATATTGTGAACCAAGTAATTTTAGGACACGATCACACACTTTCTGAACAGATAACTTTTCGAAACTCTTATTAATGAAACTACAATGGCTTATATTTCAGTTTTTAATGGAAATTTAACAAAAAACAATAAAATATCGAAACACTGCCCCACGTTTTCAAATTTCACATTTATAATGCATTGTAATCTGCCTGGTGCTTAACCTTTAGAATGGTAATGAAATTGTTTAAAATTTACCATGGTTTTAAAATTAATTAAATTATTTATACATCTGTGTTTATGCTTTGTTTTAAACATATGTGATCACACTTCTGTTTCGTCCATACTTGACTAAAGAGACTACTGTTCATTTCAATTTTAAATCTAAACTTTAAAAACGCTTTAGGAAAAACAATTTGTAATGCTCGTTATTAAATATTTTAATTTTTAATCTAATTCAGACACCTATCATATTTAAATGGTATTTTTATCATTTTGGTGAGTATTGTAAATTTAGATATAAATCACTTTTTTGGAAGAACCAATTTATATGGCTTTGCTTCAATACATGCATTTGCAATATATATATAATTGTTATAATTGCCATTGTAAAATAATAAATGTAAGCAAAATATTTATTTAATAATATGTCTAAGTATTTAAATACTTTTAAAAATCCTAATTATATGTCATTTTTTCTGCAAATGCAGTCAATTTTAATGTAAAAATTGTTAGTTATAATTAATCTTTTGCAACAGGCATTTGAAATGATATACATCGCATGTTGTTTCATACAGCCATCTCTTTCATGCTGAAAGATTTTTTAATTCGTTTTAAAGATAAATTCAAAACTGCTAAGGCATATAAATTAAGATATTTAAGAGTTTTAAAAATTTATTCTCATCATTTATTATTTATTTAGTTCAGCTGAAAGAGTACAGTAATTTTTTCTTTCTTCATTTTGCTACATAAAAATAATTTATATTTTTTATTATCATAACTGTATTACATTTTTTACATTATATTTCATACAAATTAGTAAATACACACGATTATATTTATGGAAAACATACACTTTAACAGCTACGTACGCTTACACTTTTACATACATATATACGAGCGTGTTGAAAACAAAAACGTTAAAATTTATGTTATTCTTGTTTTTCCACGCATAAAAAGTACTACTGTGTATTTTTGTTATTTCCTATATTTTTCTGTTATTATGGGATATTTTTCTGACTTTCCAAACGTCTGCTTAGGTCTATGAAAGTTCGAAAGGGAAGTTACGGTTTTAAGTATCAAATTCACGTAACATCATGTCAAATGTAGAAAAGAATACTGGCTTTAACTGAGAAATTTGGAGATGTAGAAACATCACTTTGTATTTCATGGCCTACGTAGATAGATATAGTTAAGAATTAAAAAAATATATATGAATATTCTAAAGGATTATTATATTCTTCCAGAAATGTTCAGCGAATATCTTTATTTTAAATGACAAACTTTCTCCCCTGTTGTCCTATATCAGCAACAAAGGCGATAAATAGAAAAACATCAAACCATACAAGCAAAGCTCGATTACAATTTAAAATTATATGATCCAACGGAATACGTGCGTATAGTAATATCATTACAAAATTGAACTTACTCAATTCGAGCATATAATCTGCCAAACATTCAAATTCAAGTTTTTGTTTTATTAATAATAGAACACAAGAAGACAAAAGCTTTTACTCTGGGAAAATATATAGAATTATATACAATAGCTACTTCCGACTTATACATGGTTAAGAAACATATCTTAGTTTAAAAAAAATATTTTACTGCCACAAACCTTAAGAAACGTTTGTTAGTAGATGATATAGTATGTTAATCAGTTTTATAATCCCGAATGTTGTTACTCTGTAACAGGTAATAGATATTATAATTCTGATTCTTTTATCAATCTATTTTAATATTATTATTAATTGTACTTTTGTTCGTCATTGTTTTTTCAAAACTTTTCAAATAATGCAGCTTCTTTAACCATTGAAAAATTTTGAATTATATATAAAAGGTTCTACAAAATTATTTGCATGATTTATTTAATTCAAATATATTAAAATCTATATTTCTTAAATATTTGAAAATGAGTTGCCATTCTTTTTATTATTATTATTACTGATAGATGGCATTGCGTTTTGCTTAAATTTGGCGTTATAGTTTATGCCCAGCATCAGTGCGGAAATAAGTAATTATACATTCAAAAAAATTTTATCGAAGCAGTGTATCAGCATCAATATGAATTAAAGGTTTACCAAATACCTCAATTTTTTTTCCTTTTTAATTTAAGTATCATTTAAATAAATGTTGCCAACTTGGCGATATATCGCCAAACGAGGTGATCAAAGTTTTTCGGCAGAAGTAACGCAAACTTGACGCTATTTCCGATATTTTGATAATTTTTCATCGATTGCATTGCAATTCAGTAGGATCACTGTTTGATCTCGTTTTTATTTTATTTTATTTTATTTTTTGCGAAAAGTGTTGTCCTATCAAAAACTTGTCATTACAAAAGTTTTAGATAATACTAAAACAATTCTTAATAAATTGAATCGGATGCAGAAGAGGAGTAATAGAATAACTTTATTAAAAAGTTATGGCAGTTTTTCGGTTTTCACAAGCCTCGTCCCTATTTCTACTGCCTTGTCCAATTTTGCCCATTAGGAACGAGATTTTTTGTACCTTGATTTTAAGTATCAGTTTGGAAGAGATTAAGCAGAATTATGTGAACTTCGATTAATGTCAATGATCTATGTATATCAGAAATTTACAGCATTCTCTCCATTTTCCCTGCTCATAGATGGAAATGCTCAAATGTTTTATTCATAATGTTTCGTACATATATTAGGGTGGGTCGAAAAAATCGAATTTTTTCAAATCCACTATTAATAGTGCGGAAAAGTTGCCTTTTGTAATTAGAAGGATAATGCAAAAAAAGTTTTTGAAATCGGTTAATTTAGGTCGCGCATCGCACTTGAAGTTCGGAAAATTTGACCAAAAATGACATTTTTTGAAATTAATGATGAAAATTTAAAAAATTTCGAACCTACTTCTAATAGTGCGGAAAAGTTTCCTTTTATAACTAAAAAGATAACGCAAAAACGTTTTTGAAATCGGTTAATATCTTTAGGTCGCCCATCGTACTTGAAGTTCCGAGATTTTGATCAAAAATGACATTTTTTGGAATTATTGAGGAAAATTAAAAAAATTTCGAACTTGCTTGTAATAGTACACTAAAGTAAACTTTTACAATTAAAACATACTTTTTTTTAATTTTTTAAATCTATTAATACCTTTAAGTCCATTTAAGTTAGCGAAATTTTATGAAATTTGACAATGTTTCATGTAAAAGATGAAAAGTCATCTTCTTTTCTCATTTTTTTTCTAATAACATAAAAATATTCCATTATATGCATAGAAACGTAAAATAAAATCAATTTTAAAATTGGTTAATAATTTTTCATAATACATTGTTTATAAATTACGAAAAAAATTAGAAAAATACATATTTTTAGCTACTTTATATATTTAAACATTTATATTGAACAGATTTAGAACACTACTTAATGAGACATTCTTCAACAAAAAAAATTTAAATCAATTTTAAACAAGTTTTACTTATGCAATATTAGGCTATTTGCATTATAGTAATTTTAGAAAATAGTTATTTTTCTTTTTACCTTCATTTTTTACCTCGTGTAAAGCCTTCTAGTGAGATTTATTATCAAATGTTGACATAAGTGATCGCGAAAGCAAAGATGATCTAATATAGCCGTATCTACTATTAGAGCCACATCCTTTTTCAGAAGCTTCACTCACAAGTTTCACACGTCATTCCACCGCCTGTGTGTGTGGTACGGAAACGCCCTTATTGTTTTCATTTCCAATTCTGAGAGAGATTTCAATCCAACAAAAGAGAAAATTCTCTCTGGACTGATTCTGTGTAAAAAGTTGGTGAAGTAACTTTGCAGCTCGACCAATCAATTAGTTCAGTCTAATCCTTAGCGCCAAAATTTAACTTGCGTATCACAAAATATCTCACAGTTGCCACTTGTTCTGTCACCAGTTTCATTGCTTTCAAAACTTTTTGTAATCCTAACTCTCGCACATGCTCCCTCTCATCTGCAATCATTGCCAATAGCAGGTTTTATGGATGAGTGAAGTAAGCGTTACCCTCAATAACAGGGTCTGTAACTTCCTGCAGACTTTTTGGATAGGTAGCGCGATGTTGTTATTGTCTTGTGTACATGCTTTGATTAATGGAATTATTCTTCTTAATTTCAAACCATACAGTCACATATGTTTCTATGATGAATAAAATTAACTGCTTCGTTTCAGTCCTAGGGTTTTCTGTGGATATATACAGTCTGAGAATTCGATTGGCGGTCGTTAGCCACCGGGAATGAGAAATGGTCCCTGGATCTCGGACAGAAAGATCCTCAGGACACACAGCATTTGATATTTTAAAAAGATATTTTTGATCTTTACTGAGGTCATTTGGGTTTTCAACAGTCACTATTGGGCGAGAGCAATTGATTGATTCAAACTTGATGACAGGTTGTCTTTCGCTATGTGAGTATATATGTAGTTGCTTGCTTATGGGACGAGAAAATAATGCTGGCCATTTGTTTTTATCTCCAATGCATTGAAACAAGTGCCTAAAAGGCAATTCGATGAAATGCAACAAGTAAATGCACCGCTGCAAGGGCCTGCGTATCTTCATTTCTAAATTTCGAACAACCCTTGTTTTCAATCCCGTATTGATAGAGGAGCTATCACATCCAAATACATAGGACTTCATCTAAGGAGATATTCTTCTGAGCCAGATATAAAATGATACTTTCACAAATATTTTTTCCGGTTCCATTGATAGGCGTTAGATGACCAACATATTTTGATCACCCGGCTCCTGAATTAAAGAAATGTGCCCTTCCCTATTCGATCTTCGATAGCGTTTAACCCCGAGTTTTCCTTGATATAACGTAACTGTTTGTCGTAATTACATGACAAGCCTGAAAACCAGCTGTGTTCACAGCTCATATGCGAACTGAGCAATTGGAATAGAAAAAAATCGGTTTGTCAGTTGTTTTTGTAATCAGTCTATGTCAATTTTGATCATATTTTCCAAATTTCAGGTACGATGCGCGATTTAAAGGTATTAACAGATTTAAAAAAGAAAAAAAGTTATTTTTTAATTGTAAAAAGTTACTTTAGCGTACTATTACAAGCAAGTTCGAATTTTTTAAAATTTTCCTGATTAATTCCAAAAAATGTCATTTTTGATCAAATTTTTCAAACTTCAAGTGCGATGCGCAACTTAAAGGTATTAACCGATTTCAAAAAAGCTTTTGCGTTATCTTTTTAGTTATAAAAGGAAACTTTTCCGCACTATTAGAAGTAGGTTCGAAATTTTTTTAATTTTCATCATTAATTTAAAAAAATGTCATTTTTGGTAAGTGCGATGCGCGACCTAAAGATATTAACCGATTTCAAAAACCTTTTTTGCGTTATCCTTCTAATTACAAAAGGCAACTTTTCCGCACTATTAACAGTGGATTTGAAAAAATTCGATTTTTTCGACCCACCCTAATATATATATATATATATATATATATATATATATATATATTGTAAAGATGTTTATTTCCGCTTAGAAAAATAAAAATTTATTTTTTTTTTCTATTTGAAATTTTATAATAGTTGGTTTTTAGGTGCGTTCGTAATTATGTAAATACGTAGCACCTATTGTTGTCGCTCAGTCCGTCCGTCTGTCTGTCTGTCTGTCTGTCCGTCTGTCTGTCCGTCCGCATATAACAACGCAAAAACTACCCAACCGAATCGTTTGAAATTTAAAATACATAATTATTACATAATTTTGTCGAGTCATTTCAAATTTTATGAAAATCGGATGGATAGATCAATTACAGGGACAATCAAAAGGATTCCGTTACATTACGGTCAATGGGGAAAAAAGTTTCAAATGCATTTTAATCGTTTGAAATTTAAAACGTATATTTATTACATAATTTTGTCGAGTCGTTTCAAATGTTATGAAAATCGGATGCATTGATCAATTACAGGGACAATCAAAAGTATTCCGTTACATTACGGTCAATGGGGAAAAAAGTTTCAAATGCATTTTAATAGTGTTACACTCATTTGAATATACAGAATTGGCATGAATCTATGAAATATGTACTAAAAATACATTTAGTACAATCTGTGATGCAAAGAATATTATAAGTTAAATTACAGGGCCACACAAAGGTATTCCACTAAATAATGTTATACGGGGAAACATTGTTTGTGGAGTGTTTTAATTATATTAAACTACTTCACATTTTATGAATAAGATATACGTTAATGAAGTATAATAAAAATTACTCCCTGTATATTTACAGGAACACAAAGATTTCGACCACTATACTGTATCCAAAGTACGCTCTACTATATCAATAAGATCTGAATATTTTAAAACTTCGTTGTCAACGAACGCACCTCATTTGCTACGCTTTACGTGCAATTTCCAACTTGTTATTCTAGTGGTTGTATTAATGTAAGCTTTTTTTATTGGTTGCAATTCTTGTGAATTAGTGAGTTGGACGTACTTTATGGGAATATTAAAGGGAGGGGGGTCCAGAACACAAAAATCTTCAAATTTTCTATGAAAAATTTCTATTTTTTAATACTTAAAATGACGTTTAAATCGTATTTCTATCTTGGAATATTTATGTATATTTATTTATTCTTATAATCATTTTTAGCATTTTCCAACAAAATTGAAAAGTGCTTATGCATTCGGTTTGTCTAGCCGTCTGGTCATCTGCCCATCTGGCCGCGCTCTAACTCACATAAATATTCTCGGATTGCTATGAAATTTTAGGACGTTATTGAAGTTTACCCTAGCACGAACCCTATTGAAAATGAAGTTTCTACCATGATTAGTTCATCCCCAGTATTAGGGAGAATCAAAATTTTCCCATTACATTACGGCCTATGGAGAAAAATCGTTTCAAAGAAAATTTAAAGATGTTATACCCTGTCAAACATATTAAAATTTATATGCTTTTACGAGGTGCATTAAAATATGCATTCTATGAAATATAAGGTGAAAATGTATCTTTTATTCATTTACAGGGTCACACAAAAGAATTCCATTAGATAATGGTAAAAGGGGGAATTGTGTTGACATATTTTAAATATATTAAACAGTTTCATGTATAATAAAATTGATGTATGTCAATGAGTCTTAGTGTAATAATTTATACGATACTGCCTTCCCTAATATAAAGTACATAGTATTTACAGGGACACACAAAAGATTTAAAATGGTACATCCTTTCCGAAGTACTGTATATGCATCCGATGACAGCTGATGGATGGATGAAATGCATTTTAATTATGATATGTGCGTATATGTTTCCCTAAATTTATGCATATTATATGGTGTGTATAAATGGTATAGTTAATAAACAGGGCTACCCAAAAGAGCTCGCCAACGTTACTGAATATGAGCATAAAGTAGTAAAAGGTTATTCTTTAATAAATTATGCATTTTTACACTGAACTGCATTGAATTTACTAAGAAATGTTTGCAGAATATATATAAAGTAATATACAGGGCCAAGCAATTAATGATAACTTATGAGAATCTGATTTCAGTTGTTTTAAGAGTGTTTTAGTTTAAAATAAATTTTATCTTTACACTGATGCGTAATAAAGGTACAAGGCAAACTACAAGGCTGAACAAAGTATTCAAGTATGTTTCAATTTAGTATAAATTGCTGAAAGAGAAATTTCAAGCTACTAGGCTTTCTTTGCTAAACTAAATTTTCCCATTATGTAGTATGTATATTAGCTGACAGATCAAATACAGGGCTGTTCAATAGTACTGGAATACATATTTGGCTATATTTGGTTTTATATCCTTATTTACCTAAATAACGAAGTTTTGTTAAAGATTTCATGAAGCGTTGGAATATGCTTCATAATCTATGCTTAACGCATGATTTTTCTTACTTCTTTGATAATTAGGCGGTATATATATATGTGTGTGCGTGTGTGTTACATAATCTACTAATCTGTCGAAATTCATTTGACAGTGGGATTTATCAGATAAGGAAGAATTTGTATTAAATATTTTATTTGTATTAAATATTTTTTTGTATAAATTTTTTTTATAGTCTTTTTTTTTATTTTGTATATTTTAGATTCGTTAAAAATTTGTAATAGGCGATGATGTATATAAATTTACAAGTAAATTTTTGAAGATTAATAATAAAATCCGTTAATAATATGAGGAATAATCATTATTAAAATATGCTTGAAAGAGTAATTTCTTGAATTGTAAAATAAATTACTTGCATAAGAATTTTAAGGTATACTTTGAAATGTACACATCTTACTAAAAAAATCACCAACCTGATAAAATATTTTGCTCGGAAATTATTAAATCAGATATAAATTTTAAAAATGAACTATTTTTAAATGAACTATTTTGTAAAGGCTAACTAATAAAATGTAATATCCATAGTTAAGCGCTTTAACTCAATTTTTAATAATTATGTGTATGCATATAAAAAATCCCCATTGTCTTCTGCTTCCCATTTTAATAACTGAATTTGGTTTAAAATACATAATGAGATACACATCACAGTAATTTACAATATAATGAATTCAGTGAATATGGAAGAAACAAACAGAATGAAAGTACTTGAATTTATATTGTTATGTTAAAAACCTGGTAAAATATTTTGTTCGGAAATTATTAAATCAGATATAAATTTAAAAAATGAACTATTTTTAAAAGGCTAACTAATAAAATGTAATATCCATAGTTAAGCGTTTTAACTCAATTTTTAATAATTATGTTTATGCATATAAAAATCCCCATTGTCTTCTGCTTCTCATTTTAATTACTGAATTTTGTTTAAAATACATAATGAGATACACATCACAGTAATTTACAATATAATGAATTCAGTGAATATGGAAGAAACAAACAGAACGAAAGTACTTGAATTTACATTATTATGTTAAAAATTGTTTACTTACATTTCCTTCAGTGTTTACATGTAAAATTTTAAAGTCTAACTATGACTTATGTATTTCTGATTTTTCACAAAATTTTAGAAAGCAATTTATGTTTTTAATTATGAACAAATGCTTCAGCTTACTTGTTTGTCAGTTTAATTCCAATAACAAGTTTAAAAACTGTGGATAGAATACATTTAGAATAACACTCTTATTTTAATCATTTTCGACAGTGGAGTATTTTCAAGTAGTTAAATTGGAAAAGGTACAGGTGACGTGAACACATTAACTTTAATTATTCTCGAAGTATTTACATAAGGAAGACAACTAATTTCTTAAAAGTTAGCGACATGCATAAGAAAGAGTGCATATTGATGCAATTAAAAATATTGACAAGTTACATTATAATGATTTAATTAACCTATTGATTGACAAATTCACATAAACTTAATTAACAAAGCCGTGTTCTCTTGTAAAAACGTTTACTGTTAATTTTCTAAATGGTATTCTTATATTTATACAAATACTAAAATTTATTATTTTGCATTTTTATTTGCAAGAAAAATTAAAACACATAATATATGTATTCATTCATAAGTTCATTTTTAAAATAAATTTAGAAAACAATGTCTTTCCGTCTGTCCGCCTGGCCGCGCTCTAACTCACGTAAATATACTCGGATTGTTATGAAATTTTAGGACGTTATTGACGTTTACCCTAGCACGAACCCTATTAAAAATGAAGTTTCTACCATGATTAATTTATTTAAAGAGAGAATCAAAAGTTTCAAATTACATTACGGCCTATGGGGAAAAATCGTTTCAAAGGAATTTTAAAGATGTTATACCATGTCAAACATTTTAAAATTTGTATGCTTTTACGAGGTGCATTAAAATATGCATTCTATGAAATATAAGGTAAAAGTGTAGTTATTATTCATTTATAGGGTCACACAAAAGAATTTCATTAGAAAATGTTAAAACGGGGAATTGTGTGTGACATATTTTAAACATATTAAACTGTTTCATATAATAAAATTGATGTATGTCAATGAGTCTTAGTATAATTTTTACAATACTGACTTCCGTAATATAAAGTACATAGTATTTACAGGGACACACAAAAGATTTCAACTAGTATATTCTTTCCGAAGTACTGTATATGCATCCGATGATAGCTGATGAATGGATGAAATGCATTTTAATTATGATATATGCGTATATGTTACCCTAAATTTATGCATATTATATGGTGTATATAAATGTTATAGTTAATAAACAGGGCTACCCAAAAGAGCTCACCAACGTTACTGAATATAAGCATAATGTACTAAAAGGTTATTCTTAAATAAATTATGCATTTTTACGCTGAACTGCATTAAATTTACTAAGAAATGTTTGCAGAATATAGATAAAGCGATATACAGGGCCAAGCAATGAATGATAACTTATGAGAAAGTGATTTCATTTGTTTTAAGAGTGTTTTAATTTAAAATAAATTTTATCTTAACACTCATGTGTAATAAAGGTACAAGGCAAACAACAAGACTGAACAAAGTATTCAAGTATGTTTCCATTTATTAGTATAAATTGCTGAAAGAGAAATTTCAAGCTACTAGGCATTTTTTGCTAAACTAAATTTTCCCATTATACAGCATGTGTATTAGCTGACAGATCAAATACAGGGCAGATGAATAGTACTAAAATACATATTTGGTTATATTTGGTTTTATATCCTTATTTACCTAAGTAACGAAGTTTTGTTAAAGATTTCATGAAGCGTTGGAATGTGCTTTATAATCTATGCTTAACGCATGATTTTTCTTACTTGTTTGACATTTAGCCGGTATTTATATATATGTGTGTGTGCGTGTGTGCTACATAATCTGTTAATCTGTCGAAATTAATTTGACAGTGGGATTTATCAGATAAGCATTAATTTGTATTAAACATTTTTTTGTATTAATTATTTTTATAGTCTTTTTTTATTTTGTATATTTTAGATTCGTTGAAAAAAGTGTAATATGCGATGATTTATATAAATTTACAAGTACATTTTTGAAGATTAATAATAAAATCTGTTAATAATATGAGGAATAAACATTATTAAAATACGCTTGAAAGAGTAATTTCTTGAATTGTAAAATAAATTATTTCTATAAGAATTTTAAGGTAAACTTTGAAATGTATACATGTAATTACAAAAAAAATCACTAACCTGGTAAAATATTTTGCTCGGAAATTATTAAATCAGATATAAATTTTAAAAGTGATTATTTTTAAAGGGCTAACTAATAAAATGTAATATCCATAGTTAAGCGTTTTAACTCAATTTTTAATAATTATGTTTATGCATATAAAAAATTCCCATTGTGTTCTGCTTCTCATTTTAATTACTGAATTTGGTTTAAAATACATAATGAGATACACATCACAGTAACTTACAATATAATGAATTCAGTGAATATGAAAGAAACAAACAGAACGAAAGTACTTGAATTTGCATTATGTTAAAAATTGTTTACTTACATTTCCTTCAGTGTTTACATGTAAAATTTTAAAGTCTAACTATGACTTATGTATTTCTGATTTTTCACAAAATTTTAGAAAGCAATTTATGTTTTTAATTATGAACAAATGCTTCAGCTTACTTGTTTGTCAGTTTAATTCCAATAACAAGTTTAAAAACTCTGGATAGAATACATTTAGAATAACACTCTTATTTTAATCATTTTCAACAGTGGAATATTTTCAAGTAGTTAAATTGGAAAAAGTACAGGTGATGTGAACATATTACCTTTAATTATTCTTGAAGTATTTACTTAAGGAAGACAACTAGTTTCGTAAAAGTTAACAATATGCATAAGAATGAGTGCATATTGATGCAATTAAAAATATTGACAAGTTACATTATAATGATTTAATTAACCTATTGATTGACAAATTCACATAAACATAATTAACAAACCCGTGTTCTTATGTAAAAACAAGTACTGTTAATTTTTTAAATGGTATTCTTATATTTATGCAAATACTAAAATTTATTATTTTGCATGTTATTTGCAAGAAAAATTAATACACATAATATATGTATTCATTCATAAGTTCATTTTAAAAATAAATTTAGAAAACAATGTGAAATTAATATTGGTCGCTCCGTCGCGGTGAGCGAACAATTTTCGTCGACGACCCCTACCTACGACCCAAACAGACCTAGTCTCTTGCGCGACAGCGCTGTCGCCGGTAGGCGACCACGGATAGCGCCAAAATACTTTACTTACGACCCGAATAGCCTTGAACTCTTAATAGAAAAGGAAAAAATTACACAAATTGAAACCGGACAAATTTAACAGGAAAAGTAGACAAATTAAAGATACCGAGAGACGGTTAGTGGGCGGGCGAGGCTCTGAAGCTATCGACTTTCCCTGCCTTCATCCCGAACACATATGTCTCGGTCGGAGGTTGGGGGTGGGTGGGTCAACCGTCGCGGTGAGCGACCAACATTAATTTCCCCATATATGTATTAGCAGACATATGTATTATCAGTGTATATGTATTTGCAGACATATAATACTATGTCTGCAAATTAATCAATAGGTAAACAAAAATGTAAATACTGAAACGTATTTAAAAAAATCTAAACCGACGTAACAATCGTATTTAATTGTTTAATCTAACTGTAAAAAAATATATACTTAAAAATAATAAATAAAATACTGGTTCCTAAGTTCGAAAAATTGATTTTAAAATTCAAAGATGACAGGTATTATAGAAACTCTTGAAGAAAGATAACGCATCATGTCAGGAGTTTTTTATGTGATTCTGAATTCTTAGTTTCAAATATAAACAATAGATGGCATAACAAGTAGGAGACGTAGAATCGAGGGCGAAATAGGGAGGTGGAAGCAATGGTGAAAGTGACGGATGTTAAACGTATGGAGTGGGTTTCATTCGCCTATATAATCTTGTTTTTAGGGCCAGATTTTGAACTCATCCGCTTTCATTTGGATAAGGTTGTGTCCAATTCATATTTAAAAGTAATATAATACAAAATCATACAAACTAAGTTCAGAATCCAAGATCAAAATTTTATCGATGAATGCAACCCACGACATAATTAAATATTTCATTTATTTTCCCTCAGTCGTTGGCATCATGAATGAAAGAATACTACTTCTGCGTCTTTTGGACATGTCTTTCTGGCCACGGCATCTATTTATTGTATTTCAAACTAAAATCAGAAGTCACGGTAAAAATCACATAAATGTCACATAGCGATCACCGCTTGCATGTTGTAAAATTTTAAAACCCGTCAGTCCATTTACTGACACTCGGTATATATACTTAATTTAAATTATTTAAAAGTTCCATTTTCCTTCTTTAACTACTGTAGTTGAATGCGAATGCAGAATGAGATAAATATTCCAGAAATTCGCAAAATAATAATGAATTTAATTAATATAAAACAAACAAACAGGCATCACTCAAATGATCAGAAGGAAATAAAGAGAAAGAAAATCACACATATTCATTAATCACAAAATTGTCTCAGAGAAAAACAAAAAAAGGCCCTTCGTCTGAAAGCTATATCAATTTATGTTTAAAAAAAAACAATAAGCTGATACGATTTTTATTGTAATAAAACTGTACCACAGTCCGAAATTTTCAATACGAACACCCAATTTTTAAAAATTTTGTATGTATGTGTGTGTGTTTTATCTTGATATACCAAACTACCAGTCATTAACACTAGAACTACCGTGAGCTGTCATTTTGACAACTACATTATGAATATGTTTCGGTTCAAACCAGAAATTTGATCGTGAAATAAGTTTAAAAGAGAGAAAGGAGAAAAACATTAAATTTTAAATTTTTTTAAAATTAAGATTCTGATGTGAAATATTTTTATAAAAGTTGACTAATATTTCAAGTAGTTCTAGTGTTAAATTATTTTCTAAAGAACTATGAAATATTAATTTTAATATTTAATGTTAAATTTATTTGCAATCGTTGCAAAATAGATTGCAATGAAAGCTCTATAAGCATCGCTGCATAACTAATTAATGGAATGAGCGTTAATTTGGATTCACATATTTCAAACGTTTGAAAACGGTTACTGGTAAAAGAGTCATATGTTGTAATTTATATTTTCTGCAAAAATCAATTTAAAAAAAAAAAATATTTTTTAGAAAAAATATTCCAAAAAACTTGGAACTATAACTTACAAATATTTTAATAGAATATACTTCATATCTTGGCTTCGTACTCTGTTAGAACTTTTTTACTGAGTTAAAACTATTTTTGGTTCTGCAGTAGCCCCAATCATAAAATGGTGAAGTCTCGTTCAAATATTAAACAGTGCAGTCAAAATTTAATTTGCATGCTCCGTCCGATGATGTAAAAATTAATTACACAATATTTAGTAGTTATACAAATGCGAAAAAATATCAAGGATTTTATAAAGTAGAAAATGTATGCAGAAATCGGATTTTTGCAGTTGTTCAAAAGTACTCTACAACCTTATGAGAGAATATTCCGTAGGAAGAGAAATTCTGGCTAATAGATAATTTCTATGTCATCCTTGGAGAATTCTGCAATAAATTAATGTTACCGTAATTGACAGGTTGGTCAGTCAGTATTGGAACTTATGAAAACCATTGGGAAGTGGCAGATATGGGAAAGGCTAGGGATTCTGAAATGGTAGGTATAGAGACCTCTCGTAATTCGTAGCTTGTCTGAGAAGCTAAAAGTTAGACCACGGTTGGATTACAGTTGGACTAATGTTGGCAATAGGATCGTGGGTCATTGTTACAGTAAAGCGGATATTTCTTAGTATATGACAATATAGGCCAACGATAAGTCAAAAAATAGCCAATGTTGTCCAACTATTTTGTTTTAATTGAATCATGATTATAATTGCTTACTGGAAAAATGCGTTGGCCTAGAAATTAGTAAATCGAAGTTAATTAAATTATTAACATTAGTAATTTCCGTATATTAAAATATTGAAATGCAATATTTTCCTTATTTATTCGATTAAAGTAGACTTAACATCCAATATTTTATGTTTTTAAACATAATTATGGTAACGGTTTTCATCCTGTGTGTTTTAAATTTGATAAATCGAAGGTAGATTTCCTACCTACCCTAGAATTTTTAAATATAAAAACTGAAATGTTTGATAGAAAAGTTCAAATACGGGATGTTCTGTTCGAAAAAGATTCAAAAGAGTTAAGAAAACCGATAACTAAAATTTTTTACAAAAATAACAAAAAAAAAAAAAAAAAAAAAAAAAAAAAAAAAAATCTTTTTTTTTTGTCTTATTTTTTTTCCTAAATTACAATACAAAGTTAAATGTTGGTAAATTCGTAAAATTTGTGTAATAATTACATTTATTTTATTATATATATTATATTCCTTTCAATAAAAAAAATGCATATGCTAAAGTAATTTTGGGAATATTCTAAAAATATGTGTCAACAATGTTTAGATCGTAATATATAAGAAAATTAACTATTATTTTTTTGCCTGGACCAAAAAATTGATCTATCAGGATATAGATATCTATAAACTCTATTTTCTGAGTAACTTTATTTGCAACTCAAAACTACAGAAGAGGCTATCTTTGCTCTCTTCTCTTTTCCAATGTTTGGTCTAGGAGTGAGGGAGAAAATGTCGATACCCAATATCGGAGGGATCAGCTTCAAAGATGAAATGTACAATGGTTTGACTCCGAGAACAAAGTCGGCGATAGAAAATGAAATTTACCCGGAAATCAAGTAACTTTTTCTTTGTTTTATTATAAAAACAACTAATGTTGTATTTGATTTAGAGCAATATATCTCCGAGATAGAAAAAATAATCAGACATAGATCTCCAAAAGCTAGAGAGTATCGAAAACCTTAGATTCATCATTTGTTAGAAATTCCTATTGTTTGAATGAATAAAGAACTGTATGATATTTAAATAAGTAGAAGTAAGTTTCATACAAAAAATGAACTTCCTTTCTCTTCTAGGAATCTAAAACAAAGAATAAAAACAACTTTTTTTAATGACTATAAATTTTTGATAAAAATTATACTGAAACTTTATAGTTTTATATATTTTTATTAATTTTTTTATTAATTTTCAACAATTAAATTACGCTAGAAAATATTGAATATTTACTAATTTAATTATCACACTGCTAACTAAGCGTAGATCAACACACTGAAAAATGTCCAATCAGGGAATCGAACTCGGAACCCTTGAGATCCAAGTGCTTTACCGTTTAAGCTACGAGGACGATATATATTCAATAATTTCAAGCGTAATTTCTTTGTTGAAAATTAATTAAAAATTAATTAAATATATATATAAATATGTGACTACCAATGCTGGGTTTGTTTGCGTCTCATGTTACGTCTCAGGATTGTGTGCTCATGAAGACTATTCCATCTTGTGCTTTAGTTGCATCCTTGCCTTTATATGTGAATGATAGATGCTAAGCCGGGCATGATACTCTAAGCTTAAATGGTAGAGCACTTAGAGCGCTATTCCAAGGGTTCCGAGTTCGATTCCCATCAGGGAAAATTTTCACTCTGTTCGTCTACGCTTGGTTTTAAATATTTTTGTATTTATGTTCTTCATGTAATTCTCACTGAAATACTTTAGATCAACACAACTTTAGTTACGCAAGGGCGAAAAAAATTTAAACTGCGTTTTAAAATACATTGAAATTTCAATAACGAAATTTTAAAACTTTACTAAAATAGCTTAAGATTTTTTTTTTAGGATTTCGCTTAGCAGTCTCATTGTATTTATCTATTATAACACAATATTTAAAAAGATATCCAAAGTAAATATACTTTGCAGTGCTGTCACAGGTGACTGTTTTTTAATTCTAATTAGCACCACTTTCTTAACATAAATCTTTAATAAACAGTTTCACAATATTTGCAAGAAAAATCTATTTCAAAATTTACATTAGAAAAATACTGGTACTAACAGAATATATAACTAGTCGCCTGTGGCAGCCATGTGTTGTAATACTTAAAATTTTCAATAATACAATATTACAGCAGTATTAAATTTTCTATCGATAACTTTTTAATATAACTTATAACTTTCTAATAAAATGTCTCTTATTATAAACATCTTTTTTTTTTCATATTAAAAAATCTACACGGAAAATAGTAAAAAGTATCACTAATAAATACATTCAATAAACATGCACATTACTGAGTGATTTCTGTCATTGTATTGCATTAATGATGAATATTTTACTATTATATTAAATTTATTATTTTTATGAGCTATCATTTATTTTAAAATTGCATTTACAAATAAATACTTAAAAAAATAATAGTTAATTTTTCCTTACAAAATTATTTCTAATACTGTAAATTGTTTCTAGTTTAAAGTTATGCAGTTTAATTATAATATTATACATATAAAACAGATAATTATACATTTAATTTTAAGATTTAGCAAATACATTTAATTTTAAGAAGTAAATACAAATAAATTTAGATTTTTTCCGTGTTTTCATTGGTTTTAATTAATAAAAATATAAATATCCATATATTACTCAATATATAAATACTTATACATATTTATAAATCAATAAAAAAATAAATTACTATATTTTTTATGTTGATTTCCTATACTTTACTGTAACTGTAATCGATGAAGCATCTGCATGTTTTGAAATGTGTGATCAAGATTTTTTTTTCCTTTATATGAATTTTATTTAATTTGTCTCTTGATTCTTCCTCAGTTATGCATTACAATGCATTACAATAGCAAATAGCAGGTTATATTTTGCTTATTTTGATGCTTGTTATGTAAAGTCATGTGTTTTTTAATAACGCGTGGTATTATTTCTTTTGATTATTTCTTATAGGTTTCTTATAGGCTTATTAATCTGTTTACCATCTTCATTTCTCTTCATTCAAATTTTTTATCACATTTTGTTCCCATTGTGGTTGTGAATAAGTAACTCTAACTTTAATTTGGTTTGATATTATACAAAAATTAAAAAGTTTAGCATTGCCAATATTTTTATATTAGCCTGTGCGTTCTATTTCACAATAAGCTTTATTTTAATATACGTTTTAATATAACAATTAATGTATAATATTAAATCATGACATCTTCATTTAGATATTTAGTTACATTTAGTTAGATATTTTGTTACATGAGTATGTCAGATAAATTTTGATTCAAAAGTATTATATTCATATATATGAATATACATATAGCTATCATAATTTATTTCAATTCTTTTGCTGTGGTAATTTGTTTCAAATTTCCTCAGTACATTTGCATTTTATAAGAAGCAAATTATTGTAGTTTTTTTGTTCAACTATGATTATATTTGACAAAACAACATATCTTTATTTAGAATTACATTTATAAAGATTATCTGATGAATCTTTAGCATGTTGATAGTTTCAATAGTAATGCATCTTCACTCTCCTGTGTTTAATTCTTATATCTTCTTATATATTTAATATTATATTAGTGTGTATCGGCATTTATGTAAATATATGGATACTTTTGTATAAAAATACAGGATGCATTATAAATTTATTAAAATTTTACAAATTCATAAAAAAAGAACTAATGATGCTAAAAGATTACAGTTATCACGAATCAAATTAGAAGGAAATCGGATAATTAAATAACAGAAGAAGATGAGGTTCCGAAAATTACCAACAGATGGCATTAGCATGTATAATATGTATCACATTTATGCAAATCAGGCAGTCGATAAAACGCCTGGACGCATGTAAATCACTCATTCGATACCAGCGGTATGTTATCATCGAATATCCTCCAGATCAACCATTGTTTCTTAAGACGCTACTCCAGTCACTGAAAATACCCGGATGATAATGTTAAGTCTATGGGGGTGTCCTTTTCAAATATCTCGCTCAAATTTTAATCTTTTTTTTACACGCTTTTTTTTTTTTTTCATAGGATAGCTGAGGATGATTTACAACCGGGCTAGTTTTTACTTTTTCGATATTGTTTGTATATTTTTATATTATAATAGATACAACTTCAGAACCGATTCTAACCGGTTTCGAAAGTTAAAGTAATTTTTATTAAATCTGAAACAAAAATTGAAAAAGTGAAAACTAGCCCGGTTGTAGATCGTCCTCAGCCATGCTATGCAAAAAATCATGTAAAAATATTAAAATTTGAGCGAGATATTTAATAAGAACGCCCCTATAGATTTAACATTATCATCCGAGTCTTTTTCAGTGACGCGAGCTGTTATTTTTTGTGAATCAGCAGCAGAATCATTGCAAAAATTCCGCACCGAAAAAATACACAAGGCGAGAAAATGGCCCGTGAAATCTGCTGCAAAACAGAGACTTGTCAGACATATAGATGAAAATACTCTTTTACTAGAATTCTAATGTCAGAGCTATTTGTATTTTTTTAGCCGCAACTTTTTATATTGTTAATTCCAATCGTATTAAAATTGTTAATTCCCTCTAATTCCAATCGTAATAAGAACGCAATATTTTAGCATCACCTGTTCCTTTCTATTGAATGTTTAAAGACTTACCGAATTTATGGAGTTCCAGGCATTTGATAAAATGTACATATGCGTAGAGTTGCAAAAAGTCGGTTTATTCCCGGTTTTATTTCCAATAGACCAGGATTATTCCCAGGTTTATTCCCAAAAAACCGAATTATTTAAAAAAATCCCGGGTTTTTTCCAGGTTTATTCCTAAAAACCCGGTTTATTCCCGAGTTTAAACCGGGTTTTTTCTAACCTTTGCAACGCTACATATGCGTATATTTTTGAATATGTTAGTTATTAAACAAAACGCAATTGTAATATTTACCTCCTCAGATTTTTTTGATAATGTAAATATACCCTAAATAATATTTATTTAGTTTTCTGTACAATGAGGTACTAACTGCTCTTACGCTTTTTAAAACTATTTACAAATTGTTATGCAATTTTAATGGCCAGTAGTGTATATGTGTAAACGTACATTAAAACGAATAATTTCAAAATGTTAAAAAGAAACGAGAAAAATATAAAGAATGCTTCTATTTGCTTATTATTAGCTTGCGCATTTCTTCAGTAACTTTAAAGAATCTTTACTGTTTAATGAATGCATTTTATTTTGTTCGGAGAAATAATATTTGAGTCTATTTTTGTTAATTAATTAGAATAACAGAGAGAGAAAGATAGAAAAAAATATTTATATTTCTGTTGGACATAATGTTATGCTATCAATGACTGAGTGAAATAGCGAAATTTACTCCAAAATGATAATTTTAAATTATATACTTAATTTAAAGTGTTTACACTGAACAATAATAACTATTTAATGATATAAAAATGTTTAAAATGCTTTTAATTCTTTGTAGAATTAATAATTAATTTCTTATAAAGATACAGAAAAAAATGACATTCGAACAAAAAGTTATTTAAAATCTAGTGCATAAAGTGAATTGTTAATGAATCAGTGATTTTGCACACAGTTTAATGTTTCTCTGTAGGACCAATATGATTCAAACAATTTACTCTAATCCAAATTTATTTAATCCAAATTTATTTTTCTTTAATTCGCTGTATTTTGCCGTGTATACCTACCCAAAACTTCAGAGAAAATAAAAATATACAGAGCAGAAATTCATGTAAATTGACGGACAAAATTTTGGCAGAGTTTACAAATATTTGCCTAAAAGTTCACAAATAAAAATCTAGTAATATTTTCTTTATCTATTTATTATATTTTTTCGTCTATTTATTATATTTTAGCAACATCTATAAATTTCATCTGCCAGTAATTTTTGCCAGTATTCGTAGTATATTTAATTTTACTCAGTTATTTTTATTAAAAAAATAACCGAGATCAAATTACTTTTATTCTCGAAGACAAACAAAGAACTGAAAGGAAAGATCAACATAATAAACATTCTTTCACTTGGATCTCTTCAATAGAATCGCACTTAATGCTCAGCTCATAGCAGATACGCGCCAACTATATTGAATGAAAAGACACCCTCCAACACTATAAGAAAAGACCAATACATCAAATGCAATCATTCCCATCTGATGACATCATGCACCTTTGTAGCATCACCCTCTTCCTCCATTCCCTCTCAAGCATCATAAGTCTTCCCTCCTCAATACTCTGCTATATGCCCCTAGGTGCTGATTAGTAATGTATTCTGGGGTCGCCTTTTTGTCTTTTTTTTCCTGACTATGAGTATTACTTACTTCCGATTCCTACGTATCGCTTTGAATGCGCTATTGTTGAATATCTAGATTTTTCTCATTCGACTGTTTGTGCTTTTACACAAGTATTAAAATATATATTTTTAGAAAAAATAGAATAGAAAAAATGCAGTGCTGCGGAAGCAATTCTGGCCCCATACGTGAAATATATTCTTTATGTGTACCGTAATTTCGGGTGTATAAGCCGCGGATCAAACAATTCTTTTTGGACCCAGAAATCTTATTTAGTGATTGAAGACAAATATTTACGGCGATCTAACTAGTTATAATTGTTTCTTAAAAAATTCTGGGTCGAAAAAGAATTGTTTGATCTGCGGCTTATACAACCGAAATTACGGTACTTATATGATTTTTTATTTTATTTTTTTTTTATTTTTTTTTTTAACATTTTGCACATAAAAATGTAAAACAATTTTTGTAATAAAAAATGATTTAACAATGCAGTTATGAGTTGTAAGCTAACTTAGGATACCCTGGTGGCCCAAAACATGATGTTTTTATATTTGACATTTTCAACTCTTTTACAAAGTTCGTACAGGGCCTGAAATTCCCAGAATAGGAAATTGTTCGACACCAGTGTTTTTTTTATACAAAATATCTAATTAAATACGGAGAAATATTACAAGTTTAACCTAGATTTATTTTTCTACAAAAGAAATACTGATATTTTGTTTGGCAAATTACGGGATTCGTGTATTTTTTTAGTTCTAAAATACTGGTTTCAAAAATCGTAGCATGTGACTTGCACTACAAGTACTCAAGAAAATAGCCCTAAAGACATTTCAATTTCAATAAAAAACATCCAGAGCAAAATATATAAAATAAAAAATAATCTCCTATATTTGATGTCACTTTCTATAAGTATTTTCTTAAGTCTTTAATTAAGTACGGCAAAATTTTGCAATCGAATTAGATTTATTTTCTATTAAAAATAAATAAATAAATATAATACTGGTTTTTTCCTGGAAAACAACGATTCAAATTCGAGCTTTGATATTACATTTTTTCTTTTAAAAAAATTCCTTAAAATAATATACTTATATTCATTGTTCTCGCTGACATTTGACCAACGTTAGTAATTTGGCGAATTAAAAATAAAAAACATTCGCCAAATGGAAAAAGTATTAGCAAAATAGATTCGCCATGTATCACAAAAAAAAAATAATAATAATAATAATAATAATAATAATCTTTTAATGTATCCCTTTTTTTTCAATATGTTATAAAATAAGTTTTTATAACTGTGACAGCGATTGTTATTAATCTAATTTCAACTATCCGCTTCAAATATAAAAAATGTTTATTTATTAAATATATGTATATGCATATGTATGAAGAACGAAAAAGAGAAAAAAGAAAAAAATTGAGCACTAGCAATTTGGCAAATCTAATCGCCTGTTTACTCGCCAAATGAAGAATTTAGTCGCAATTTGGCGCATTGGCGAGCGACAGCGAGAACACTGCTTATATTTGTGAATGTAAAGACCTTCGTAATTGAGATTTTCGTTTTTTAGATTATTAAATTTTTATTTATTTTATTCGGAAGGCTTTTATGATGAGTGCGGAAAAAGAATGCTAGTATAAATTAAAAACAGCAATGCATAAAAGTCTTTGTCAATGCATGTGAACACAGCAAATGAAACATTCGAGGAACCAGAATGGAAATTGACTTTAAAAATTGAAAAGTATACATTTGAAAATATGACGAAGATCATCCATAAAATTTTCATGGTTATGGTTACAGTGACAAAATTACATAAAAAATAGAATGGCAGTGTGTACCTTTTCCAAGTACATTGTGATTGACACTGGGATAAATGATAAACTGTATTAAAACGGCACTTCCAGCTGTCAAAACTGAATGCCTAAAACACAGGTGAAGAAGATTTGATGGAAAAAATAAAGTAAAATATATGATAAGAAAATAAAACAATTCATTTGGATTACAAAAAATTTAAAGCAACTGCTTTCGCAGTGCCGTGGAAAATTGAGAACAATTAATTATGCAAATCTCGAGTATGCAGAAACTCCTGTATAATGATGTTTTTCAATGTAGGTGTATCTCGTCTCTAAAATATTCTCTGGAAAACCTAATTAAGCCATGTTTTAGCCCATACAAGTATCCTGGGAAACGAGACGGCAGGTATGTTGGGAAAGGAGGCAACTGCTAGACCATCAGTTGATTTTTCTCTTCCAGTACCGCACTCACACATCAAAAGACATCTTCGTGCATCACTGGGACTACTCAGATAAGGCTAAATATACCTATGGTCTGACCCCAACAGTTATTTTTGGATCTTCTCTTGCTCACTTCATTCACTACAGCTTTACTTACCGGTCAGGGTCACTTTGGAGAATATCTATCGAAATTCAAAAATAGAGCAAATAGAGCAATCTCAAATCGAGCAAAAATTTTATCGCGCCCGATTTTGCTGTCAAAGGTTTAAAATATCTTCAAGTTCTTATGTGACCTTTCAGTTTTACTCCATCATTGAGACAGGGGTTTAAATTTCCCGTTATTCTGTACCCATTGCCGGGTCGCTCAGTTTTGCTAATATTGTCTCATTTAATGTCTATATTGTCATTATACATATTTTGCTACTGTAACATTTACTTATATCTTGTGCATATCAACCCGTCTTCTGTTGCGTATTTTAGCGGGCTCATCTTCGGTTAAAATTTGTATTTTTTTAGACCTCAATAAAGGGGACTGAGAGAGACATTCATGCTCTAAAGACTCTTGCTAGTCTGAGAGTCACTCTCGGGCAATAAAAGTGAAAGACAGATGTATTCGACGTGTATACTTTGTACTTAAATTATTTTTTTTTAACAAATTAATTTCATTATGTTTTCCTAATAATGGCAGACACATGAAACGCAAAGTAGAGGAAGAAACAATAGTACCAAAGTGCTCTTGCACCATGTGTCTAAATAGCACCAGTATTATTTGCCTATCTCTTAAGAGGAGACAAGACTTGGTGTAATCCTAAGGGAATCCTTTGAAATTTAAGTCCCCTTTTTTTGGAAACTATCCGAGCAGTTTATGGAATTTGGAATCTACATTCATCATACCTAAAACTTATATCAGACAGTATTATCAGCGCCCAAAACTTTTCATTTTAAAAGAATGGCAAACTTCCAGATTTTTTTTCCTGAAAATAATTTGAAAATTCTTAAACTGTCTACACATGTGATCTTGCAATTATACTTTATCACCCAAAACATCTTTATTGAAATCATTGATTTAATTAGTTTTCAGATGAAAAATACTATTTTTAGTAGATCTAAAAAACTTAGACACTCCTTACTTGTGCTACGTTTTTGGAAGTTTTATTAGACACATGAAATAATGTAATATATGAACACTTGTATAAAATTTAGTTACATATAATAAATGAGTATAAAATGTTAGATTAAAAATAGTAGGAGTGGGCGTGGTGTCCCTGTCGTGTCTTCACTTAACCCCTTGAAGGTTGGTGGGATAAAATATATTCCTCTTGATTTTAATAGCGAAATGCCACATTGACACAACAAATTTGAAATGAAGATTTTTATTTATAAAGTACGTAACGAAAAACTTTTCTCTATTTTAAAATAAATTTATTTTTTAATTCAGGTGTCAATAAATCATTTCAGCATTTTAAGAAGAGAAGTGCTTTGCCCTTCAAAGGGTTAGAGTATCCGCACACCTTCGGGAGCGATTTTTTTTGAAAAAATTATTTTTTTTTTGTTATCCATTTTTATAATGACATTTAGTTTAAAACTTTGAAAAAGACATAAAAAATTTAGCAATTACTGAGAAGTAATATTTTTTACGGAAAAAATAGTCAAAATTATTCAAAAATTGAAGATTGCGCAAAATGTGATAACTCAAAAATAAAATAATGTTTTGACATTTTGTAAATTGCATAATAAACAGGAAAACTTTCTCTAGGTCTTACACTACACACATTATAGTCGCATCTCTATCTCAGATGATATGGCAGTTAAAGTATTAATGTACCGTAATTTCGGGTGTATAAGCCGCGGGTCAAACAATTCTTTTTCGACCCAGAATTTTTTAAGAAATAAGTATAACTACTTAGATCGCCGTAAATAATTGTCTTCGATCATTAAATATGATTTCTGGGTCCATAAAGAATTGTTTTATCCGCGGCTTATACACCCGAAATTACGGTACTAAAAAAATCGCAAAATTTGTCACAAGTTTGTCATTTAATACCAGTGTAAATGTAAAACTGTTAAATATATAATCAATGTGTTATCTATTCCCCCAAGAGGTGTTTCTGAAAAAGTATAGAACATTTCGTGTCATTTTCTGTATAATATTTTGTTTTAGGATGCTTTGCATATAGTAAAAATCTGAAAAGCTTCATTTTGAGAAAAGCTAAAAATATCTTTTAAACACAATTTACAAGTTGTAGGAGTTGTAATTTTAAACGGCTGTATCTTTGGTTGTAATTAAGAAACATACACAATTTAAGCTTTATTCGACAGATAAAAGAGTCAATTTTAATATTATTGCATAAATGAAAAATCTTTATTTTGATCGAAAATTACGATTTAAAGGTGTTCGGATACCTTAAGATGTTTTTGATGCTATGGATAACATTTCGAGGTTGTCTTCGATTTTTCGCTGCAACTATTACTTAAAGATGCAAAAAGTGCATGTTACCTTTCAAAGTTTTTAAAAATTATCACCGTAATCGCAAACGTGAGAGATCAATTTTTCGTCTTTACCGCACTCCCAAACATATTCCTTGAAATAGTTCAGGAAGAAAATGAAATTATGGACAGAGTTCGTATGTGTCCCGGAATTTCTAGACCAAGAAACAGTTCTCCATCAGTATTTTCTTGAAGAAAATCTCTTCTTAAATAAGGCGAAATTTCATGTGTTTAACTATTCACTGCACGATTTAATTTTTTATTTTTGTGAAATAAATTATTTGAAATTTATGTATAATGATGAAATAAAATCCAGTAATGAAAAAATAGTAAAAAAAAATAAATTTCAAAATTTCAGCTAAAATTAGCTATATTTAATGGCGTGTCCCTATATGCAAAATTAGGGTTTTCAAATATTATATTTCTATATTATGCAACTATACTGATTTAAATTAATTCATCTTATCAGTTTAACACTCTGTAATTTTCTTTATATTAATATTTTTAAATATTTGGTAAAAATAATAAAGATAATTTTTTCCTTAATAACTTCATTGAAATTTATTTTTGTTTCCGAAGAACAAATTATATTTTATGTCAAATGCAGCCATCTAAATAAAATAAAAGCTATAATAAAATAAAAGCTGGATAAAATAAAAGCTATTCTAATCATTGAACTGTCCTTGATCAGTTATAGAGTTTTTAATGAGAGTTATAGAGTTTTTAGGTATGATCCAGACGTGGCACACCGTGCAGTGAAGGGTTAAAATAGATTTATTAGCGTACGTAAAAAATACTGGTGTTTCACTTGGAAAATAACGGTCTCGTAAGAACCCTGATGGAATATTTACTTTAGAAAATAGGATAAAACTAGCATTTGAAAAGCAAAATTGCATAAATAACTTGATTGACCCCCCCCCCCCCCGTAGTACATGCAAGGATCAGATCTCGATACCGGGTTTGAATTTTAACTTAAAAGATAGTAGAAAAGTACTTGTTTTCAAACTGACCCTAAAAGAAATTTGCACAAATATCGCTAACACAAATCATAGAAATCTGTCAATTGATGAACCATATATTACTGTAGTGTTTGTCACTCTCTTATAAAAAAAAAGGATATTTAAACATAAAAAAAACTAAATTACAAACAACAGTAACAAATTGTGTTTCACAGAGATCAATATATTAAATAGTTTAATTAGATCTAAACTAACGTAATTTATTTACAATGAATTGACTTAAATGAAATGATACTGACAACTGATGTTTGAGGACACTAGAGAGTACTCTAGAACAAAATACAAATGTAAACTGAATTTTCGACAGACCGCAGTTCAGTACTGTGTTAAATCATTTGATTAATATTAAAATCCTGGTCAGTTTCCGCATATCTTAAATTTTATTCCGATTATTCGTATGGTGGTGCTGCTGAGGACTCATATAAAGAAACATATTATTATTTTTGTTATAATCATGCTGTATTTTTAAAATGTTGTAATACCATTAAATCATACAAGAAAGTACTATTTATACATTAAATTTGGTTTTCATGTAAAGAAAATTGTAAATTAAAATACCAGATATTTTCTATTTGCTAATATCACAATGTTTTCGACATAATTTAAGAAACATAATTAAACAACATTTTGTTAAAAACGTTCGGTTATAAAGCATATACTGTATTTATCAATTAAAGAGGAAAAAATTAAACCAAAATATCTTAAAAAGGGTGTAATGATTACCAGTGCTTTCTTTCTTTTGTTCTCCAAAGATTTGCATTTTCCTTTTACCCTGCCGCAATATTTTCCCCTTTTAAGCAAGCCGTTTTGTAACTTCCTTACTTTTCTCTTTTTACTTTTTGCCTGTCATTAGCGTGTTTTCTCTGAGCTTTAAATTTTTTCGTCTCTTCTTACGAGTTTTCTTTTATACGTTTTGCACTTAACAATAGAAAAATCAAATTTCTGAAAATTGCGGATTCCTAAATGATGAATACAAAGTGCTAGTTGGACTAATATTAATATGCATAAATAAATTAGCGCTTTTTAAAGATGCACTTTATTCTTAGTTAATTTCGTGTATTTTTTTTTGAGCTTTTTTATTTTATTTAACTTCTTCGAGACAAGGGTTTATTACATTTTTCACAAATAAAATTTTTGTGTTGCTTAATCTAAGGAATTCTAGAATTTGAGAAGACAAAATCTACTGTCAAAAATACCGGTGTGCATTTTCAAGTATTTTACGCAAATGCACATGATGCCGGGATTGTTCAGAAGCTAAAATTTCACAGCCAAGGCTCTCATATAACATATTTTTTTTCTTTTGTTTAATACTAGTATCTCCCAAGTAAAACTTCCTTGGTAGGTTTCTACTAAATTATCAACACAATCGGTTTCTACAAAATTCAAAATTTTGGATAAGAGTCTGAAATGTACTATTTAAAATAAAATTAGTTAAATAGAACTGAATAATTATAAATAATTATAAATTAAGAAATAAACGAATATCTATTTTATGAAATATTACTGGAATATAAATAAAAATAAAAAAAGAAATTATCATCGATAAGTTTCATAAGTTCATTTAAATATTTTAATATATTTAAAATAATAGCTTAATTTTAACAGCATAATTAATTTCATTACACTTTATTAATAAAAATTTCTATAATAATTGCAATACATCTTTAATTTTAAGGTCCTCGTGATTACATGCTGACTGTGATTTTATTGCTAAAAGGAAACAATAATAACACAAAAAGGCATATACTTTTTGCCTAATCAACATTGTTTGCTAAAGTAGCCTATTCAGCGATCCATAGTCTGAATTTATATCAAAAACTTAATTATTTAATTGATTTATACTTAAAATATTTGCATAGGTAAAATTTAGAACATTAAATATGTAGTAATTAAAATTTCTAAAAAATTGAAATAAGAAAAGATTTTGCAACACTGCCTTCTTACAATATATTTATTCACGCTTTAGGATAGGCAAATGTATTTAGAAAATAGGTATATTTAACAAAATCCAGGGAGTGGCCAAACTTTTGTACAGACCTGCCTGAATTACGCTATCAAGGCAGAAAATATAAATACGAAATAAGAATGTTTCGACCATACATATCACGAAACGTAATGCAGAAATATTACAAGTAATAAAAATTCAAAAGCTATGTGCCTCTTCTTTTTAGCAGTTTCCAACACAGTTCAAAAGTGTTTAGAAATTTAGTTTTTGTCTCTCTGTTTGCCATTTGACATCTGTCCGTTCAGGAACTCTCGTAAATGTTCTAGGATTACCATGAAAGTTTTATATGTAAATGTATTTATTATAGAATTTTTGGTTTAGAAAATGAAGTGCATAATGTTTATATCACGCTTACAGGGCCACACTAAAGTACATTATTTTTCGTTCGTAGTTTTTTTTTTAAGGAAAAGTTTATTTGTTTTTTTCATTAGGTGTGTAAATATTTTAGAAGACTAATTTTTATTGTTATATAACTTTGAATTAAAAAAGCAAAAAGCTATCTATTATAACATTCTAGCGGAAAGTAATTCCGGAAAAAAATTCTATATTTGATGGATCATGACCTCCAGATCCACAAAACCACCTCCCGTTGATCCATATGAATATATATGTATATCAATATTTTTTAATATTTAGCATAGATAGCTAAAAAAAAAATTTAGCAACATTATTAACCCATTAGTGTCTGAATTATTTTCTTCGTTAAAATTCAAATTTTGCATTTTCCCACCACTTTTAAAGCAAGAATAATTTTTATCATAATTTATCGAGGACTTTGTCTCGAGAAAGAATGTATTTATTAGTCCTCCTTTTTTACTGGTGTGAAATGCGCTTACTTGATTTTTTTTAACCCTTTGGTTACGGGGTTGGGACTTATGTCGTCCCAGCGACAATCAATTAAGTGTATTCGAACCACTTTTTGGAAAAAATTCTCTGAGATACACTTACAATTGAAAACTTTCAAAAGATTTCTACTATAATGAAAATATTTTGTAAATTGTGGTGCGAGTGAATTCATAAATAGTCCCCAGTATTAGCCCGTAATCTAAAGGTTAAACTGTCCCAAAAATGGGACGCTAGGCACTAATGTGTTAATATTACGCGGTAAGGCAATTGCTCTTTTGAGCATAATCTTAGTGCATTGCATCAAGATATCTACTATGTAGTTTCCTGTTACCACTTAATAGGGAATTCCATTAACTTTAGCAATATATCGTCTGATCATACATATATTTGGATTTAATTTAATATTTATGGATAATATTAGTTGTTTAATGTTGTTATAATTACACTATATGGCCAAAGATGACCTTCCACTTGCGATTTTAGACATTTTGTTAAATATCTAGAAAAATACTTAATGAATTATCCTGAAACTCTAAGCGTGTAAATATAATAGTACAGGTCATACGTTTCTGTAAAGATTTTTTTTTCCGAAACTGTATAGGAGACCGTTAACAAATTGAACGAATAACTGTTGGATAACCCTGTCAAAACTAATGTAGCAAAAGCGGTATAAATGTAGGTTAAGATTAAGTAGCTTATTGTAATAAACTGTGTTCATTTTTATGTGGATAGCATATATACTTGTAGAGAAATTAAGGTTTTTATAAAAACAGTTCGAAAGAGTTTTTTGCTTATAATTTGCAGAGTTCTTAATATAAAATTGCACGCGAACGGTCATCTTTGGCCAGATCGTGTATTTTAAATGTTAAATTCAATATCTTGATGTACTTATACTTTTTACATGTATTAAATTTTAAATATTTTTATAATGAATTAGAATTGTGGTTATTAAGCCTATGAGAAAAATTAGAATATTTATGAACAATGTACTGAGAAGTCATTTGGAACCATTCTAAGATAGATTATGAAACTTCTGTAAGCGACTGAAACTGAGGACTGAAACTTCTATAAGCGATATTATCAACAGATTCAACGCATTTAGCCTAGTTTTGTAATAAATTTTTCTGAATTTTGAATAATATGGAATATAAAAACGATATTTTCTTCAAGTTACACTGTAAAAAAAGAGACAGCTATTCCTTAACCCATTAGTGCCTAGCGTCCCATTTTTGGGACAGTTTAAAAAAATTCAAGTAAGCGCATTTCACACCAGTAAAAAAGGAGGACTAACAAATACATTCTTTATCGAGACAAAGTCCTCGATAAATTAAGATAAAAATTATTCTTGCTTTAAAAGTGGTGGGACAATGCAAAATTTGAATTTTAACTTAGAAAATAATTCAGGCACTAATGGGTTAATTTACCAAAATTTACCGTAATCACGAACGAAAATATACAATAACCTCTTTCAAGAAACCCAAAATACCGAAAAATGTTCCTTTATCTTAACCCATTAGTGCCTAGCGTCCCTTTTTAGGGACGCTTTTAAAAAAGGGCAATAAAGCAGTTTTCACACCAATAAATAGAAAGAAAAATAAGCAGTATTTTCCAAGAGACAAATTTCTCAATAAATTAAGCTAAAAGTTATTCGTTTTTTAAAAGTGGTAGGAAACACAAAATTTCATTTTTAATGACGAAAATAATCTGGGCATTAATGGGTTAAGAAATATGACGAAAGAATTTATCTTTCGAACTTAAATAAGAATTCATGAAAATAAATTTATTATTAGCTGCCCATAGTTTTCGAAAACATACCAGACAGCTTTTATAGTGCATTATGCTGTTCTATCTACCCAGAAAACAATTTTTTCGGAATGTATCAGGCCTCTAGTAATTATTTTCATGATCAAAAAACACATTTAACTGAAAAACATATAAAGTTAACAGTATTAATATTTACCTTTATTAACATCTATTTGTAACAATTGCATGCACAATTCCTGTTATGCCTGATATTTTCGTTTGTGATTATTATAAATTTTAGTATCGTAAGAAACTCTGTCTTTTTTTACAGTGTACAGATTAGAAAAACTTTGATTTAAATTGTGAAAGTAAATAAAATTTTACCTAAATTAAAAAACCCAGGAAGAGTTAATATCGCTTAAAGTATTACAATGCTATATAATCCGAAACCCTATACTTTTTAAGTTACAAATATACGCAATAAAAAATTGAAAATGCTTGTGTTACTGAAAATTCCAGACTTCAGATTATTCAACTTTGTATTAACACAAGTCGGATGTGCCAATTCCAAATTCGTTAGTAATTCAAAATTTGCTATGACAGTGCCAAAATGAAATGGCAATCTATGTCATCATGAGGAAGATATATAGGTTCGTTAAATCAGATGCATTTAATAAGGGGATATGAGAATAAATTTTTTTCAAACAAATCATTGCATTTCGGAACCAATCCTCGTAAATGCCCGCAACCAAAATTCCCAATCCAATGAGAGTAAAATCAACATCTGTTGTTCAATATATACAAGTCTCATAATCACAAGTCTATTTGTATGAAAATGAACCAGAATATTGATTATAATGCCTGCATTAATTATTGAGATGCAACTTTTTTGCGAAAATCATAAAAAATGCAGCATAGCATCGCCAGCTGTTGTGCTATTTACACCAAAATCTAAACAGTAATAGCTTACGTCAACGTCTAAGTGAATCTGAAGTTTCATAAAAATCCCTGCAGTTTTTCCAGCGTTAAAGCTATTGTGGAAACCACACAAAATGCATCATAGTAAACCACCATTGGGCGACATACGTCAAAAACTAATTCGCGCCATTTTATGTTCATCTGAATATAAAGACCATTTCGGGTCCATTTTTTTTTCATTTTGAGAATAAAATTATTTTTATTTTAAAAACGTTAATCGTAACTAACCAAATTAGTGAAGACTTACTGAAGTTTAGATGTTCTCCTATTGTCTTAAATCACACGAATTTACTTATTTTGTGTATTAATCAATTCATATATACATGACACTAGGTTAAGAAAGAGATTTTAGATACATTTGGAAAATATCGTATTGCAACAGTGTTTAACAAATATTACAAATTTAATTTTTTTTTTTGAACACATGATTTATTTAGAAAAGTAATCTATATTTTAAATTTATATATATATATGTATATGTATGTATAAAATCACACATGAATCGTTTTCATCACACATGATTGAGTCAGAAAAGTAACCTATATTTTAAAGAGCGAAATATATGTATAAAATCACGGCGTCATCAAGTATGACAAGAATCAAGTAAACTTTTATTATTATTGTTATTACTAAATGTCAAAACATATATGAAGTCATAATAATAAATATATGGCCACATCCTCTTCAGTCCCTGGGTACCCATTCGGGAAGCTTTTTTCTTATATTTATAAAAACTAAAATATCTGATTTTTTTTTCATTCTTACATCGCTTCTTAATAGCTGAATGTTTTATTTTATTTATTATTTATTTTTTTTTTTTTGCATAGAAAGAAATCGGATAAATGCTTGCGTCTAAGCTGAATCCCTCATAAAATAAATGTCATTTTTATCTTAGTTTGCAAAGTGCCTAAAAATATCCAAAAGACAGCGCAACCAAGAACGTGATAATTTTTTATGAGTATTTAACATAATTTTTTTTCAATATTTTTTTGAGGCTTTGTAGAATATCTAGTATTTTAAAGCTCTTAGATTTATGATTGTGTTAATTTTGGTTAATGCTTATAAAATTGATGTTTTAAGGGGGCTCAGGAGGTGAATACTTTTCAAAAAATCGATTTTTTATGAAATAATTTGATTATTCATTTAATTCTTAACTCAATGCAAAAAACCGAATAAAAATATTTGCATTTTTAACGGAGCTATAAGCATTTATGTATCAACACTTTCATAGCCGCATCCATAAAATTTCAACTTTAAATCGCGTTTTCTCAAAACTTGATTTTTGAAGACTAATACCAAGATTTAAAAAAAACTATTTGATGGAATGGGTTAAATTTTTTTGCATGCATTTAACATCATTATCTAGATTATTAATTAATATATTTTAGATAGTTTAATATTTTGAGTATTTTTAATGGAAAAAAAGTTGTATTTTAGGGTTTTTTTAAATTTTCATCTTTGAGAGATTTTTTAATACTGTTTTTATTAAGTGATAGTTATATCCTTAATTCATAATCTAGATTATGATGTTATATGCATGCAAAAAAAAAAATTAAGCCATTCCATCCAATAGTTTTTTTTTAAATCTTGGTGTTAGTCGTCAAAAATCAAGTTTTGAGAAAACACGACTTAAAGTTGAAATTATATGGATGCGGCTATGTAAGTATTAATACATAATGCTTATAACTCCGTTAAAAATGCTAATATTTTAATGCGGTTTTTTGCATTGAGTTAAGAATTAATTGAATGATCAAACTAGATCATTAAAAAAATCGATTTTTTGAAAAGTTTTCAAACCCTGAGCCCCCTTAAGGGAATTTATCCTTTTAGATCCATACTTTTTAACATAAATCTTTAAGCGCATAAAGGATCAATTTCAGAAAAGAAATTTTTTCTGTCATGTACAATGTCATTTTATTTGAAATAAATCCATGAATAATTATTTGTATTATTAATTTAGCTTCGGAAGACGTTAAACTGTAATTTTTATATGTCGAAAGTAACTAAGCAATTGTTAAGACACACTAATACTCGATGAATGGACATGTACTATTAATAGTACTCCAGACACAAAAGGATTAAATTCCGTAAATTAATTCTTGAGAAAGAGTTTTTACTGATATCTACAAAATGCAGCATGTAAGCATCATCTTTTGAGCGATATTCATCAAAATCTAATAATGCACAGTTTAAGTCATCTTGTAATTAAATTTAAATTTGATTTACACTTTTGAGTAAGTTCTTGAGAAAGAATAATTTCAAAAATAGAGAAAAATGCAGAGTAGCGTCATGTTGTCAATATATATCAAAAACGTATCAGCGTCAGTTCATGTCGAGGTCAAACTGAAGGTAAAGCTTTGGGAAATTCCGTGCATTATTTCTTGAGATAGAGCACCAACAATTTTTTTGCCACATGCACACAGACCTGACTCACAGATAGATAGATAAACTCAGAAATAGACATTTTCTATAAACAAAGAAATCGTGTTCAGAACCTTCTAATCGCATAAATTCATCAAAAACTGGAAGGCGATGAATCCAACACTTTGAAAAGAAGAAAGAAAAAATACATTTGAGTTTACAAATTCTTCAGAATTAATGTGTAATTCTTTTTTCATTAATACAGTGACACATTTTGATTAATACATTTTCTTCAGGAAACCACATTATATATTACTATAAATATAATGTGAAAGTTCCTTTAGACGAAAATAAATTTTTAGCTATTTAAGTGCACCGAATGCAATTTCGCTTAAGTATCTGGAAATGACGTGATCAATTTGATACAGTAAACTTCATTTTATATTCTGAAGAACATCAGTCTTTTCGCTCATAGTGATAGAAAAGTATTCTAACATGTTTATGGTGGAAAAGAAAATATATACATAAATCCTGAATTATTCCAGATATTATTATCTTGTATTTTACAGTAAATATTACTTTAGATATTAAAATACACGTTGTTATTTTTTTGTTTTTCTCTCAGTGGGATGTATCATTGTTAAATCTATTATTTTATTACATACATGTATATATATATTTATACATAGGACTAGTTAATTAACCGTCATACATAATTACACTACATGGCCAAAGATGAGCGTCCACTTGCGATTTTTGACATTTTGTTAAATATCTAGAAAAGTACTTGAGGAATTATCCTCAAACCTTACGTGTGTAAAAATAGTAGTACTGGTCATATATTTCCGTGAAGATTTTCTCCCGAAACTCCACAATGGACCGTCAAGAAATTGAAAAAGAACGAAAATCTTTTGGATAATCCTATGAAAACAAATGTAGCAAAAGCGTTCAACCTGCAGAATATGATTAAATGGCTTAGTGTAATGAGCCGGTTTCATTTTTATGTAGATAGCATGCATACTCGTAGAGATATTAAAGTTTTTATTAAAACAGTCCCATTTTTTTTCAAGTTTTTGCTTATAATTTGCAGAATTCTATATACGGGGTGTTTCGCTACCAGACCGACAAACTTTGAGGGATGATAGTACGCATGAATACGAACATTATTAAATCGGAAACCATGGGGCTCAAACGTCTTCTGTAAGAGCTAGGGGCCATTAAAGTTTAAGGTCCAAAATTTCAAATGCTGATAAAAAACGGAAAAAAAGGGTCGATTCATTTGCGGTTCTCGCTAAAATCATTCTCTAAATCACGAATTTTTTTATAATATAAAATTTACAGGATAAGTTCAAAAATTGTGGATAGAGGGCGCTTTAGACTTTAGAGTAACGAACAAAAGCTTTTTACCGTTCTTTTGTGCATGGGGTTGAAACTGTTCCAAAGTTTAGATGTTAACTTAAATTTTAAGCCCAAAATCGGATACATGGAGATCGGGTAACTAGCAAAAATTTAACTGTGAACCGAGGGAGAGATTTTAAATATTTATTAACATTGGACAAACTAGTCGATTTTGTTGTGGTTTGCGTGGAGGTTATGCCCTTGGTAATTATTTTATTCGAAATGACGTACAGCTTTGTGTCCTCATTTTTGATAGAGGGCGCTTCCGACACATCTCCGACATTTCAATGGCATTACTCCTAAATGTTTTACTACCAGACCACCATACTTTCAGGAAGTGTTAAGGATGCAAAAACGACTCCGGATCACATAGGAATGTAACGTTGAAAATGCCTTTTTTGCCAGTTATGGTTACAAGAAGCAGAGAAAAAAGGAACAGAAACAAGCAGAGAAACAGCAACATGTTAAAGTGACAGAACAGAGTTTATTTAAAGTTTTACTGCAAAAGGTGTTCGAAATTGCGACCAGAAGTAGTCCGGCAAGCTTGACAGCGATAGTAGATAGCGCTGCGATTTCCTTGTGGTAGATGGCGCCAAACCATAATGCGCTTGAAAAGCGATCACGCTGCAATGATCTTTCGCGAACCGACTCCAGAGGTAGTATAATGGAGTATTCGAACGATAAACCGGTCAACATGTTGCTCGTATATGGAGCTGCGAACTTTAACGGACACGCCGTTTTGAGGTTCAACAAGGAGCGTTTTCCGCAGACGCATGCTCCCCATCATACGACTTTTTCAAGTGTGAACAATGGGCTTCTTCTGCTGGGGTCAAATGAAGAGTTGGGTGTATGAGATTCATCTACCATCAGTTAAAGACTTTGCAGCTCGTATTTCTGAAGATATTTCTGCCAGAAATCTATCAAAGTTGCCAAGAATATTTCAAAACGTGAGGAATTCTATGCGACACCGATGTCAAGCATACCGGACTACTTCGGGTCGTAATTTCGAACACCTTTTGCAGTAAAACCTTTAAATAAACATTTTTCAATCACTTTAACGTGTTGCTGTTTCTCTGCTTGTTTCTGTTCCTTTTTTCTCTGCTTCTTTTAACCATAAGTCGCAAAAAAAGCGTTTTCAACGTTACATTCCTATGTGATTCCGAGTCGTTTTTGCATCCCTAACACATCCTGGAAGTATGGTGGTCTGGTAATAAAACACCCAGGAGTAATGCCATTGAAATGTCGGAGGTGTGTCGGAAGCGCCCTCTATCAAAAAATGAGGACACAAGGCTGAACGTCATTTCGAATAAAATAACTACCAAGGGCATGACCTCCATGCAAACCATAACAAAACCTATTAGTTTGGCCAATGTTAATGAGCGTTTAAAATTTTCCCCTCGGTTCACAGTTTAATTTTCGCTAGTTATCCGATCCCCATGTATCCGATTTTGGGCTTAAAATTTAATTTAACGCCTAAACTTTAGAACAATTTCAACCCCATGCACAAAAGAACGTAAAAAGTATTTGTTCGTTACTCTAAAGTCTAAAGCGCCCTCTATCGACAATTTTTCAACGCATCCTTTAAAATTTTTTTATTAAAAAAATCGGGATTTAGAGAATGATTTTAGCGAAAACCGCAAACGAATCGACCCTTTTTTCCTTTTTTTATCAGTGCTTGAAGTTTTGGACCTTAAACTTTAATGGCGCTTAGCTCTTACAGAGGATGTTTGCGCCCCATGGTTTCCTATTTAATAACTTTTGTCTGCATGTCTACTATCCCCCCTCAAAGTTTGTCGGTCTGGTAGCGAAACACTTTGTATAATAATGTTCTTTTTCGAAAATATGACAAAAATATTGTACTTAATACCCTCTAATTAAAATTATATGAAAAATGAGCAGGTTTACTAAATATTTTTTCATTGCGCATGCGCCAGCGTTATCAAAATTTCATTTGCATATTGTGTTAGCTAAATGTATTGAGCAACTCTTGTAATAGTCTCAAAAACATAGCTTAAAAATTTTGAAAGTGTTCGTCGATAGAATAAGCACAAAATACATAGTTCCAAAAATGAAGCAAAAAAATGAGTGGTTGTATCCAAATGTAGCAGTACGTGCCATATTGTGTATTAAATATTGGCACTAATCAATGGAGAACTGAATACAACCCCTCTTGCTTTATAATAATTGTCCGTTTGTAATGACGGATTTTGAGCTTATTCAATCGATGAACACTTTCACAGTTTTCAAGCTATGTTTTTGGGACGTTCACAAAAGTTGCTCTATACATTTAGCTAATACAATATGCAAATGAAATTTTGATAACATTGACGCATGCGCAATAAAAAATTTTTTAGTAAAACTGTTCATTTTTCATACAATTTTTATTATTTTGTAATTCTGATTAGAGGATATTGTGTACAACGTTGTTTGTCATATTTTCGGAAAAGAACATTATTTTATAATGAGAGCTCTGCAAATTATAAACAAAAAATTTGAAATAATTTGGGACTGTTTTTATGAAAACCTTAATATCTCCACGAGTATCCATGTTATCCGCATAAAAATGAAAACAGTGTGTTGCAATAAGCTACTTAATCATAATCTGCAGTTTGAACGCTTTTGCTACATTAGTTTTGACATGGTTATCCAAAAGATTTTCGTTCTTTTTCAATTTCTTCACGATCCCCTATCGAGTTTCGGGAGAAAATCTTCACAGAAATATATGACCTGTACTATTATGCTTACACATGTAAGGTTTCAGGATAATTCCTAAAGTATTTTTCTAGATATTTAACAAAATGTCAAAAATCGCAAGTGGACGCTCATCTGTGGCCATGTAGTGTATTACTTACTCTAAACGACCTAAGTGACCGTCAATTGCATTGAACTTCAAATATTAAATTTAAGTAAGTATTTAAAAGCGAATATCTCATAAAACACTAAAAGTTGAAGAAATCGTAGCCTTTACATAGTTGCAACTGCTTCAATTTTAAATCCCTATAGTTTCTGTATTGTAATATTTAGTTTATTCAGTCGTCGATCTATTTTATTAAATTAAGCATATATTTATATTCCATTTAGTATGTGACAAAAATTCGTAACAGTTGGCAGCTACGGAAAATGTTTAAAACAGTTATATAGTACTATAAGTACTATTCATTATATATAAGTACTCTCTGTTTATTCATGCACTGAAATGCAAATCATGTATTTTTGACATTTTTACGACCACCAGATTTTTCTTCGAAAAAACTTCAATAGAGCTAATTAATTTTAACCTATTATGTCTATATTGCGTTTAAAAGCAAGCTTATTAAATACCGTTTCGTAATCCCAAACCTGACCTAAAGCTGAAATAAGTCCCCAATAATAGTTTAAGACACATTTCGATATTAAGATAATCTTTCTATCGTGTCATTTTTCTGTTACATCAATATATAACGCAAAATCTAATATAATTATTAAAATATATTTCTTTATAAGAAATAAGTACTTATAAGTGTGAACAGATTTTTCCCTTAAAATATCTTAAACACTCGCATAGCCCGTATTAAAGATATGTATTGTAAGAAAAAAAAATCCATGTAATCGCGAGTTTTATAATATATGTTTATTTATAAGAAATTTTACTTTCTGCAACAGTGGAAAAGTTTTTTTTTTCTCAGACGTCTTAAAAAAAAGAGTCATTTTGGAAATATAGATAATAAAAAGATCATTTTCAAGTAATCGGAAGAATTCGCGAAATCGGTCTTTTAAGATGATCAATAAATTCTTGCAGGCTGACAAAGCGAGAGCATAGTTCTAAAAATAAGAATACTTATTTAAGAAAAATATACATAGATTACTAAAAGCTACATTTAATTCCGTTTTCTACTGATCCGATTTCAAAGCACCCCAGTCATATGAGTATTTTATTTTTCCCCTTTATAATTTAAATCCACTGCTTTTCCTCTCTGATTGCAACTACTAAGTTTCTATAGCAAACCCAGGATATAAAAAAATAAAGAAAAATTGTACAGCTCAGAAATAAAAGTGGGCATTTTATTAATTGCAAATTATGTAAATTATTAATTATGTATTAAAAATATGTATTGCAAATTATTAATTATGTATTAAAAAATCATCTTAATTTTAATGTTCTTAAAATTGTATAATATGGCATTTACTTTTACCACAAATGTATCAAAATATATAAATATATAGCCTTTTATATGTATAAAAGACAACAAATATACAACATACTTTTCGCATTTTTGGTATAACTTTAGTATGGCTGGCAGTTACATATTGGACATTTTACATTTTTTAAAATGAAAAATAGCTTAAGCTACGTTTTCGTAAAGAAGTCAAAAATGCGACACTTATTTCATGCGTTCATGCGTCAGCTAATCAGCGAAATACGTATCTGAAGTTTTCTAGTACAAAGTACAAATGAAAAAAAAATACTCCATGATTAAGAAATGGTATCCATGATCCTATTTCGTGGTTTTATTTTTATTCGTAAGTAAAGCAATTTACCAAAAAATATATTTATGCCACATTTCGATGCCTCATAAAACATAAAGTTTATTTGATATACAACGTAAATTTATCAGTTAATATAGTCGAATCAAATTATAATATTATCATGCATCTAATAAGACGAATTTCTATTATGTCTCTAACTAATATGAAATTGAAAAGCGCAGAGCTGTTATTTTTGAAAAAATAATTTAAGAGTTACATAAAATTTTGAAATTGATATAGTTTATAAATTTTCCCCAACTTCATGTGAGTTAAAACAACAGCAACTGCAGTTAAAGCACAAAGATACACGTCGTACTATTATATACAATTTATTTATTTTTGTTTATCAGTCGTTTGAACTTTTGATATGAAATAGATTTGTGTGGGAGTAAAAATTTAACCAATCATACAAATATTTACGTAATAATTAATAATAATTATACTCTAATTTTTGAGACAATATTGGAGAGAAAATACTCATACTTAAAACATATGAAAACTTCATTGGCATTAGCTATTAAAACTCTGCAGTACCAAACTGTGAATTTTTTTGAGTATTACTACTATAGAATACTTTCGCTTTAATAGTAGAAATCGGTGATTAAAATAAGGGAAAGATTACTATTACAAAATAGTTGTACTTAATGTAAGTACTTCCTTACACTCTAAAAAATTCATGAATGTAATTTTTGTCCTATTTTTTGTATTATGATTTGGAATGCAATTTGTTTTTTCAAAAAAGTGAAAAACTGAACACCAGGGTCATAAAAAAAATTGAAAAAAAACTAATATTACAAATTAGAGCTTATAAATTTAAGTTTCACGACTTTTCCCAATTCATTTTAAAATATTCTGAATTCAATTAAAAAACGATAAAGGAGAATATAATTGAGTAATCAAACGAAAAAAACGAAAGTAAGTAACAACAGAAAAATAATACATACAAATGTAGACTTGCAACACATATATCTGAAAAATATCAAAAATTTGTAATTTCTAAAAGCTAAATTACTTATACATATTTTATAGAATTAGCAATATTTTGTGAGAATATACATTAATCTCCGAAATAATCGGGAAATAAATAGAACTTTTCCTCATTGGAGTCATACGTAATAGCAAGAATGTATTTTAATACTCCGCCATAAAATGCTAGCAAATTTTTAACTTCTGTCTTTAAATTACAAAATTAACTTATCAGATTCTGGATTTCAAAGCAACTTCGATGCGATATACCTTAGAGAACAATAAACCATCTCTAAATTCTTATCAAAGAGATAATTTAACTCTATCATTTTCTGAAACGATAAGCTTAAATTTATAACTCTCCCAGAGTATTTGATATCGTAGTAAATATCCATTGGTTTATTATCAACATTATATTAAATGGCCTTTATAGAATTCTACAGAACATTTAAATCAACATTCATTGTAATTTTTTTTCACAACACATTTCACTTTAACCTGAATTTCTTCAATCAGAGTATTTCCGATTGCATATTTATCGAAGAGTAGTGGATATTTAAAACCTTAAAGAAGAACATTTTCATAGAAACACATAAAGAAACTCTCTTTGAAAACACATAACTAAAGAGAATACATATAAAACCAGATGGATATAGAATACAAGGTTCGCACACTCCTTGGAATTTCCCAGGAGTCTTGTACCACTATTAAAAATAAGAAAATTTACATTTAATTTTTAAACCAAAACATTCGAAATCACCACATTCATTCACAGATTTTACGATATTTTTCTGCAGTGAAACACTCCGAAAATATTCTTAAAATTTAGTGGTAGAACTGTGCGAACCCTGAAATATCTTCAGCTTGAAAATGATAAGGGGAAGATTAAATAATACTTGAAAACTGTATGCATTAAAAAAAGTATAAAAAATAAATGTATTGAAATTTAATGACTCCTAAAAGGAAAGTGAGTCGTATTTGAACAGATTGAACAGTATTGCATCTTCACTTTTATTTATGCACAATTCGAGAATGTATTTTAATACTCCTACATAAAATGTTTGGAATTTCTAACATACTTTTTTATTTCGATTACAAATTGTTTGTTTCTAGATTGTACAGCAATTTTCGTGTAATATACTTTTCAGAACAATAAACCATCAGTAATTTTTTTCAACGAAGTAATTTAATTGCGTCATTTCATGAAAGGACAACGGTTAGTTTATATCTGTTCCAGAGTATTTGGCATCGCAATAAACATCCATACACTCATTAGTAGCATTTTGTAAAATAACCTAATTATAGAAGTTCTTGAGAACATATGAATCAGCATTCATTGGAATTTTTCTTTCATAATCCACTTCTTCTGTTTATCTAGAACTTCTCCAATCAGAGTATTTTCGATTGCACATTTATAGACAAGCAGTGGTTCGGAAAAACTATTTATCAGAAACTTAGCTAGCTAAAAGAAAATACAGACAAAAGCAATTCTTATACAGAATATCATATACTTGTACAAAAAAAAGATGAAATGTAGCATAAAATTCCGAATTTGCTATTCTAAAATGTTATGTAAAGAATTAAATAAAAATACATTATACGGAAATTTGTTGGATCGTAGACGGGAACTGAGTTAAGCTTTAGCACTTTATTACATTTACACGTTTATTGAAACTTAACAGCAGTAATCTATTTTAATAGTCTGACATAAAATATCAGATAATTTTTGTGCTTAGATTACAAAAATAAATTCTTATATTCTGGTTTGTAAATCAATTTTCGAGTGCTACATTAGAGAACAAAAAACCATCTGTAAATTCTGATCAAAGGGATAATTTAGCTCCGTCATTTTATTAAATGATAAGCTGAAATTTATATATATGCCAGAGTATTTAATATTGCAATAAACATCCATAAGTTAATTAGAACAACCTCATTACAAAAGTTCTATAGAACATCTGAATCAGCATTCATTGGAACTTTTCTTTCATAACTCCCTTCTTCTGTTTATCTTAAACGTCTCCAATCAGAGTATTTTCGATTGCAGATTTAGAGACAAGCAATGGCTCGAAAAGACTCCATGAAAATATATTTCTCAAAAACTTAAATATATAAAAGAAATACAGACAAAACAGATCTTACACGAAATATCATATATTTCTATAAAGGCAATGAGAAATATTCCATAAAACTTGAAAATTCTATATGTTAAAAACAGTATGTAAAAATAAAATAAAAATATTTTAACGGAAATTTATTGGATCAAAGGAAAGGAGTAAGTAGTAGTGTTTAACTGGATAATAATTAAGATGCAGAGTAATTGTGAAGAATAATATAATTTAAAAACAATGTTAAAAATACCAGAGTATGCAAATTTTGAGTAGACTAGATTCGGTAACCTTTAGCGTACCTTTCCAGCGCAAAGAATATTACATGCATAATATTTTTTGCACTATATACGATATGCACGATACACTAAAGGCTACCGGAACTAGTCTGCTCAAAGTATGCATATTTTTGTATTATTAACCCTTCATTAACTGCGCGATTTCTTTTATTTTTATGAAAAAAAGTATTTGAAATCTATATATCGGTCTAATAATAGAAAAAATAGAAAAGGAAATTGCATTTAAAATTTTTAGCAAAAAATTGTTATTTTATGGCGCGAACCCTATATACACAATTAGGGTTTTTAAATATTGTATGGCTATATTTTGTAATTAGATGTGATTAAATTAATTAATTATTATCATCTTAACACTCTGCAATTTTCTTTATATTAATATTTTTAAGTATTCAGTAAAAATAATAAAAGACATTTTTTTTAAAATAGCTTGATCGAAAATTTGTTTGTTTTTGCAGAACAAATTCTAATTTTTTCTCAAATGCAGCCATCTGACATGTACAAAATTAATGTTACTCAATTTTTTGGATTGTTCTTGACCAGTTACAGTGACCATATTGACCAAATTCGTGGTACATATATAGAATTAAAATGTTTTTAGTTATGTAAAAGATATGGCACCCGGTGCACTGAAAAGTTAACGTTGTTTTTAATTTAAACTTTATCAGAGTATTACTTTTCCATGTTTTATCACACTTAGTAACAATCATTTATTTTAATACTCCGGCATAAAATATTAGCATTTTGTAATATACTCTTGTGTTTAGATTACAGATTAAAGTTAGATTTTGGGTTGAAAAGTAAGTTTCGTGGGATATACCTTAGTGTACAATAAACCATCTGTAGATTCTTTAAACTCCATCTATAGGTGGAGTTAATAAGATAATTTAACTCCATCGTGTTCTTAAACGATAAGCTTAAATTTATATCTCTCCCAGAGTATTTGGTATCGCAATAAGCATTCATACGTTTATTAGCAGCACTTTGTTAAATGACCTCATTACGGGAGTTCTACAGAACATTTGAATCAGCATTCACTGGAATTTTTTTTCTTTCATAATTCTTTTCTTCCGTTCATCCTGAATTTCTCCAATCAGAGCATTTTTGATTGCATATTTATAGACGAGCTCCCAAAAGAAGAAAGAGTGGGAGATTGCAAATCTACTAAAAGAGAGTTTTGAGATATTGCTACGAAAGAAAATACGTTATTTGTAAAAATGGTGTTTAATCAAAAGCAATCAGCTGGTACTTCTAAACACATGAATGAGATTTGTTTAGGATTTCAAACAGTATTCAAAATTTATGTTGTTACTTAATTTAGTAATCAAAATCGGATAAAATAAAAAATGAAAATTAATTTCAATTCAATATAAATTTGCATTTTTGGCTCTTATAAATTGGTGATACATGAATGTTTTGAGGTATTTAAACTTCATTAAATTATAAATATGACGGTGTAAATTTGAATGTTAAACTGTTTCTCTTAACGACTTTCAATGGTTATCTAGCTTTCAATATACTCAAACTGTATACGAATTTGCTATGATAGTAGCGCTTGAAAATTTTAAAAATTTTCCGGGAAATATAAATCGTATTTTTGCAATAAGTTTATTGTAACACTGAGTTAGTCGTACCTGTATCTATTTAATACAAACCGCCATTTTCATCTTGTAATTTTAAACAAGTAGATTTGGAATTTGTGGGTCCATTTACTTTCCCACGGATGTCAATTTTTCACCAGAGGCAATTGCTCTCGTATCGGTTAGTATACTTAAAAACTTACAAGAGGAAAATTGCGATTTTTATTACGAAAATAATCAAGAGATTAACGCAAAATTAATAAACCTATTGATAAAATAAAATAAATTGTAACTAAGTTTTTATTTGAAAAATAGAGTTATTTAGATATTGTTGAAAGTTCTTCAAAGCAAAAAAAAAAAAAAAATATCTGACGTTGACTGCATTAATTTATTATACAGAAATGCAGTCATCAAACGAATTAACGAACCAAGAGACATAGAAACCAACTTAAATGGTGCGATGCAGGCACACCAAATACTTCTGCAGCAATAAATAAAATAATTAATTACGAAAGTTTACTATTAAACTTATAGCTCTTGCAAATATTAGACAATAGATGTGCTTGAACGCATAGGTGTAGAAATTTTTGTTGATTTGGACTTCACAATTAACATTTATCATTCATTTATTTGTTTAATTTTACAACTAGGTAACATTAATTAAGATTAGACAAAATACTACATTTTCGAGATCGAAAAAAATAGTTTCAAAATATCTAAAAAGTATAAATTGATGCAATGTTCAATAATTAATGTCTGAAAAAAAGCATATTTTAGAAAGCTATAATATATACTAAGCGTTAAGTAATTTGAATATCCCGATTTTATAATAGCAAGTTTCGCCAGTATATTATCAATAGTCTGCGATTAAAAATCTGAATAAGTTATGTGATAAAATTCGGATATAATGGTATTCAAAAGCCATAATACATGATAGCTGAGAGTTGTCAATAAACAGTTTAAAATAATTAGGTATTGATAAAGGCATTCTAATAAAAGTTGATATTTTAAAAATCACAAAGGAAAAATTGAGCAACAGCAGACTTTTGATAAGACGAAAAATAATTGAACAATATTTTAGTTTAAAAAATTTAAACTACTACCATATCTTAACAAAGAACAACATAGAATTTCCGAGTAACTTCTCACAGAAATATTACTATTACTTCCAATAAGATAATCACACTACCGGAGCATTTGCAGTTGATGAAATTCTTTTACAAAAGAATGGAAGATGTTATGACGAATCTTCAACTGTTTACTTCCAGGAAGAATTTATGAGAAGAATCAATGAGTTTGTGTGGCTTCGGAGAAATGATAACGAGTTTAGAGGAAATGGAATGTTTTCCCAACAAAGCCGATTGAAGACGAAAACATATTTCTTCAATATTATTAAAGGTTTCACCGTACCAAAAGGGGCTTGTGCGTCATGCTGCTTGTTATTTTTTCCGTATGCGAAATGTATTTTGACATAATTACAATTGCTTGCTAACAAAAATCTAATATATTTATTCATCTTCCGTTAAAGAACCGAGTAAGATTTTCGAACCTGTGCCTAGCGGACAAACTTTTTTTTAAATCAATTTAAACGGAAGATCTATTTAACAAAATAATTGTTGATTGTATGTGGTAATTATTTGAATACATTTATTAAGAAAAAATTATGTTACAGGATTTTTTTTTATTAAAATCATTTGGAGAATTTGAAGCTAAGGTCGAGAACAAAGTAAATATTCTGATTCTGTTTTTTCATTTTCATTCCGAAGGGCTCGATATTGTGAGCTCTTTGAAATTACCGAGCTGTAAACTTGTAATAAGGTAGTAACACTTATGTTGCTCTATATATTTTATTAAGATCCAAAAATATTTTGTATGCTTCTCTCTCTCTGTCTCTCTTTTTTTTTTTACTTTATGAATTCTAAACTTTGTGAAAATTGATCAATCACCACTATTTTTGATCATTGTGTTAAATTATAGAGAAACATCTGATATTCTTAATGGCTGTAAGACCGTTTGCATAGATGCCAGCATCCATTAAATATTCCGGAGTCTAATCGAAGTTTTGCATGATTTAACTGGAAAAAATATGTAAAAAATCGTGTCTTTTAAGTATGAGATTTCGCTTTCATTTTGAAATTTTTGTTTAAATAAAATTTCCGGTTGAAAACATCTTGGATCCAGGGGTCGCAGCGTCCCTAAAATTTTCGCACTTTTCAACCACTATTTTAAATTAAAAATCTTCGTCTTAGATTCCTTTAACATCTGCAAGGAAATTCTACAATAAATATTGTCGTTTTAAAATTTTGGTAGGAAAGTGTGAAAATTTTAGGGACACTGCGACCACTGTGGATCAGACTCCGGAATAATGAAGAGATGTAGACATTTATGCGTTTGTAGTTTGTTTTATACAACTCGTATAAATTATACTATAGTGTTGTCTACTATGTATCTAATTGGTCTATATTAGCCACAATTAGATTTAAAGTAAAAAAGGGTCACAAAGGAATTTTCCAAAAATAACTCGATTGGGCCAAATCACACTCCTTAATATACTCCAACTGGCTTGTAATAAGTGTAAAACTGTGTAATAAGATAAGAAGTCGCTTTTAGTGAGGTCTAAATTTTTATTTGCTATAAATTCGCTATCATTTTTCCTATATTTTTGCAATAATAAATTAAAACAATCTTTTTTTTCGCACACGAAGATTTTTCCCCTTATTTTCAATAAAATTTGTAAGCGTCTGTTTAATTCATTTATACATAAATCAATATGTTTACACACAATATAAAGGAACGTTTTTGTAACCGTCAACCTTATCAGGCAGGATATTAGTAAAAATCTCTTTACTTTACAAAATCCTGCAATCTGTTTATTTTTTGCAAAATCCGTCAAAATAACGGAAAATTCGTAAAAAACTCTTTCTTTTAATTGGCAAAATCTGTTAAAAAACGGAAGGCACGTTTTGAATACAAATACTTTTTCGTACAATCGACAATTTTACAGAATTTCTGGTGACAGACTTTCTCTGTATATTCAATAGTTTTTTGTATTGCGTGCTGAGACACAAAGCATTTGTTTACTTCTTTTCTCGAAATGGGGAAAATTTTATATAATTTTTTTATAAAACATATTTAGGAATCGGAAAATCGCAAAAGACGCCACTTAAATATTTTTCAGTACGTTTAAGATTCAATTATATTTTAGATACTAACGTCTTGGCAAACAGATTTCATACTGTAAAATCACGAGATTTTTTTTTACCATTGCACACATATTCAGTATGTATTTGCATGCATGTTTTTACATGCGTATTATATGACAGAAAAAACATTATAATGATATATTTCCCTTTTGTATAACAATATATCGCGAATAGTGTAAAAAAATTTATCCTCGCTTTCATATTTTTATTTAAAAACACCTTTCATTCGCAAAGAATAGAGCAATATTTTTTTTATTCTTGAAACTTTAAATGTTTATTTGAAGATAGCGCCAAATAGTGAAGCTTTACATTGAAGAAAGAAAAATACTGAACAGCTATTCCTGATCTTGTTTATAAAAGAAAAGATGTCGAGAACTCCTTTTCCTCACTTTTGATCTGTTTTGTACGATGAGGTATTATAGCCCCGGGAGATAGAGTTTATTTCTTATTTGACAATAACCACTTATTTTGAAATTTTTCATTCATACCCTGAAGCAAAGCTATATTTCAGAAAAAGCGTGCACAATGGCCTCATTTAAAATTCAGTCTTCTAAAATTGATGCGTGATTTCTGGCTCTAGGTAAATAATGTCATTATGTTTTCCTTTTCCATTTTCTGTAAATATTATTGAAATCTGCCTTGTACTCAAATTTATTAATATGCATTGTTCGATTAAAAAGTCTGTTGAATAGAAATATAATACGTTACGAAATGCATAAATTAATGCAATAGATTTATGAGTTAAAATGAAATGCGAGTATTATAGCAATGAAATATATTTTAAATCTCATAAATAAATTATTTGAATGGATGAAATAAATTATTTCATTCAATTGCACAGTCAAAATAACACAACATATTAATATATACACTGGTAATTAATTTGTACACAATTTTTAATTAATTATTTGAACTGCATAAATAGAATACTTTTATTATAACAAAAGAAATACAATTGTTTTATACTTTAATTTATTGGTTTTAAGCAAGAAATTAAAAGATAAATGTTATACATTTTTAATATATATTTTTAGCATATTATATAGCTGAATGTAATTGAACATAATGCAGTCTTCCAATTTCAGAAGTTTAATTTAGCCCAGTTATAAATGTTAGTTTCAATATATTTTAATCAATGCAGACTATTGATTTTAAAAGGCCATGTTATTGCAAATTTAAAAACAAAGAAATTATAGTACTATTAGTTTAATATATATTGGCATATTATTTCATCGAGAGTTATGAAATATTTCTAGTAATATTAAATATTTAATTAAACAAGTTGATAATTTAAGCGTCATGGCTTGGACACATTATAATTCATAGTAAATTATAATAATTTATAACAGAAATAAAGGACATTTTTATCACAAGGAATATATTAACAGTAAAATTAAGAAAAAATTCACGTTACAAGACAGAAATACAAATTAAAAGTCACTAGTTATGTTTAGTACATTATTTGATACATTAAAATTAATCTTATGAGTAAATAAAACCGCTTGTTCAATTATAATTTAAATGATACAGCTACGTTGAATAAACTCTTAAAAACATAAAACACACTTTCTTCATATTAAAAAAATGTTTTATTCCATAAATAAGTTTAAACCATAAAAAAAGAAAAGTCTAATTATAACGGGAAAACAATTGGGGCGTGTGATCACATATCGCACAGAGGGTTTCGTTTAATATTTCATTCAAAAGAATTTATCCTTTCATTAATAAATCCAAATTCTAATTTTATAATTATTAAATTTTTATATAGATGGTAGCTCCAATAAATTAAATTTTTCAACAATTATAAAATGAAGTTATTTATTTTAATCGAATTAAAAATGTTCAAACCAAATGATTTAACCTTCCTACCCTGAATGGGTCTAATCGACACTTATCTATAATTTATTTTATACGATTCGAACCAGAACTTTTTTCGTAAAGAAAGCTAAATAATCGATACAGAGAAATAAATCAATTAAATATATTAAAATGTTTTAAATAACAATTCTGGTGTGAAATGTTTTTATCAAGATTGAGTAAAATTTGAACAGGGTAGGAAGGTTAAATAAAATCCAAAATTCCAAATTTATTGGAAATCCAAAATTGAAAAAAATTGTGGCGATATAAATAAAATTTCAAAATTCTAAAATGAAAAAAAAAATGTTTAAGCAAAATTCAAATTGATGAATCATTTTTAAAACACATTTTTAAAATAGAAAAAAAAATTAATTCCAAAAAATATTGTGAATATCAGTGATAAAAAAAAGAAAAATAAGATTTTTTTTTTTTATGCTTTTGAAAAATGGATTTTTTTCCTTTAAAAAATTAGTTAAATTTAGAGATATTATATGGCGTTGTTTAGTATATTTTAAAGGAAAATAAGCAATTTATATCCCTTTTAAATCAAGATACAGCTCCACAATTGGTGAAGGTGATGAATAATTTCTTCAGTAACAGTTTGTAAAAATTTAACTATGGATTTTCTTGAGTTATGTTTCATTGAATTACTACGAGGCTGACAATGGTTAAAAGAATTCTATTCTAGTAAATATTACTACCAGCTCATAGTCCGCTAATTTGTTGTTTCCTTACAATTAACTTTCAGCATATTATAAGTACTTTTCAACTTGTCTCTATATATTTTAGGGAAATTTTGCGTTTGGAGCCTTAGTAGTATCACCAGAGATTTCTCAATGGGTCAGTTTTAATCCTTTCAGAGATAAAGCATTTCTGTAGAAAAAAATATTAAAATGATGGAATAATATTGGTATTTATAAACAAGTTTATATCCAAGTAAATAAAAGCTTTTCTTTGCTTACATTACATAAAGAAAAATTTAATTACTCAATTCTTGTGACAATGTGCTTTTTGGAAATTTAAATTAAATTGCAAAAGTGTAACTTATATAAAATTACTATTACACTTTATATTTACATGCCAGCTAACAATATCCATGTGGGAAAACAATGTTATTTTAGCTTATATATGCATAAATAAAATGTGATATTCGTATGATTATGAGTCGCTGAATTGTTTAGAGATAAATTCATTAAAGAGAAAGAATTCTTTAAGCTAGAATCAAAGTATTGTGATTAAAAAATAAATGAGTATTATTTTTCATATTTAAATAAAACAAAGTGGGTTTGACAAATTTAATTCTTGAAATAAATTTTTGTGAGTGAAAACTTCGTTCAGTTATTGCCAAAAAAATGTATGTTATACAGAATTAAAAAGAATATGTTTTCAAAAATGGATGACATATCACATTTGTAATCAATTAACAACAAGGGTCTTACACACTTTATTCCTTTATCAGTGATTTCATACCAACTATCTTTTATTCATGTAATATTTCAAACTTAATCATTTGCATGGTTGTTTAAAATTTAACTTATTAAATTTAAAGAATGGAAAGTAGAAAAATAAATTATTTTTGTGATAAATTGAAAGACTGGAGTGACAGTACAATTAGAAAAAGACATTATAGAAAGAATGTATTAGCTTATAAATTAGTTTATTAAATAATGAAATAAAACTTCATCGAGTTGTAATGAATTTAGCTTCAGTCCTTCGCACAAAAAAATTGTTATATTCAAATCTCATTTTAAAATATTTTTTCAGTAAACGTTGTCACAATCTTTCTGTTTTTAGCAGAAACCTGAACGAATCTCACTGAGACAAGTTAAATTTAGAATATTAATTATTTACAGACATCTTTTGAACACGTCACATATTTAAGTTTATTCTAATTAGAATTACTTTTTATTGGATATTATAGGTATATTTTTAAAATAGCGATATTACTAAAAAAGAATTGAAATATTTCAGAATAAATTAAAATTATAAATAACGAAGTAAGTTTATGTGACTTGAAACATTTGAATACTACTTTAAGGCTCCACACTGAAAAAGATCAAGATGATAATGTAAAGTAAATGGGAACGTTCTTTTCAAACATCCCGTTCAAATTCTAATATTCTTTCATGATTTTTTCCGCATAGGATAGCTGAGGACGATCTACAACCGGCCTAGTTTTTACTTTTTCAATTTTGCTTATATATTTTTTATATTATGATAGTTTCAATTTAAGAACCGGTCCGGTTTTGAAATTTAAAGTATTTTTTTTTAAATCTGAAACCAAAATTGAAAAAGTAAAACATAGGCCGGTTGTGGATCGTCTTCAGATATCAGGGTGCGTAGTCTGGAAGGACCTTGTAAGGACCTTTTACCAGAATTTTTATAATGTAATATTTGTTTCATTTAATGAATATGAAATCCTTTTTCAGATCTAACAACCAGTACTTTAAAGAATTTCTGATACTAAAAGAATTAAAATCCTTTGAGTTTCTTGATCACTACGCACCCTGGATATCCTATGCAAAAAAATCATGTAAAAATATTAAAATTTGTTCGAGATATTTGAAAAGAACACTCCCATAGAGTTTACATTATCATCCGGGTCTTTTTCTGTGACTAGTTTTGCACCTTACAAAATTAATATTTTTTAACCTTTTGCACTGGAAAGGTGACACCCCACTCATCACTACTGCTGTCAGATAGATGTTCTTCTTAAATCGGGACGCCAAGTGTTTTGGACACCACTAATATCTTACAGTTTATTTCGCCCTCTTTTATCGCAGATTATTCGGCCATTAGAAAAGGCGAAAAAAATTAGTTTTAAATACTGGTGTCCAGAGCACTTGGAGCACCCATTAACGAGGAGCATTAGTGGTCAGTGAGTATCCGCTCTCGAATGCAAAAGGTTAATATATTCATTCACTATTCATTAAACAAATCAAATGCATGCAATCTTAATTTTGTGATGAGATAAAAAGTTGTGCATAAGAAAGCCTGGAAATTATCTCAATTTTATTTTATTCTTCATATGGCTGTTTATTTCTTATTAAATTGAAATTTACATGGATTACTTAAATTACAGTAAAAGTTTGAAGTTGTTTTAATTTGATATTTTGGATCACTGAATATTGCAAGAAAATTTTAATTAATATGCATGGATATGTCTAGATAAGAAATTTATATAAATATAGGTAAGAGCCAACACTAGTCACATGTTGTTATTAACAAACAAATGTTAAACGTAAATGAGACTGCTTTTAAAATTTTATGTTTTCAATTAAATTCGTTTAAATTATTGTTCTTGTGTTAAATAGCTGCAGTTGATGTCTAATTGGATATCTTTTAATTTTAATGATTTTAGTTGCAGTCTTTTCCACTGAAGAACTTTTTCAATTTGGAACCGTTTCAGAAACTGGAAATTTCTTAAGGAAACACTGCAACGGAATAGTAAAACTGCACCCTTTGCATATAGAATACAAATACTTATATAAAAGGATGATAAAAAGATAGAAATGGAAACAAAAAATTAAAAAAAATACTCCTGTTGATTAAATATAAGTTTTCAACTGCCGTTGTTAGCATAGTTTCTTACCACTAGAAGCGCCAGAAATTGAACTCATGTTTTATAAACATACTGTTCACTAGAATTTTTTTCTAACCTTTTGTAATTTATCTATTGAACTTATTGCCATTGGCGCCTCTAGTGTTAAGGGAGAAATTTAAATTCTGAAGTTGCAGAAACTTAGCTCCATGTAGAAATTTAACTTTGATATAATATCTGAGATTTACTATTATCATCTAGTCACATTTAACTTATTTTTCCTCTTTAATTGTTTCATTGCAAGTTTATTTTTTATTAGAAACCGCTGGAACATACAGCTATTGTTTTATTCTACTAATACCATTGTTAAGATAAAAATATTTACAATACACTTCTAGGATAACTTCGAAACAAATCTGCCACACAAAAAAGTTAATCTTGGGGTCAATAGAATATAAAAATAGGTCCAGCGGCAGCGGCGGCAAGGTCCCATTGTAATTCAGTAGTCAAATAATCGACAGTTAAGTAAATCAACCAGAAAGAAAAATGTTCTAAAACATTCCGTCATTAACTTATTCTAGACAATTGCTGTTTTTCTCATTTTCTATGAAAAGTTAATGACAAAATGTTTTAGAAGTTTTTCTCTCTTGTTACAGCGGTGTAACCAGAGTACGTTGCCCTAAAACAGTAACATTGTTGGGATATCTTCTCTTTGATTCAAAGCAGAAATTTTTCTGGTTTGATAAGGCGAACTAAATTAAATATATATATATATAGCAGTTATCAGAGTGTCTGTGCACCCACGCTAGTTACGCTACTGCCTTGGGTAACTTGATTACCGATTATTTTGAGTACTGAACTAGAATGGTATGTATGCCGCGGCTGCCGCTGGCGCCTATTTTTATTTACAATTGGCCCCATGATTCACATTTCTTGAGGTGGCCGGTCAGCTTCGACGATAGAATTTATAAAGCTTTTCATGTTTTTTTCTTTTCTAATTTTTGTGCAACAGAAGTACAGAACGGGTGTTCTGTAATAAAGTGTAAATTAAGCATCTACTATTAAAATTTTGATGTGTGTTTTGCATGAGATTTTCTGTTTTCTAAAGTATTTTATAATTTCGGATCAAGAAAATAGTTCATAACTCTTTCCAAGAAAAATATTGGTTTCGCTTCAGTGAAATTTCCATAAAGTCTTTATAGAAATTTTGTGAATTTTATAGATAATTCGCAAAATATAGGTTACATCGCCATCTGTCGGTGGAATATGAAAATAAACATCGATATTAAGCATAAAACATATTATTACATATATCCCGTTGCCAATTTAATGTGTTATACATTGTTTCAAATATTTTTCACACTTCTTGAACATTAATTTTGGTTTTATTTAAATGCAGACAAAACTTAAAGTGCACAAGTTATTTAATAATTATTAATACTATTTTTTATTCTTTGGAAATCTTATTTGAGATTCATTTTAAAATTATTTATTTAATATAAGACCTTTTTTAAGCTTTTACTGTTTTTAATAACTCAATATTAATTAATTTATATTGAAATGAACTTTTTAAATACTAAAATCGATTTATATTAAATAGCAAAGTATGATTTTATGTACATAAAAATAATTCATGCAAAACTGGTTAACTTGCATGATCTATGTATTTACACAACAAGGTCCTGATTGAATAAATTTTTCCTTGCCAATCTTTTTTTATTGATTTTGGATGATTATCTCTCATAAAAATTGTGGAAACAAATATTCTTTAGGCTGTTTTTTTATCTTAATGTATTCTATTTTCTTTTATTAATGAATTTACTTCTACGCATTTAGTATAATATGCACAGTTGTAGAACTACGAAAATTATTGGTGATGCTTAGTTCTAATATAATTATTTAAATATAAATATGAATTTTTAATTAAATAATATACTCGTTATTATTTACAAACCTTTTATAATGTAATCACAGCCAAAGTGGATTTCGAATAATGCCATCTTTGAGAATATAATTTTTGTTTTTAATATTTTCGTTAATATACAGTCGACTGTCGTTAATTCGAAATCGGATAAATGGAATATTCACTTAATTTGAATTTTCAGTCCCGAAATTTTCAAGGGTAGAATAACGTTAAAAATTTTCATTTATTCGAACTCATTTTCTCTTGACTTCGATTAATTCGAACTAAAGAGAATTCAGATTTTTCATTTTTCCTTACTTTCTCACGGACTTTAGATCCTTAAAATAACTTTATTTCCTTCATTTTTTTCAGAATTGTTCTGAAACTAATATATATATATATATATATATAATACCATTCATTTGATACACGCTTTCCTAATGCCTCGTTTGTCCATCAATGATGTCGCCAATCCTTGTTCCATTTTGCTTGATCCCAATCCCTTAATTAATTTACATATTTATATTATTAATTTTAGTCATATTTTGATTAAACTGCCGAAATAAATTAAGAAAAAACACAATAACGTTAATTCCTTTGTAAGTACCCTTTTAAATATATTTCGTTCTCATACTTTCCATAATTCGAAATCTGGATAATTTGAACATAGCTTGTGGCCCCGACGAGTTCGACTGAACGAGAGCCAACTATAAATATACATTAATTGATTTTCAGAAACTCAAACTCTTAGCATTTTAATTAAGAAAATAGCATTCAAAGGGAACGATGTTTTAATTGTTGTTTTTAAGTTTGAAAAAAAAAGTTAAAAAAGGTAAAATTCCAGCAAATAAGAAATTTGAAGCCCCCCCCCCCCCGATTACTTTAGAAATTGTTGGGATCGGAAACCACTGAACACGTAAAACTCTACAATATTAGGGTGTTCCAATGCCACACAAACATCAATTAGTCAATCCAGTTAAGAATTTCCTTTTTCAACACATTGCTTCTGGGTTTTCTGCATTCTGCCTACAAGTTGCTGACAATCTGTTTGCCTGCACATATTTTTAAAATTTATTTTATTATAAGCGAAATATGTAACTGTAGCATGTTCTTTTTTTCATTTAGTTTTATTGCAAATTCTTTTTTCAATGTTACCTAAAAACATTTTTTTAATGGGAGAAAATTATTAAATTGTCCCAATTTAATTTAGGAACAATTTTATAAGCTGTAGGTCTAAAGGCTATGGTTGAAACCAAAAAAAAAATATATATTTTTTATCTTTTTTTTTGTTATTAAAGTCGAGTTTATCTGAAAAAATTGGTATAAATAGACTGTTTTTTCTTATTGAGGGGGGTTAAGGGGGGTATGTTATGCGGATTATATTAAACGTTTTGTAAGTTGTCGATTCCAGTCATAGCCAGGTGTGTCAAGAAGAATGTCGAAAAGTTTTTTTTTAAGTGTGGGAAAACGTAAATAAAAATTTTTGTTTCATGAAAATCGTGTTTAATTCCCCCCCTACCCACTTTTTTTTTTTTTTTTTTTTTTTTTTTTTTTTTTTTTTACTAGAAATCATTTTTTTAAATCTGCCATTTCTGTGCCATAAAACACACCTTGCTGTTTCTTGAAAAATGCGTTTGACAAGGTTCGTCCAAGAATGCAGAAAATGGCCTTAATCTCAAAATTTATTTAACTTGGGGGAAATAGAAATAACTGGGGTGTTAAGGGACCTGGTTAATAAGAGGCGATGAAAAACCCCACACCAAATAAGGTGATCTGGTGTAATAATGCCAGGTGGGGTAATAACGCCAAGTGCTATAATATTATGCATAATTATGAAATAATCTGATAAATGACACCCATGTGCTTTGCGCAGGAGGGTTTTGAGTCATATAAATCGCAAAAATAGCTTAAAGTTAAATTGTTCTATTTGTAGGTCTTATTGCTTTTACAAGCAACTAAAATTAAAGCTTGAACTAAAATTTGCGGCATACGTTTTGTGATGTGAAGACTATTTTTTTTTATCCGGACATACTTTGTTTATTACATAAATTTGTAGTGCATTTCATGTACTTTCAAAATGTTGTAGAAAATTTTAGATATCTTCTCGAGATAATTTGCAATTTAAAATGTACTGCTCAATAAGTGTACCGGGGTAATCACGCAAATCCTTGGCATAAATACCCTGGTTGATTCCCAACAGTGGCAGAACTACATCCTAAATATTGATTCAAATAAACACAGTTAAAACTGTGCAATGTTTCTAATAATTCTATTCAAACGGTCCTTTTTAAGTAAAAAAAGCTTAGAATCTGATATTATTTTGCCCCCCCCCCACACCACACCTTTATTTTTCTTAAACTTTCACAAAAAATGAACATTTTTAATAGCTTAGAGTGCAGTTTGTCAATTTCTAGAGATGTAGAGTTTGTATTTTTAGAATTCGACAATCTACAGGCTATTATTCCATCTTATTTTATAGTTTTGTTTGCATGGCGTTATTGCCCACCTATATGGGTATGAAATCAATGGCATGGATCAAGAAATCAAGCCATTACATTTTATGAATATATATCTCTTAAATTATTTTTTTATATCGATAGTCAATAAGTTGCTGTATCAAATCCTATATTTGTTTGAAAAATACAATCTGAAACTAAGCCGTGAAAATTGGTAGAACCTTAACGTGGCGTTATTACCCCAGGATACCTTATTTAGCAAAAATGTAAAAGCTGGGCTAATATATTATTCTACGCTTAACTTACCGTTACCGTTTCAATAAAAATTATCGTTATTTTTATACATTAAAATTCTCAAAAACTAAATTTGAGAAGGTACACGATGGTCATAAAACAAAGCCTTCAAATTTAAAATTCAATAATCCCTTAGTCTTGCAGTATTTAAAGATGAAATGAAAGAAATCACATGATTCATAAGTTTCATACAGAGCTCATTCTGGATAATTAATATTTCTGTCTATCGAATGTACTGTGCCATTTAAAAATGTAAAATTTGCAGAAATTAGCTTATAAATAATTATCAGGACTTAGTACTGTCAGCCTGGTTGATTTCGTTTGTACGAAAAAAATAATAGAAGTATACAAGCAAAAAATTTATAAAAAATCTAATAACTTGAGAAGCTTAGGAATACTGGGAGTTTTAAAGAAATACAAGAATTCCACAAACAAGGAAGCTTACTTTACATAATATAATAATTATTTTTATGGCTTTTAGATTTTGTTATATAGCCTATAAAATTATATTGTTGTATGATCTTCTAAATTTTGAATGAGTGCAAAAGTTCTACCTGTTTTTTAGTGAAAGCATTTATGCGGAATACACAAATATTAAGCACCCATTAACACTCGCAAGCACCATCATTATGTATGAACTCTTGCCATCTGTCTGAGAGTAAGTGATTCCCACGCCGATAAAACTCATCTATTTTAGAATCAAAATACTGTTGTAACACCGTTTTTAGACTCCAAATCATGGAAAGTTCGGCAAACAAAGGCGATGTAAACAAAAAAGTTTATATATGGAAGATGTAAGGTCGGGTTTACGCCTGGTGAGGTAAAACGTTCCTATCAAAGCCCTGGAATTTTCCGATTTCTCAAAGCAATATGCGGTCTGGCTGTATCGTGGTGAAAGTGAAATCCTCTGCAATTGATGAGTGCAGGCCGCTCAGGCGTTAGTTTTGTACACTGTTAAAAATTTTGTGCTACTTTGAACCGAAATTTGGTGCTTAGTAGCTGCCACCATAAGATGGTGAAATCTTGTTCCAAGATTTGGAACTTCGGTTGAACCATAGTACCATTTTTTCAAATAATATGGTGTAAACTCGTTCCAAGATTTGGAGCTTCGATTGAACCATCCTATGGTAGCAGCTGGTAATAGCTGCGAGCACCAAATCTTGGTTCAAAGTAGCACGAAATTTTTAACAGTGTACACAGTTTGTCCGACTGGGTCAGTGTAGGTTTGAATTGGTCGTTTGGTTCGGTGCAAGGATTTTCTAGTTGATTATTCCCTTGGCATCGCACCAATCACTGAACAAAATATTATCGGAATGTTTAAATATATTGAACATCCTCTGCAGCACTCCTTCAAAGATCCATACTACGGTGCAGTATCCATCTCTCATTATCTGATAAATTTATGTTCAAAAATGTTTTTTATTGGTACAGGAAAGCAAAGAAATACATATGCTGATTCTCGCTTCACAATGCCTTGCCGTTAACTGATAAGGTATCCACTGATCATCTTGTTAAAAGAGCTAATTGCATACATCCGTCTTTCGACTGTTTATTATATATATATATATACTGAGAACGTTTCCACTAATTTTTCGTCTGTTGGATGTGGGCTATTTTTTCTGGCTGTGTTCAGATTATTGTCAAAAAGAATTGAAGAAAGTCCAGTTACCTATTGAATAATCGTGTTTAAAATTAATCTAATGTTTCTACTACATGCGATTCACATGCTTAGAGCCCATGGTAAGTTAAATTTCTCACTGAAGTGACAAAAGGAAAATGAAGTACGACTCAGGAAGAGAAAAATTTTGAAACAAAGAAGAAGCCTGTTTTAAACCGTTGTTTTCTTACTGAAGTGCAGGAACGTGTGTCATAAAATGCATCAGTGTGCGACCTGGTTAAGACTGTAATCACACAGCCATTTTTATCAAACTATGGCAATCTTTCATTCCAGAACATGACTATAACTGCCTGGACGAGTTCCTTTATACTAGTGAGACTTGCTAACAATCAATGGCTTAGACATATTGAAAGGTTCTTTAAGATACTCAAAGATTCATTTTCTTCAAAAATTGTTTCAAGCAATCCAATTTTATATCCCGAAAGTCTCCAATCTCATGCAGTTCCAATATTGGTGATTTTCTTTTTAATTTCCACTCAGGCACATGTGTGTATAATATTAGCTATAAATGTAAACTATTTCAGATCAGAGGGAATGCAGTCGCTGAACAATCAGTGAAGAATAATCAAACAACAATCTACAGCGTTTTCAAGTTAATAAAACTATTCTACCTAAATAATTATCTGATATTATGCAAGAAAAGTCGGTACCTAACTAAAGCTATCAAATAATTGAAGAAGACAATTTGAACATGTTCTGCACATCGGAGCAGTCCCCGGGACATTTCCAGTTTTTCTAGACATTCTAGACATTGTTGTAATTCTTTCTGAGTTTCGTTCAGTTAAGCTAACACGGAAAGAATCTAACTGATTGAAAAAAGCCTATTTTTTCAGACCCAATGAAATTTTATGCATGTGAGAAAAGAAAATTTATATATATATTAGGTTATCTTTAAATGCGTTAACACACTGTTGAAGGACTCCGGGATATGCTAATGTAGTTATCACTGTTAGAAAAAAAGAGCAATCAAGGTAAACTCTACTAACTCATACAGTTTCTCAGATGAAATTTTTATTTACTTATTAATACATGAAATTGCATAACAACGGAGCGAGGTAGCTAAACAGAAATAGAAAATTGCTCACCGGTCCCACAGAACGGGTCAAAACAATAAAAACAATAACAACAACAACAACAACAAAGCATTTTCCACAATATTTTGTGCTTTCCTTTTTAATACAGTTCAGGATATGCTATAATTAATAAAAAATGTAATTATACAATTTGCAAGATTTTGTGACACATTAGTGTGGTAATTTATAATTTAAAGACTTTTTTCCTTTTTTTATATATATATTAGGTTATCTTTAAATGCGTTAACACACTGTTGCAGGACTCCGGGATATGCTAATGTAGTTATCACTGTTAGAAAAAAAGAGCAATCAAGGTAAACTCTACTAACTCATACAATTTCACAGATGAGATTTTTATTTACTTATTAATACATGAAATTGCATAACAACGGAGTGAGGTAGCTAAACAGAAATAGAAAGTTGCTCACCGGTCCCACAGAACGGGTCAAAACAGTAAAAACAACAATAACAACAACAACAACAACAAAGCATTTTCCACAATATTTTGTGCTTTCCTTGTTAATACAGTTCAGGATATGCTATAATTAATTAAAAATGTAATTACACAATTTGCAAGATTTTGTGACACATTAGTGTGGCAATTTATAATTTGAAGACTTTTTTTCCTTTTTTGTTCCGAAAAAATATCGCAAATATTAAAAGCAGTGTCTTTATAGCATCTTTAAAAACTTTCGGCAGTGGTAAACATTTACAGAGTAATTAGTCCAAAGAAAATGTAAAGTAATAATCAAAAAACTCTTGATTAATCGCTAACCTTTTAATTACCAAATTTGAGGGTAAAAACAACGGCGTAGAAGTGAGGTAAAAACATGGTCCTAAGACCGTGTAGTTGCAATTAAAAGAGAGAGAAAATAAAGGGGGCTTAGATAATTGCATAGCCCCCAAAACAGATAAGGGATGGTCCGAGGGCGCAAGGAAGGGGCGCATCAGGCAGCCCCTGATTATGAATGGGCTGCGCACAATGGATGAACAGTGCGTTGTCATAGTAACGGGTCCATGTCTCCACCCACATTTCGTCGTCTCATCAGCTCCTAGGATAGAGTGTAACTTCAGTGGGCTTCTTCTCTGTTCTTCAGATGAGTCAGCATTTCTAAAAAGGAGGGATGATACTTTTCTATTACTTTTTTACATTTTCCAATTTCAATAAAAAGCATTTAAAAAGCGGATTTACGAAAGTTATAAGTATCTCAAAAATAAGTTCATGTTTAGTCGAATGAAAAAGTTGCGGTAAACTTTCAAGTTCATCTAAAATTACAACATATATATTTATAAAACCGTCTTGGTGAGAAAAAAAAATCAAAAGACGGGCATGAATATTTTAACCTATTTTTTCTGTAAAATACAAAATACCGTAATTTCGGGTGTATAAGCCGCGGATCAAACAATTCTTTTTCGACCCAGAAATTTTTTTTAAATGAATGTTACTTCTTAGATCGCCGTAAATACTTGTGTTCAATCACTAAATAAGTTTTCTGGGTCCAAAAAGAATTGTTTGAGCCGCGGCTTATACACCCGAAATTACGGTACTTATGAATACATACATATATATTAATGTTCTACATTTTTTTCAAAGTGTTTTCTCTGCATAAAAATTTTACTCAGTGCAAAAACACTAAAATACTAAAAAATATATGTATATATTTTTAAAGATGAGAATAAACTTTTGAACTTGAAGAAAAAAAAATAATTATATTTTTTAATGTATCAATTATTATTTTAATTAATTATTTAAAGTAAGATATGATAAACCAGTTACAAAAAAAAGTAAGCTAAAACTAATAATTAATTCCACGACAATTATGCATAATAAAAGAATTCACGTAATTTTATTCTTATATTTAAAAAACAAAAATAAGTAGCAAATTATTTGTAGATGCAAATACATTTTTATGAAAATATTAGAAAATGATTTTTTCTTTAAATTGGATGAATTAGTTATCCAAAAACTTTTTACTATTGCACTTTATAATTTTACAAATCTTCTAGCTTTTTAATAACAGTCTTTACATGTATTTTTATTTTTATTTATTATTATTTTTATTTATTTTTATTTTTATTTTTATTTTATTTTTTTGCTGAATATATGGTCGAATTAAAATTTATTGATATTTATTTTTATTTTTTATAAAACTTTAACTTATTTCGTTTCTGCCTCTTCTCTGTTACAAAACTTTTCTCGCTGATTTATTTTTTAATATTGTAGTTTATGTAATTTTGCACAGTGTTAAAAACTTTTCTGTGAAATTAGAGACAGACCTGCCAAGTCTCCGGCTTCTTGGATTCCAGTATTTTAAAAGAAAAATTTATTTTATTTCATTGGAATATTTAGGAGATTTCTCTAAGATAATACTTGTGTGAAAAAAGCCGGAGACATGGCATCTCTGTACAGAAAATCTACGGATAATCCATTATCTTAAGTGTTATGTAAATTTAAAGAGATTAGACAAACAGAGTTTCTGTTAAATAATAGACAAAATATTTAGTAAATTTACAATAGACTCTGTAAATTAGCATTGTTAAAAATACACAAGACTTCATTTGTAACGATTATAATTTGTTTTCAAAATAGGCGAATCCCTCAATCTTCATTGCGCCTGTATATTTTAACTGCTATATTGATAAATTTTTACAAAATCTGTTTCTAGCCGTAATGGGTTTGAACACGAGACCTCTTGACAGTCAATGAACGCTTTACAGGCTGAACTATTGGAGCTGTTGTTATTTTGTTCAAAATATGTCTTTTATTATACAGCGCGGTAAAATGTACTGTGAATTTCAAAATTTTTGTTTACAATATATACGTTAGAAAATTCGTAAACAGTTTATTTTAATTTATCTTAGATCGATACCTAAAACCTATTTTTTAATTAATTTTATTTATTTATCTAGTTTATGTAATAAATAAAAAAAATCAACAATGAATAAAATTGTCTAACTCATTTTTTACAACAATAATGTTAAAGAGAATTGTTCAAATTGTCGCATACAATTTATTTTTAATGCGCTATTTTTAAAAAGTATTACCAAGCTTCTGGAATAAGGAAAAGGAAAAATTGCAGATTGATTGTCGATAAGAACCCCCCACTATCTCCGAGGATAGGAATTTCCCCTTTCGGAATTATTCTAACTTTTAAAAAAATAATTTTTGAATTAAAGTTTCTTTTTAATAATTCTAATAATTGCAAACTAATTTTTAAAGTGTTTATTTTGAATTTTGAGTTTTAAAATAAAATAAAACTACCTTTAAGTAAAGACATGGAAATGCCTAAAGGGAATTGGATATAAGGGAACTATCTATAAAATGATAACCGAGAAACTCGATCGAATGCATTTAACCAAGAATTAGTGTGCATTTACTGAGAATCTCACTTTTTTCTGTGTTTTTACTGAATTTTTTAACAGTGTAAATAACACATTTTTCTACTTTAATATTCTTATCTCTTTAGATATTTCGCACACATTTGTCTTTGTGTTTTATATTTTCCCCTACTCTAAAATTACTTTATTGTATTTTACTAAAAGGAATTTTTTTGTTCATTTTGAAACAATGTTTTTATTTTATAGTTTTAATGTTAAAAAATGTAACATACACTCATAGTACTGTATATAATGCTATTTGTTACAATTTTGATAATAATTTTTCACCTAAATTTGCAATTATCAGGGTGGTGACCACTTCTATCAGGAAATTTGTCAGGTTGACCAGTGTATCCTTATAGAAAAAATTACCTTACATAGACGCGTGACTAAACAAGGAGTTTTTTTAATATATTTGTATTTACCTTGAAAAATCCCGCGATCGTTCGCCACGCTGTTATTTATACATTTCAGATTTATAAAAAGAAAAAAAATGTAACACTTATTCGATAAAAAAAATTCTATTTATTTGCGCTGCGCTTTTTAATATGTTTTATAATATTTTATAACGAATAATCTATGATAACCTTCACAATACTCCGAAACTTGAAACGATTGTAGGATCTTGAAATTTGAAGAGTATGTTTTAAAATGCGGCTATTACGAATATGTTTTAATTAAATTCAAAGTTGGATGAAATTTTATGATCGTATTCTTATTTAATTTATTTAAACATTTTACTGGGTATAGTCGACTGCAATGTGAACACAAGTGAACAAATCGTTTAAATTCATAAACTTTGCAGTGGCATCTATGTAAATTTATAGCTGCAAACACTTGTAGATTTTTGCAACCACTGCTTTTACAAAGTAACATTTATCTTGTTTAATCCCAAAAAATTAAGATTGAATAAGAAAAAAATCACTATTAAAACACTGGTAGCACAAATCAGTATTATTTGGAAATCTGTGATCACTTACGTGTTTTGACTATGAAAGTACTGATAAATCCACAAAATCCACTTAGGCCTGTAAAATATTGTTCACGCATGGATGTGTACTTACTTTACTATGACTGTAAAAGCAAAAAAAGCCTGTTTATATTAAATTAGGAAAAAACGATTAAGATGTCGTTAAAGATCTTCTAAAATCTCTGCATCATTTAATTTCAAAATAAATTTAACTAAATTTTTCTAAATACATACATGTTTTATAAATTTTAATTGCAATTAATTTCTCCTAATTGTACAGAACGGCGATTTTTCTCATCGTCAAACAACATAATCTGGTGACTAGACTGGTGACTAAGTGACTAGAAATTGTATGTGTGCATAGAATCAGATTGTTTAGTGAAGACACATTCAACAATCCCATATCTTAATTGTTTCATAATTTAATATAAACATCCAATTTTATTGTTAAAGCCAACTCTGATTAAATGTACACCAATTCGTAAGCAATATTTTAGACACTTAAGCTATATTTGCATTATCCGAACATGCTCTAATTAAAATACTTGATTAAGCCTATCTGATAAATATTACACATTTATTATACCACAATATTTTAACAGCAAAATTTGTCTAATTTTACTTTAGAAATTTAGCTAGATAAGGAAAATTTTACATTAGAAAAACAGTGGTAACAAAAATTCATAATATTTACAGCTATTTTAACTGTGACTGTATTTTTGGAATTTTGCGAATGAAAAGATGAAAAAGTTTTCCTAAACCCAATAATGTAAAATTATTATAAAAATAATGTAAAATTAAAAATAATGTAAATTTATAATAATGTAAAATTAAGTTTCAAGTTAACATGAAATCTACAATCTTTAAAATTAATCATTAAATACAGAGCGAGAATTTATTTTATCTATTTATTTATATATTTATTTTCAATATCTAAGAACTCTATATAAATGCCTCCATTAAAATACAGGAGTTCTGTGCATTTACACAGCAGGATAATAAACATGTTTTCAAAATTGAGTAAGTACACACAAGCATACATATAGGATTCGGAGAATAGACTGGATTTTAAAGGGAGGCAAAATAATCGGATTTTGAGTCGTGTCAACCATTTATTATTGTTTTGTGAATGCATATCATGATATTAAAAGAAGTTTGGCATTATTCAGTCATTTTCAACACTATTTTCTACTTTGTGCTATTGCACTTAAAAATATCTAAAACCAATCCACTGTATTAAATTCATATATTTCTAAAAAGAAGGAAAAGCAAATTTATAGAGAAATTCTGAAATGTTGTCTTTTACGGACATATGTGTCTTAAGCGCAAAATCTTGTTGGACGATAAAATGTAAATTACTATAATAACACTAGTATATGAGCCGTGTCCGAAAAATAAAAAACGATTTATTCCCGAGTGCCAATACAAAGTATACGTTAGTTAGAATTTTTTATAGACGTTGATAGTATATTTTCACAGTTGTTTCTAGAATAAATCGTGTTTTATTTTGCGTATGGGCAACGAATCATATGCCGGGTATCCGGTAAAAACATTTTCTATTGTAATTTTTATATAATATATAGATTTTAATGTAAATATATTGCATGATTCTAGGTCTAAATTGCTGAAGCCGTCATCGAAAAACAAAATGTAGCGCTGGATTGTAGTGCAGAAACTTCCTCTTCTCTTTTTGACAAGTTAGTTCAAATTTTATAAATATTTCTTTATATGTGTATTAGTCATTTTTTATTAATTTTTTGAAAATCCTTTATTATGTACATAACCCACAAGTTTCTTTAATTTAAAATATTTACATATATGCAAAAATTAAATTATATTCTATTAAATAAAACTATTGCTATTATTGTGTAATACAGAATAGTTGAACAAAGAAAAAGGAAGGCTCTCTTATCTTTTCTAGACATTATCTTTTCTATCTTTACACACTTACAGTTTATTTTTCTTTGTATCGGCCATGCAAAGAAAACAAATTCCCTATTAATCAGCAAAAATAAAGAGAATTTATGTGAAAGAAAAATACGTTCCATAAGATTTAGCTACTTTTTTAACTCATTCTGTATCATTTATAACTCATATAGAGATTGATGCATACACGTTTATAAATACAAGTATACGTATTAATTTTATAAATACAAGTATACGTATTAATTAAATAATAATATTGTATAATACTGTAAATAATCTTGAATATAAATAGACTTCATTACTTAAAAATTCTCTATGTATTTAACAATAATTGCTATTTAATTTTTTTTTATTTAGTTTGAGATAAAGGGACTGGGGAGACAAACCAAATTTATTGGGATAATTTTTCATAATTCTCAACGAAACATAAGTTAGAGAAATATATATATATGTATTATTGGCAGAATTTTATATATTACTTGTTTGTCAAAAAATATATTAAAAATTTCTGCTAAAAAATGAATCAACATATCAAAACATGTCACTTTTGTTTTATTTAAAGTATATAAATTGAAAATGTGATACCAATAGCTTTAATATTTTTTAATATTAAGAAGCTTTTGATGACGCGAAGTAAATACTATAATGCATGAGCATCAATATTAAATTTATATATGTATCGTAAAACAAAAACTTCTAAAACAAGAATGAAAACGTCAAGCATATATCAGGAAATACTTTCCAAAGCATTCAAAATATTGTAATAAAACTTAACTGCTTAATAAAATGAAAAATGAAGGCTTAGTAAAAACTGAATAAATAAATAAATAAAAAGAAAAAGAAAAATGCATAAAACATATGAAAATCTATTTCTTTGCAATTAACATCAATTTAAAAAAAACATCTAAATTATTTGCAGCCCTGTATATTATCTAAAGACTTGTATTTGTACTAAACATGCTACAATTCTTTTCAGGAAACACAAAACACTGTTGAAAGTTAATTTTCAGCAATTTCTATCAATAAAAGCATCAATCATGTTTTTATTGATATTTATAATCATGCTTTTATTGATATTGATATTGATTTATATTGCGTGAACGCAACCATAGTGTGTTCTGCGCAATGTAAAGCAATATTTGTGAAAGTCTCAAAAACATAGCTTGAAAATTCTGAAAATTATCTTTGATAAAATAAACTTAAATCTGTTGTTCACAAAAGGAAGCAAAAAGATGACGGGCTGTATCAAAATATATTAGTGCATGTAATATTGTGTATGCTATATTGACACTAATCAATGGATATATGGATGCAGCCCATACATTGATTTGATAAAATTTAATAATATATTGAATAACAGATATTTCATAGACTATATAAATAACTTATTTAACATTTTTGCTATCAGTAATAATATTTTCTATTTAAATTTATTGTTAAATTCGGAATTCACACATGAAATTTTATTTTCATGAGTGCTTGCATATTTAACTTAATTTTCAAAAATTATTTAATTATGTAATTTTTCTAACAGGTTTGGTAAAATATGTATTTAGAATAATTTTAGGCTCTACATTTCTTTATGTATGTGTATGCATAAAAATTAGATACAAGTATAGTTAGATTAAGGCAACATTATTTACTTCAAACGACATCTATTGTCGTTCATCCTATGACTGTACATTTAGATTTTTTTATCCGACCGACTGCGCAGTATTTTTAACGTTAAAAATTTTTTTAAAAAGAAAAAATAAGAAAAAATAAATAAAAATACTTTTTTTGTTTTTTCAACGTCTGTGCTTGACATTTAAGAATTCTAAATGTTAGTTCATGAATTTTATGTATTTATGCATTTTATGCATAAATTACACTACAAGAAATTGACACATTAATTTTTTAATAACTTATAAATTACTCACTATATACTTTTTAAAATATAAATAGGCTTGTATATGGGTTTAATGATGTGTCTGTGATGTTTTAGTTGATTTCAGTATATAATTTTTAAATTACGCTTACAAAAAACATCACAGCTGTATATTGAGTTCCCATATATTCAATAAAAATTTAAATCAATTTAAACAATCTACTACTTATATGTTATTGCAGATATTGTATAGGATATTTAATTCATATGTTTGACTTTTTTCATTAAGGATAAATATTGTCTATTTAAAATTATTGATGTATTCATTGATAACTTTCAAACTCACACATAACATTTTACTTTCACAAACTCATCACAATTTTTAACCATTGAATAACACGAGAAATAACAATTTCGTGAAAATTTATATTTAGAAAAATTTTCATTTTTTCATTTTTTGAGCATATATACATGCGCCTTAAAATGAGTGTTAGCATTGCGTTTTTTTATTTTATTCAAGTTTCAATATATTCATGGTTCCCTTTTAATTAAATATGATAAAAGAATCTGTCACGTCCAATCATCTGTAACTTTTTACTTTTTGCTACACGTATTTCAAATTTATTAAGTATAAGACGCTTTACTCCTGTTAATTATAACTTGTTTTTATGCTTGTTACATGCAACCGTTAAAATTTTAAGTATGTTTAACCATTGTAAACATCTTTTCATGGATTTTACTGTAATTTTATGTTTAACAATAATTAAAAATTTTTAAATTTTTAAAACGAATGGAGAAAATGAATGGCCCATCTGTTGAACAATTACTGTACATAAAGATTTAAAAAAATAAATTTTCAGGAAGTAAATAAATAAATTAAAAAATTGATATAATACTTGACACATTTATTGCGTATATAGCACAGATATTACTGCTTTCCATGATATTTTATTTTCATTTGTTTTCCATTTACACAAAAGTCTCTTTGGCTTAATTCATTAAGGTGTCACTTGTCAAAATATACAACGTCTCTACCTCCACCTATTCAATGAATCATCGTCTCTAGTAGACCATTAACCTGCGCGAACTGGGGCTTGCGGCTTCACGGGTCGTAGAAGAAGGTCTCATTGGGGTGGGAATAGAAATCTACTGTGGATGAATATATCACCCTCCCCCCATGTTCCTTTCTTTTTTTTGTATATATTTGAAAGAAAATATGTCGTATTTATATTTCATTAAAATAAATTTAGTCCCATATATCAAAGCAAATATCTCATTTTATATATTTGAATATTTTATAAGTATTTCTATTGTATATCTAAACGATTTTTTTAATTGATTGAATTTTATCATATTTTTATTATATATGAATGTCTGTTAGCTAAAAATTATGCTATATCGCTATTTCTAAATTACTGTTTTTAAAAAATTATAAATACTTTTTCAATGTTTCGGGTTATGTTTAAAAGAAAATAATGATTAATGATTGCCTAAATACATTATTTTGAGGTTTGACCTAGAAAGTGGATGTTAAAAAGTAATATTTTTACAAGTGTCGAGAATAATACATTTCTTCATTTAATAATTTACAGATTTCATATTTTGAAATGTGGTTTTCTTGAAAGAACTTGAAACGGTTTATAATTATATATAAGGTGTTACAGAGTTTACACAGAATCATGCATCAACATATTCTTTTAAATAATGTTGAGGCTACTCAATGTTACGTCGAATATGAGTTTCTGAATATTTTTTACATTCAAACAACGCCATAAACGGATATTAAATAATTACTTGTAGCCCGTGTCATAGATAATCCAAAATTGCTCTTAAAGCTTTTCGTAGCTTATGGAAGCAACTATGTGGGCCGAGCGAACATTCTGGAGAGGCTTGTGGCTTCGTCGCAATAAATGAACCTACATCACGAAGTAACATCAGTTTTGTTCACGACTTTATTAGACTGCAGCAATAAAAACTGAACACGAATAACACTATCTGTTATTCGTGACGTCATTCACGTACTTCTACAAAAAGAAAAAATAACTGAATTAATTAAGAAAAGCATTCTACTTCTGATAATTAAAAACCTATATAATTAACGAGCTTTTTACCAAAATTTATATATGACAATACAGTATTTCTTTGTTATAAAGATCTTATACTAATTTAGTCTTAATGTAGTGTTTTCTGCCACATAAGTGTAAACGATCGCAAAAATGAAATTGAAACCAATGAAAAAATGAGAACAAAGTAAAAGTATGGAATCAACATGCCATTCTTCCTAAGACGAAAAAGAAAAGTCTTGGATAATTCTACAACACAGCGCATTTTAAGTTGTATAGCTGTTTTCTACCTATATATAAAACGCGTTCTATTATATATAACACGCTTTCACATTTGCAATAAGTAATATAAATAAACACGATCGGATTATTCAAGCTTAAAAGAAATCAATTCGAGGAACAATTTAATTATTTATTTTCTCTTCTTCTTTACTCTTGCACTGCGAGAATTTTTAGACACATTTGGTTTTCATTTCAATAACATTGTTTAGAAACATACTATTACTGACAGTGCATATTTATATATGCATTGTTAGTAATAGTATGTAATTAACATTACATAATATATTTATTTATTTAACAGTGCACTAAAAGCTGTGCCATTTTTATCATTCGACAAACCTTTTCAAAATCTATAATAATACAGGGCTCGCACACTCCTTATATTTTGTAAAGACTCTTGCACCACTATTAATGATAAGAAAATTTATATTTAATTTTTAAGAAAGAGAATTCGCAACGACCTCCTCGATTCGCAATTTTCGTAATATTTTTCTGCAGTGAAATACATTGAAAATACTGTAAAAATTTAGTGGTAGAGCTGTGCGAACCCTGTAATAAGAAAGAAAATTAAAATAATCTATTTATAAGAGAAACAACCATTTTTTTTTCAATTTTTATTTTTGTTTCATTTTAGATATGACGACAAAATCCTATATTTCTTTTAATTCATAATTTTATTATTTCCTTTCCCTTTTTAAGTGAAAATATTTCTATTGAAGATTAATTATAAAACAAAATTAATTTGTTCATTATTTTTCATTTTTTAATAATGAGAAAGAAAGATTATTAAATTTTACCATTATTTTAATTTTGCCATCTTCTTTACATTAATGGGAATGAATTTTTTAATGGAATTTTTTAAGTGCTTATTAAGAAATATATTTACTGAATTTCAAAACTATAAAATTCAGTTTAGATAGATTCTACTTTCAAGTAAGGTCGCCATATCATGCGTATTCAGAATTTACAGTAAAAGATAGGTGAAAAATAAGATACTTTCGAATATTTGGGATGTAAAGAAGAAAGCGTCACGTGATTTGGCGAGAAGCACGTTTCTTCGCCAAAAGCAAACGATTTTAATGCAATCAAAAACTGATGGATTTTTAGAATGCATGTAAATGGTACGTAATGAATTTAAACATAAGCAATGAGAGAGTATAATATATTATATGGATTGCATGTGTATATATATGTATTACATATATACTGTTTGTTGCTGTTGTTATTTAATTTTTCACTTAAAAAATATTTTCATATACAAATAATTCACGTTGAGAAATTTTTTTCATACATTTAAGCGTATTCAACAGCAAAAGCCAAATGTTTTCATAGCAAAAAAAAAAAAAAAAAAAAAAAAAAAAAAAAAAAAAAAAAAAAACGAATCGACAATGCTCATTTGGAGTTTGAGCTTGAAATAATTTCAATTAATTTAAATTATCAATTTCGTTTTAAATAGTAAATCTTGTTGATTAAGTTTGAATATAAATACGTATAAATTTCTATGTAAAACATTATACATAAAACAAACTAAAGCTGACAAAAGTTATTTAAATAAAATTTATCGAAACAACTGCAGCATAAAACTTTTTTGTTCTTAGTTAAAGTGTAATTCAGATAAAAAATTATTATTTCAAAATGCATTCCATCGCCCTCCGACGAAAAATCACCAAATAAGGGTATCTTTATTTTTTTAAGGATGTTGTATGGCGTTTCCGCCGAAATTTTTGTTATAAACGCATATGTCCTCATGGGACGAACATTCTGAAACTTTTTCAGATTTCTCGGTGTATGGCCTTGTCAGTATGGTTCCTTGTCAGTTGAACTATTAGAAGTAAAATAGTCAATACTGCTTAACATCTTTAGCTCTATGACATACGCAGCAGCGTGCGTATTAACATAGCAAATAAAGCCTTTGTGCAAAAATGTTTAAAGATAGAAAACCAACGATTATAAATGCACAAATAAAGTAGGAAAAGGTAGCAAGCAGTCGTTTCGAATCTACTATGGAGATTCTTTATCAGTGCAAAACTCAGTGAGCTAGAAAAAACAAAACTGAGCAAAGAGACAGAGAAACAAAATTTTATATACCCGGTACGGAAACGATCCCGCCTAAAGGAAAACAACCAATGAAAAGAGAGCAGCCTAACAACTGGGTGGACAAGTAGCGATATCTACCGAAGAATAAACAAAACAAAAACTAAAAAGCGATTAAAAAATGAATTAAATTAAAGATTTACAAATGCTAGGAAAATAAGGCGTACTTGATATGTCATTGACTAAGGAGTGAGAATTTATAATGATGTGGTAAGATTCCCAAAAATTAAGATCAAGAATGGTAGGACACTTTTGGATGATGGTAGCAGAAGAAAAGTTAAACTTATGTTGTAAATACCAACAATGTTGAGCAATCGAAGAGCGTTTAAGCTCTTGATTTTTGACATACATTTCATGTTCCGTTAAACGAAATCTGAGAGCACGTTTAGTCTGACCAATATAAGAAAGGCCACATTGGCGAGAAATTTGGTAAATGCCCCAGTTATCTAAGCGATCAATGGGATGCTTAAGATTTGAATATTGAATATTGAAAATAAGATTGAATATAGATTCAATTCATAGAAAATTGAAAAAATCCACCCAATCTGAAAGAAAAAACTTTAATCCGAATTCCAATACTTTGTTGTTTTGCCTTTTTTTCTACAAAATCAGTCAGCAAGTTGCTAAAATTTTAAAAAGGTTCGATTTCAATGTTATTTTTTCTCCTGTTAATAAAATTGCCTTTTCAAATATTAAGCATCCCATTGATCGCTTAGATAAGTGGGGTATTTACCAAATTTCTTGCCAATGTGGCCTTTCTTATATTGGTCAGACTAAACGTGCTGTCAGATTTCGTTTAACGGAGCATAAAATGTGTGTCAAAAATCAAGAGCTTAAACTCTCTTCCATTGCTCAACATTGTTGGTCTTGTACTATCATGTACGCCTTATTTTCCTAGCATTTGGAAATCTTTAATTTAATTTTAAAAAAATTTCCTCGCTTTTTAGTTTTTGTTTTGTTTATTCTCCGGTAGATGTCGCTACTTGTCCACCCAGTTGTTAAGCTTCTCTCTTCTCATTGGTTGCTTTCCTTTAGGTGGGATCGTTTCCGTAGCGGGTATATAAGCCTGCGTCTCTCTGTCTCTTTGTGCAGTTTTGCTTTTTCTAGCTCGCTGAGTTTTGCACTGATGAAGAATCTCCATAGTAGATTCGAAACGGCTGTTTGCTACCTTTTCTTACTTTATTTGTGCATTTATAATCATCGGTTTTCTATCTTTAAAGCGTACGTGTTGTTTATTTTATCATTTTCGACAGTGACGTATGCAGCGTACTTCCTGATATCTAGCTGGCTTTTTAATTAGACACTCAGAATTCTCACAAGAAATTTTTGACTGTTATTTTTGCTTCGCTATGCTGTTGATTTAAAATAAATAAAGTAAAATAAAATTACAAATTAAATTTTGTGGTGTGAAATAAAAATTTCTACAATAAAAATTTTACATATATACAGCAATATTGGTGGCTTGTGACATACATTAGCTAGAAGCTCTAAAGCACAAGGTATTAATGTGTCATTGAACGCTTGTAATAAGACTGATAAAGCCCTTTCAAATTACACTATTATGTTACTAATGTAAATTTTACTTATTTATCTTTATTGTGTTGCTGGGATTAGAGTTTTTAACAGTCACACATTCCTGAAATAAATCTCGTGGATATAAACTAATCGTAGGGATAACTCTTATACTCTACATAATATCATATATTTTTAAATTTGTATAATTTGATTTTTTCAGCAGTATATTATCTGTGCAAATTAATTATAATGAAACAACAGAGCTCTTATAAGCATTTATTTATCATAAGATCATGATTAGAGAAAGAACATTAACCCATTAACGCCCAGCGTCCTCTTTTGAGGACGGTTACAAAAACAGCAAGAAAGCGGTTTTCCCACCAGTAAAGAGGAAGATAAATATATACCTTCTTTCACGAGACAGAATCCTCGATAAATATAGATAAAAGGTAATTTGGTTTTAAAAGTGGTGGGAAATACAAAATTTAAATTTTAGCGAAGAAAATAATTCGGGCGTTAATGGGTTAAAATGAATAGCAAACAAGATTAACACTCATATGTAGAGTGTAAAATTAAATCATAGATAACATTCCTTTTAAATAGGCCCATACAAAATATGCCCATAGTATATAGATAAAAATTTTTTATAATTCGGGAATAAAATAACGGAAAAAATCCATCAGTTAATGTAGAAATATCTTTGAAGGTAACTTAGGTTACATCTATATTAAAGTGTCCTTGTGACAGCATCTCACAATAAAAAAACGTGTATATATATATATATATATAGTCTCAAGTTAAAAAAAATACTAAAAACAACAAAAACTAAATAAAGATATCAAAATAAATCCTGTTCTAAATATTTTTTTACAAATGCAAGCATAGATTTGTCATTTCTACAGTTATTTAACAATATAACTTTTTTTTACCAATATTTCATTTACATGATAAAACTGTTAAATGTTAAGTTGTAAAATGTACTGTGTTCTGATACGTTTGAAAATTTCAGGTAAGACTTGAATTTTATTTGAATTTAAATTTTGATTAAATAACAATTTTACTCTGATTATATTCCTCAAAGAAAGATTGTCGTTATTTTTAAATCTGACTGAAATAATAATAATAAAAAAATAGCTACATCATTATGAATCGCTGACATTTAAATATTATTAATTGCTAGCAAGGTCAAAATCTTTTTGAAAAACGGATTTGCATATTTCATCATCGATAATTTACAATAATCATTAAATTACATTTCCACATTGTGTCTGGCATTTTAATTTGATTTATTAGCGAACAACAAACAGCTATTTTCAAAATTGGATTTGTATTCTTTTGTTCCTTTATTCGCAATTTGCTTCTCGATTTAATTACGGTTTCTTCTTATAGAGATTTTGCCGTTCTTCTTGACACGAGAGAAAATGAGTGTAGATAAATTATTCCAAGCAGTCACAATAAATACGATTTTAATTGGCTGCAGAGAACATTTTTATAATGATATACTCAAGTAACTTTACGTAATAACTCGGTTCTATCGAATATTTTTTAATCAGCTATATTTCAAATAAGATTTTTTTTTTAATCAATCAAAAATTTGCGTGAATATATATTAACACGTGAATTGAATGAACAAAAAGCGATTAATGAAACGTGTATAAATTTAGCTCAGTTTTACCCAATCTTTTACAGTCTTTTTTTTTTTTATTTGAAGGGCTTTACCAAATTTCTAGATAGGAAACATTTGTAATGACTGTTAAGTGTGTTCACGTTGTTTTGTGTACTGATGGCACTGATTTTGCATAGCAATGTTTACTTTGAAAATTCACTGAAATAATAATTAATGGATATTTTGGTGGATCTAGAATGATCAGTTTAGCCTATATGATTTTGATTATCGCAATAAAGGGACAATGATCTGGCTCTGATCGATGTCTGGCTGTGCGATCATTTGATGCCGCTGGAGTATCATTTTGGTTGTCGTCCATATTGGCCGCATTTAAACATTTTAATCATTTTACCCTTAATATAATTTTTCTACGTTTATCGTTTCACTGCCAACTGGGAATGTTACCTTAATGCAGTCATAGTATGTTACAAAGCTCAATTAAATAATCATGTTTATAAAAGTGTATTGACAACCAGTGGTTATGTTCACTTTCTAGTATTTTTACCTTCAATGAATTACATAGTTTATCATTTTAAACGATTTTATATTGGTATTTTAAAACTTAACTTCCCACCTAGTAAATTAGCTAACACAATTAGCTTTCCTAGCGTAATGCTTGTTTAAAAAATATTAGTAAAAATGTACAACGTGTTTTCAAAAAGTAAAGATTCGCTTTGGGCAACAGGATCGAAAATGCTTTAACCATTTATATACCGAATTATGAATTCATGAAAATTTTACATTCTAAAACAATTTACGTAAATTGTTTAAACTAAATTAAAAGATTTCCATAATAAATTTTAATAAATTTTTGAAGGACTGAAGGATTTAGAAATATTAATTTAAATTGAATTTACAGAGATTTTGTGCAATATTTATAACCCCACTCAAATCTTTTATTTTAAATTGTTTTCGTAGTATTTTGTAGAATTATAAAATGTACAAATATGATGTTCTTACAACATAAATATAGAAGCATTTCCAAATTCAAAAATCCCCACCCCCCCTGCTTCAGCGCCAAGAAAGCTAAAAAGTTATAAAGTCAAAAGAAATCACCCTTTTATAAATATCTTTGTTTTGTATAATCAATAATAGTCACTAATTTTAGAACGAGATAAAGTAATGTATCTGTAACTCATTCTAAACAGTATTACAACTAATCGACGCATTCAAAGAATTTTATAATAAGTAATTTTAATGGTACTTATAAGTACCGTCGGTAGATAAAGGGTTAATGAGAGCCTTGGCAACACATATTGCACCCCTGAACTTTTGACCTTTTCCTTGCAGTCATTCGTTATTTGTATGCTGAGTCTCTTTCGTGTAACACATGTATATATTCGCCGAGTCAATTGAAAACCTCGCCAAATGCATACGCTCGGTCTTACATTTTCTTCATGCAAAAAGCGTGCATCCAGCGGATAATCACAAAGAGTTTATTCTGCCTAAAGGAACATTATGCATCGAAAAAAGTTAGGAAATTGTATCGATTTTCAATGAAAATAACACCAATGATCAAGAACTCAGCACGGGTAGTAGGCAGCCTTACCGCCTTAACTCCTTGAAGGGCGCCGGTACATAATATATGCCACTTAATTTTAATTGCGAAATGCCACATTGACACCATAATTTTGAAATGAAAATTTTAATTCTATTAAGTATGTGAAGGAAAGTTGTAATTTATTTTAAAAGAAATCTGTCTTTAAATTCTGGTGTCATTCAATCATTTCAGCATTTTAAGAAAACAAATGCTTTGCCCCTCAAAGGGTTAACCTTGCATCCAAGGATTATCATTCGCTGGATGCACTGGATTTTTCCGAAGAAACATCATGCAGCGCAAAACTTCTACGTGAATAATGTGTTTACAATCCGAGTTTAAATGTGGTTGTGACAACAGGCGGTAAAATTCTATGACTGTGGGATAAAAAAAAGCGGGTGACCAGACTTAATAAATGCTTCGCAAATGACTACTGTTATATTGCAAAATAAGACATAAAATGTAATGGTCATTTTATTAATTATATGTTTTTAAATGAGTATGAGGCATTATATCCTTATGTTTTGAAAACCCCTCGTATTTTATAGAAAGCACATTCCATTATCTGATTATATAAATTTTGAAAACAAGCGAGATTTATTGCATTTTATGTCCAGTAATTATGATATAAAGATTCAGCATCCCATTCAATATAGCATTTTTATCATCATTAAATTTTGTTTATCAACTGTGTCCTCATTAATACTTATGCATGAATCAACTGCAAAAATAACAAAATATGCCTCCAAATAAGTTTAATAATGTAGCATTTCTTTATTCATAGTTCAAATTACAGAACATTCTGCTTAAATTAAAACGTCTGCTTTATTGTACTGTATATTACGCAATACTTTAGCGCAATAATGAATTTTCTTGGATCTTTCATTACAAAATTCCCGTTTCAGATTATATTGCAATATATCGTATAGTTTATCTCCGTTACACATTCTTTTGAAATGATCCTTGTTTAATTATATTTTTCCGTATATTTTAACAGTTTATTGGCAAACATTGTTTTTATGTAAAGCTTGTTGCGCATACCTTTAATGATTGCTATTTAATAATAATGTTAGCATTGTTTCTGTTGCAGTTATGTATATGGTGCCTCTATCCAAATTTGAAATTTTCTATTTTAATATTTTGAAATTATAATCGAATTAGTTCCCTTCGATAATAGATAGTGAAATGAAATTAGTTTCAATACTTTTGCCATTATACATAAAAACATTCAAAATAACTCCTCACTACTTTACGTACAATGTGTTTATGGTTGCCCTTTATTTTGTTCCTAAATAAGCCATAGTAACACCTATGATTTCAAACGACATTTGCATTGACACTTTTTATACAATCAGATTCATAAATGAAAATATATGGAAATTCAAATCTGTAAATATGTTTTGTATGCGAAAAATCAGTTTTATTTATATAATAAAAACAAAAAACTGTAGTAAAACATAAAAAACTAGTATTCCTCTAAATTAAAATGATTAAAATAGAAAATAGTAAATTAGGTGACATTCACGCATCATTCAATGCACTGGAACTTGCAAAAAGTGGGAATCTCTAATCTTTAAACAGCATATCCAGTGTATCTCAAGGCATGATCAATTGAATTCATGCCACTTTATGAGATTTAGGACGTACTTTCCGGACTAGTCTGTGCACTGATATATCCTTCTTCAAGATATGCATTCATGATGTCTGGTGCATAAAGAAAGTCTTTACTGTTCATAAACAAAATATTTTTATTCATTGTACTTAAAAAAATTATAAAAAGAAAGAAAGAAAAAGAGAGGAACGTATTGCTAATAAACCTCATTCCAGTATTTTATATTTGTTTAGTTTCTATCGAAATATAAAGTTTAGTTTACACATCATTAGAGTCACACTTGGCATAATATCTAAAATGAAATCATTAAATGGTATCCCTCTAGCTATAGTGAGTTTCACGTGCTTGTCAGATGTACATAAACGTAAGGACACTATTCACAAAATTTTAGATTCAGAGGAAATTATAAGATAGGACCTCTGATTCAACGCCCAATATTTATATGCTCTTTTCTTTATGATTACTGGCAATGGAATGCATATGACTTGTTTTCTAGCTTTCTAACCATGTTGTAGAAATTTGTATTAGTTAACTTAAGCTATCTTTGTCAATGTCACTTGATATAAGGTTGTCGTCAGGCAAGTAAATTTAAATGCATAAACTTCTTGTGCCCTGCCATCGAAATATTATTTTAGTCGTCTAAAGAAGTCAAGCATTTACAAAGTACTTCCTATTATGCTCTTAAAATGCCTGCTCCTCTTTTGACGTATCTGTAACCTTCATTAACAAAATCAATGTACACTGTAAACATTTTAAACGAGAAATAGTGATCCAATTGGCATCGAATTTTAGTTCCCTGGGATATAAGAATATATCAAGAGTACCGTATTACTACATATGCCAAGCAATAATGTTTTTGTTTACTTTGATGGGTACATTTACCTGTTCTATGAGTTTGAGTTATTACGATTATTTATTTACATCGATTATCAAATCATTTAAAATGCAATTAAAACGCGTACTACCATTATTAATCTACTTTTGACATAACTGTCTTCTTTATAAAAGTTGCTGTCCCCATCAAGCGAAAAGCGCGCGAGCAAATTCTGTTTCTATGGGGAAGTTATTTTCTAGTATCTGATTTAAATTTCAGCATTTTAATTTTTTTTTCACTGGATAGCTGAGGCGCATCTCTACATTGCTCTGTTTTTAGTTTTTCGATTTTGGTTGCAGATATTTTTGTAAATTTTGTTTCGCTTTCAAAACCGGTTCTGAAATACAACGTGTGATTCTAAAAAATACCTTCGGCCAAAAGCGAATAAGTATAAAATTAGTGAGTAAAGATACACCTCAGCTATCAATTCAAAAACAATGATTTAAAAATGTCGGAATACAATATATATATATATATATATATATATATATATTTCCCATAGGATTAGCATTAGGTCGCGAGAGCTTCGTTTTCCAGAAGCAGAAGTCTTAACAAAATCAATCCAATTAGCACGCACATTTTCCAAACGATATGGTTTTAATTGGTTTAGAATTTTATTGCCCTGCTACCATCATCACATGATACAACATAACGCCAAGAATAGCGTACCGTGTCGGTAGATTATAAGTACCGTCGGTAGATAAAGATTTAAACCAAACGACTTTATCCGGGATGCAAAACGCCATAAATGGCTGATCGGCTACTAAAAGTTTCTTCTGTTCTTCTCCTTACTTAATGACAGAGTTTCTGTAATTTAATAAGTTGAAGAATACTATTGAAATTTATTAGTGGAAATCAGCTATTTCTGGCGCAGCGCTTTCCTCTCTGTTTTGCTTTAAACTGCTTCACTTTTTTTCTTATTTTTCTGCTTACATTAAACAGTTTTATGTAACATAAATTATCGTGATTATTTATTTATGAACTATTAAGAAAACGAAGATTAAACAATGATTATAACTTTACCTCTATTTATCTAATAGTCTAAAATTAATTACATTTGACATTCTATTAAAAATTTAAATAATAGCTAATATGATTTTTATTATAGATTTAAAAAATTTTAAAAGGTCAGAAATTTTTGTCGATTTGTCTAATCGGCAAAATCATGACAATAATATACAAGTTATTAGATATAATGTCTCACGTTGTTTTGGTTACGATGTTTATTACATTTATATTTTCTGCAAGTAGTTAAAAAAAGTAAAAGAGAAACAGTGCAAGCAAATGGTCATAACATTTTAAATTCTTCATCACTGAAAAGTATGAGTGCCAACAGTGACTCAAATAAAATACCGTAATTTCGGGTGTATAAGCCGCGGATCAAACAATTCTTTTTGGACCCAGAAATCTTATTTAGTGATTGAAGACAAATATTTACGGCGATCTAACTAGTTATATTTGTTTCTTTAAAAATTCTGGGTCTAAAAAGAATTGTTTGATCTGCGGCTTATACACCCGAAATTACGGTAATCGCTATTGAGCTTTACTACTATGATACATTATTTGCTGCTTAATTGCGTTATCTCAAATATACAGACTCCTGAGTAGTAACGTTAATATATTAAAGAAATATATTTCTTTCCAATATCCGTAAATACCAAATCATTACTATAAAATTGTAATTACGCTAAAACTTTATTGAAGATATAAATTGTAAAACAAAAACAGAAGTTTTTCTGGAATAATAGCTCATATGGCGGAAATCGAAGAAAATTTTTCAAACCTTTCAAATTACTTTTCATAATATGGCATTTCATATAACATGCGAGAACAAGAACAATTTTAATTAGCGAAATTCTGAAACTCACCTCGAATAATCGTATCACAATATCATTTAAAATTTGTCATTTCGTTCAAAAATTGCAACTACTCAAAGAAATTAAATATACTTCATGATACGACTAATGAATTCATATTACAATTTTTATATCCTTTTATCAAAATACTAAGTTGCATAAACATAGATCCATTTTTAAATTGCTCATTTTCAATCTAAAACCCATCATTTTACGATATAGTTAATTAATTTTAAACCTGAAGAAGTTCCTTTTATTTTATTATATTCCGAGTATTTTGGAAATGTTGCATATTTCATTACCTAAAAGCTTCTACAAAATTTCTCTTTAGACAATGAAGTGTAAGTTTCTGCAAGAATTTATAGAAACATTATTTCTTTTTCCTTTAAAATGAATATTAAATATTCATAAATACGATTTGTTTCGCATTTTGTCATCAATATTATTTCGCTTTATTAAGTCGGAGGTGTCTGTATTTAAACATGGTAAAGATTATTATTTGTTAATAAAGAAACAAAAGGAATAGTGTCCTGCTAAGATATAGTTATTTACAAAACAGAAAGTTGTGAAATTAAAAATACAGCACTACAAAACAACTCATTAAATAAATATTTTAGCAATTGGTTAGAAATTGTCAAATTAGGATATTTATGTATAAACCAATTTGTGCAGATCTCAGTTTTCAAATTTTAATTAAATGCTTTGCTCTTTTTTATGTCACGATCCTAAATGCAAAATTGCTGCATATTAATACATGATACATTATATGATAAATTAATATATGATAAAATAACTCACTGGGTAAAATCATTATTTGTTGTACATATTTCGTAAAGTGCAATTTAGGAAAGAAATGCTACAGTAGTTATTATATGCTACAGTATCAAGTTACAAAAGTAGCTACAGAAGATAATTTCAGAAATTTACTTTCAAAAGTAGCTAGATTCAGTATAAATTTCAGTTATCCTAAATTGGTTATTTATACGGCTGCTAATTCCAACGGTATTAATTAGTTGTCCAGTATATCGTTATTTATATCCTTAAGTTTCAGTTAGCCTCAATGTTAGTTTTTATATCGTGTATCTTCATTTTGTTCGTCATTTCAACATCTTCATTTCAACATTTTTGTATAGCTAAGGTATTGATTTTGTGTTTTTGAAAAATAACGATAAAGCCAAACTCGTCGTCATGTACCGTTTCAAATGAAAATGCATACCTATCAACTTAAAGGTTTTTGTTTGTTACTACTATTTACAAATAATAATGTCATATTTATTTAATTGTAAAATTTCCGCAAGTAAATAAAGTGAATATTACTATATCCAGGGGTCGCAGCATCCCTAAAGTTTTCGCACTTTTCTACCAGTACTTTAAATCAAAAATCTTTCTCTCAGATTTCTTTAACATTTACAATTATTTAAATTCTACAATAAATATTATCGTTTTTAAATTCTGGTAGGAAGAGCGCAAATTTTAGGGACGCTGCGACCCCTGTATATCGAAACAAAATATATCGAATCGAAATGTATCTAAAATAATTTATAATCCTTTGAAAATGTAAGAAATATCTATTTTTCTGTTTTTGTATACTGAAACTACTTCTATATGCATATTTTAATGAAATATGATTAAATTATAGGTAAACAAAAGTCAGCAATTAATGTATTAACTCATATTTGTACAGGGTGTTTAAAAAATGACCGGTATATTTGAAAAATCAATAAAAATTGAACGGGCAGCGATAGAAATATACCGTTTGTTGCAATATGCTTCGGACAATAGCACATTTTCAGGCAGAAAACTTTCAAATTAGTTACAATTTTCAACAACAAATGGCGCTGCAGGTAATTTGAAAGATATAGAAGAAAACCCAGTCTGTCAATTTGACATTCTGTAAATTGACTTTTTGTTGTAGCGTGTGCTGGTCACAGATTGCAAGTTTGCTGTGCAAAAGGGTTTTATCCTTAGAACAGAGGATTTTTTATTTGAAAGACCACGTGTACCACAATCCAGAAACAACTGAACAACTGAAGCACTACATCTCTTCTGCATGTGAAGCCATCCCGCATGATTTACAAAGGTTTCTGATAATTTTGTTCAGAGACTACGCCATATTATTGCTGCGCATGGTGGATATGTTGAAAATATAGTACTTTATATTTTCCAGACTGTAGCGCCGTCTGTTGTTCAAAATTGTAACTAATTTCGGAAGCTTGTCTGCCTGAAAATTTACTGTTATCCCAGGCATATTGCAACTAACGGTGTACTTCTATCGCTGTCCGTTTAGTTTTTATTGATTTTTCAAATATACCGGTCATTTTTGAAACACCCTGTATGAACATACATTTTTTAAATAGCAGGTGATTCAAATATCCAAAGCAAAGGTATCTCAAGGTAAAAATTATTTATGGAGGGTTTACAGATATTATAATACAGTGCCAGAAAAAAGCAGATATTCCTGTAAACTTAATGAAAGCATACGCAGTTATGAATGTATCGGCAATTATTAAAATATACAGTACCAGCAAAAAAAAAAAAAAAAAAAAAAAAAAAAAAAAAAAAACTTGACACTTATTGAGAAATGTGAACTTTGTGACAGATTGTCCTTAATCATACATTCATTTGTAATGTTTCTTTTTTATTTTCACACTTGTTATAAATGATATTAAAGTCACGTTGTAAAAATATATCAGTTTTGGCAGAATTCCTTCTCGGTCTTTTTGAACCTATTTTTCGCTTTGATGTTTTTTGCCGTGTGCTAAATCGGTCTTGCCATTTTAAAGACATAGACAGTTTGCTCTGATGCTTGTAAAACTAAGGCTTTACAACTTACAGGAATATTTTGTTGTGTTAAAGTCAAAGCACGAGGTTTTTCAACAATTCCAAGATTTTTACGTCGATTATGTGCACTAGAAGAGTTTCTTCTTTTAGAGAAAATAATTAAAGAAATCCCTCTTTTCAAGCTACTATCAGATCTAAATAATAAAGGCGGAACTCTAAATCTTATTAAGCTGCTAATAAGCTGCCACCACTCCATGTAACTAACGCGTGACAAAAACTTTCACCTATCTATTTTATTTAAAACTAGAAAAAAGACAATAAAACATTCGGACATTGATATTGTGGCTTAACTGTCACGATTTTTTTTACTGGCAATGTATTGATAATACTGTTACTTATGATTTATAGATGAACGTTTTCTAGAGGTGGCAAAAGTTTTCTAGCTTTTTTGTACAAACATGTTATTTTCGATAGTCTTATAATTAAAAATATCACTCTAAGTGATTTTTAGTAGCTTTATGGCCGTCATTAACGCAATTGACGTATTTGACGTATTGGTAATTTTGCATTGTGTTAGTCATAATGCATGCTACCCAACCGTGGTGTTAACTGGAGAAGAAACCCCGCCGTGACAGCGTATTTTTTGCCTGTTTTCCATCATGCCATGCAAACTTTTCTCACAGAGATTATTAATCCACAAACAGCAAGTCTATCCATAGATATTTTTTAAGTGGGTTTTTAATTTGTTCAGGACTGCTGAAATATGCGGTACTATCGAGTTATTACGAATCCGTATTATAACTAATCTCATGCTCATAAAAATACTGCTTCAAAATAATTATTAACAGAAAAATCCAGTTTTCGTATTAAATTTATAAACAGAATTATCACTTCTAAATATACGTGTTTTGTTTTCTTTCATTTACGAGCCTTTTACCACGTTTTAGGTATTAGTCCGTATAACTAATCCCTTTCTCATAGAAATACTGCTTCAAAATAATCATTAACAGAAAAATCCAGTTTTCGTATTAAACTTATAAGTAGAATTATCACCTCTAAATATACATGTTTTGTTTTCTTTCATTTCTTAGCGGCAAATTATAACGACATCTTTCCCGTTTATTGCAATTTTGATTGTCCAGTTGTCTTTTGAGAAGTTTTCCGGATTCCAGCAGTGGAAATGATCTGAACGATTTCTTCAAAGGAGAAAGAAAAGATGTTTTCAACTCAATGTTTTATTCGCTTCGCTTTGCGAACAAGTCAGAGGGAGAATTTTCTTGCCTACGTAGATTATCAAAATGATTGAATCTGCATTCGAATTCAAATCCTCTCATAGATATTAGGCATTTGCATAACAATATGTATGATATACATCCTTCTTGAGAAGAACAACCATTTCGTATTCTCTACGGATGATCGGAAAAGCAGAATTTCTGAGGCTCGATTTGAATGTTTTATTAATTTTGTTAGATACACATATTGAAAAAGCGATTTTTTAGAATCTTTGAATCTTTTATTGCATGGTGTACTTCCATGAATGATGTGCAACCAGTCGAGAAAAAGATGATTGAAAGGATAAAAATGTATATAAAATACTTTTCTGCAGGCGTTCTTGTATTATGAGATATAAACTGGGGTATAAGCCTCGAAAATCGTATAAATGTACGAAAAATGCGAATATGGTATAAATATATTTACTTTAAATAGTAGGTTTCAAATTTATAAGCTTCATTCAGTTTTCCATGTTGGCCAAATGAAAAAATATATGCGTCTTTTATGTGAATAGGAAAAGAAAAAGCCTCTAGTGAATTGTTTAAGTAATAGTCTTGTTTTATTTTTTATGTTTTAAATTTTTATCATATTTATGCTTTTATGAAATATTTAAATAGAAAACAAAGACTATACATTTAAAACATTTAATTATTAGTTTTGTTTTTACTAAATAACAGTTATTTGCTTACATTACATATTTACTAGTTTCATTCGGATTAGTCCTTTCCGACACAGATGTCCCTCTCCGGGCACACTTAATTTTAATTTCAAACTTACAAACTGTACCAATAATACTTTAATAAAATTTTGTTTTTAAAATGAAAGCTTAGGAAGGAAGGAGGATTAAGGAACTTTGAATTCCTAAAAAAGGGATTTGTAAATTCCGGCGTTAGCCGATAATTTCGCATATTACTAACAGAATTTATCGGTGTTGGAAAGAGTTAAAGTCTGCACTCCCCCTCCCCACAACTACTTAATTTCAGAAATTATAAAAAATTAAAAATTAAAATATAAATTAAAAACTAAAATAAGATTTTTGAATATCACATAAACATGTGAAATACTCGCCTGTAATAATTCAAGTTTTTCGTTTTTAGTCAAATTTATGAACTTTACTGATATTACTTGTCTGAAAAAAGAGCATATAATAGTTAGTTTTATCCTGAACTTTTTATTATGTTTTAATTAATTAGATATTTTTATGTACAATATCTAAATTAAAACTTCTTGTTTCTTTAGTTTTTTTTCTATTGTATTTGCTAAACTATAAAAGGTATACAAACTTAGATACGTTTTATGTTACATCTCATGTTTTTGTTTCTCTACCGTTTCAAAAGAATCAGTTCTTCACAAATTTTATTATTCTAAAAAGTAAATGAATGAGATTAAATTTTAAACCAATTATTATAAATTTAAAAATGGCTGATATTTCCTAATTTTCTTTTTTAATCTACTCATCTTTCATGAATAATTTCAATTAATTTTTTTTCTCTTATATTAAAAAAATAAGAGAACACTACATCAAGAAGATTTTAAAATCCAAACTGTACACTTTTTGTATATTGTATTTTGTTTGAAAATGTATGAAATTCACAGATGATTTTATTCAAAACATTTGTTAATGGAATAGTTTTTTCCTTTTTCGGCAAAGACAGAAAATGTTGTCAAACTTAGCGTTTAGCACCAAATTTCGGACTCACGAGCGCAAAAGATGAAAGAAACTGCTGTAACGAAATAAAAAAAAACTCTGATAACTCAAGATATATTTAATTTAATGAAAATCTGTTATATATCACTAAAATCACTTTGATTATAAATCACTTCAGTAATTACTGCAGCAGGTGTCACGCTTTTTAGTTTATAAATGAATTCAGAATGTTTCAGAAAATTCCCCACAAATATAATTTTTTTTTACAACTGTGGAATTGATAACGTTAAATAGCGATTTTTGCTTATCTAAAATATCTAAACTAATTTTAAAATATCATCTCTTGTAAATCCAAAAAATCTTCATCTTTGGCTTACCCGCATATACATATTATAGTCATTTTTTAGGACATTTTCCTTTTGTTTTTATTAACATACCTTCAAAATACAGATATCATCATGCAACTCGAATAAAGCAAAGCAACGATGGAAAAAAAAATCAAAATCAGGAGTCATATACGACCCAACGGTTTAAAATAAATTAAACAAAGTTCATTTATAAACTCCTGCTAGAACCTTTCATCACGCATAGGTACGTGATTTCATAAATTTTTCATACAGCAACTAATTCGTGTAACGGACCAGTTATAATATTCTGTAGGATAATATTAAAGTATCTCATTGCATTTTTAACTTAATTATTTATTATTCTTGCAATTTAAAATGGTTCAAAAATTTATAATAATTTATAATAATAAATTTGTAATATTATTTTATATATATTATTAATTTAAATTTATAATAATATTCGTTTTCTTAGAGAAAAATGTATCTTCGTTATCCCCGTTTGGGTATGATATTATTTACTATTACCTTTTTTATGTGTAGCTTTTGTTGCATAGTCATTCCACTGCTTTCTAGAAAACAATTATATGACTATATTATGGATCATTCTCATTGGACAGTATAATAGATATTTAAAGTCAAGAGACATATAAAATTAACCGGCTTAAAATAAATTAAACATAGTTCATTTAAAAATGCTAAAACCTTTCCTCACGCATAGATACGTGATTTCATAAATACTTCATACAACAATTAATGCGTGAAATGGCCCAGTTATAATATCCCATAGGGTAATATTAAAGTAATTCACTGCATTTTTAACATTTATTTATTATTCTTGCACTTTAAAATGGTACGAAAATTTATATTAATTATGTCACTGATAATAGTTTATTTATGACTACGCAAAATGCATTCGTTTTCTTAGAGAAAAAATGTATCTTCGTTATCAGTGTTTGGGTATGATATTATTCACTGTCAGGTTTTATACATGTAGATTTTGTTGTATAGCCATTCTACAACTTTCTAGAAAACGATTACATGACTATATTATGGAGCATTCTCATTGGCCAGAATACAGATATTTTATAAAAGCGTTGGAGCTATACAGCAAAAACTACTGATTTTCAACAATATTTTACGCAACGGATGAAAATTTTTGAACTTTGCAAGTAATCGTTATGCTCTGTTATGAATAATAAATAAAATATTTGGTGTGTGCATATTCATATATCTAGCAAAATTATTCACATGTAAATCACGTATTTGCCATGTAAATAACAATTTTAGCAATAGACGTATATTAAGAATAAATATTTTAATAATACATTAATAACAATAAAAATAATGAACAATCAATAAACAAACTTCATATTCTGTTCCCTTTTACATAAAAAGTCCTTTATTAGACTTTGCTGCATACTGCCCAACAATTGTTGTTGTTGTTATGTTCTTTGTGTTACGAATTTTGAGTGCAGGCTTCTAACAGAGTGGAGTCAAAATTCGATCATTTGAAAAATGCAATGCATATATCTTATTTTTAATGCACAAAATTCAATGAAACACAAATATACCTTTAGAATATATTTAATTTTTGCACTGTGAAAGCAGATATTGAAGTATTAACATGTAACAGATACCAGAATATTTTGAGATTGGCACATCCGATAAATTTTCAAATTGTAACGCTTACTTTTCACACTTGATTTCTGTTTCTTGGATAGAATAGCTCGGTATGGAAGTTTCTGTATTTTTGTTAAATTTTTAGTTAGAAAAGGTCAACATTTGAGTATATTAATTTTAAATTAGCATGACAAACCTAAAATAAAAAAATTAATGCTAAAAAGAAAATCTCTAATTAAAAGGAAAAAACTGTAAATTTTGGCTTTAGCTTAAAACTGCTTAATTAATAGAAAATATCTGTAATTTTCCATAAACTGTAATTTTCTTTTTTAAAGCGTTATCTCAAATTTTTATTTTTGTGAGCCAATGATAACGTTTTATGTAAGAGCTCCTTTAAAATACATATATATAGATTGGGCATGAATTATTTTCTGATTCTTAAGTTTTTATTTAAGAAGACGATGGAAATATTGTTCCATATTCTTAAGTACAATTTTAAAAGTTTTGAATGGTACAAAAAATGTTACACATCTGTAAAAGTGCAACACAAAATTTATAGTTTAGCATCAAATAATAACATAAGAACTTTTTTTAATTCATCAGAAGTTCTTAGTGAAGTTTCTAACATATGGTTGTCGAACTGTGCATTCATAATTCATTAATTACTTTTTGATAAATCTGATGAAGCACCTTTACGGATATGCAACTTTATTAATGTTATTAAAAATACTTTTTTAGGAATTTACTTTATAAATACGTATCAATATTTTTCGTCATGGTTTTAAATCGAAAGTTATCAGATAAGGAAATCCCGACAATAATTTATAAACAACATGTTTAAATGCCATTAATAAGAAATGATGTCGTTGATAATTTATCTCATTTGTGTTATATACTTTTAAATATATCTTTAAAAAAACTCGATACGAAAAAGACACGATAATACTTGTAATAGTATTTTCTACCTCATGTTCAAAGAAAAAAGTCACTATCAGTTTTATCGAATACCGTAACTTCTTAATATTAAATATTTAACTAGTTTTTCAAATTTATACTTAAATGTTTATGATTAATTTTCTTTTTTGATAGTTTGTTAGAAAAGCTAAATTAATTTGCATATGTATATTTATAAATATTTAGTAATACCACTTACTATATTTTTATAAATATTTAGTAATATTTTATGAAAATATAGTAAGAGTTTGCAAAAAATATTTTTAATTAATGATAAAAAATATTTTTTCTGTTTAAAACATGTATAAAAGCAGCGTATGAAACCATTATATTCCTACTCAAACAAATTCAATTCTAAACTAAGGTATATCCTTTAAGAGAAAAAATATATTAGCATAAATATAAAACATTAATTTGTAAGAAGTTTTAATTTTTTTTTTCATTCAATTAAACTCATTCCTTTTTTCGAAAAAATAATGAGCTAAATTCAAAACAGAGCCACGAGTTTCACTAAATAGCTTTAAAAATCTATTTATAAGTCCACGTAATTATCTACTAAATATGTGCAACGAAGTACAATGGCTTAATTCTTTGATAGACAATGTTATCACGCGTTTCATAATAAACAGTTATCAGATAAAATCTAGAGTAAAATGCAATCTAAAGTGCTCTTCGTAGCGGGTAGAGGTAATATTAAATTAATGGAGGTCATCTTATTTTAAATACCTGTATTATGTGAGTAACAATGACTTTCTGACTGGGTATTTTTTTAATCTTTAAAATATTTCCATAAAAAGAAGAAATAAAGAAAGAATTAAATTCTACTCCGTCCAAAAGCTTTTATTAAAAAACGCTGGTTTCAGCTTGAACAATGCTGAGGGACTCAAAATTGATTCTTTTGTTAAAAATGATGGGTGCATTAAACGATCTTATCTTTATTACTAATTAGCGAACTATAAGCGTGATATTTTTAATGAGTCATATGTTTATTTTATCACAAACTGAGAATTAAGTTTATTTAGGTATTTTAAATATTTGATGCTATACAAATACACGAAGAATATAAAATCTTCTTACAACAAAATTTTTGAAAGAAAAATTAGGTATATTATGGTTAAATATTGACAGCAAATATAAAGAAATATTGGGTTGTTTACAGTTGTAATATTGGCATTAAATAATTTGCATTAAAATTAATATTGTAATATATTTCGAGCAATATTTCTAAAATGCTTATATAAATTTTTTGGGCCATTTTAAAATTCTTATTAAATTTTCTCTAATCTCATTTATAGGTTAAACATTTTTTTTTCTCTATTTCCGCTAAGATCATTGTTTGTTATACTTATTTTTGATTAAATGAATAGCGGATAAGTCTATATCAAACGTAACAGAATCCTTCTATAATACACCATTTTTATTAGCAATTTTATATACAATATCTGCAAATATAATATCCATATTTTCTTGCGATATTATAGAAAAAAACATTTATTATTTCTTTGATTCTTTGAAACTTTGAAAGAATTTATATGCAATAAATAAACATTTCTGCTGCAATTAATATAAAATTCATTGAAGACAAATTGTCAAAAGTGAAGATTATAGAAAAGTGCTAGATTATAGAAATGTAAACATCTAAATTAATTTAACTTATAAATAAATGTTTAAAATAATGGAAAATATTACTGATGGTTCAAAAATACTTTGAGCTAAATATGAATTTAAAAAAAACATCAGAATAATGATTCAATTTCCTGCAGAAAAACAAAAATATTCTCCGTTTTTTTTTTCTGGTGTGTATGACAAAAGATGTCAAATGACGCCTTTTAAAAGGTCTCGATTTACAGTTTTTAATTTCCAATTTTTAGATTGAAAAAATAACAAATAGTTTTTAATACAGCGATTTCTTTATGTCTATAATTTTAAAACGCTACGTGCAAAATAAATATGAATCAAAACTTTAAAAAAATGTCATTTGGCACCAGTAGAAATAGTGTTAAACTACAGCGGCGGATAAAAAATTGCAATGCCTGCAAAAAGAAGAAAAGGTGCGAATAATGTTTTTTTTTCTGTACTTCTATAAATATATGATAGTTTAAAATTCCCGTAAAGGCGTAATTAATTAAAATCAATTATTAACTAAAATTAACTAAAACTAACAATATTTTTCCAGGCAACCATTAAGTTGTATTTATTATTTTAAAATTTCTCTCGATGTACATATTTATGTTCTTTTATTATGTGTTTCAAATTCAAGTTTCATTGCTGTGAAACATACAGCAATACATCTCGTATTTATAAAATGAAAATGATAGGATATATTCTATTTCATTTTTTTAATCTGCCTCACCAGTGATTAAGAGGTTCTGCTCTCGAAACTGGTAGATAGCAGGTGCTGGGTTTGAACCCCATCGCGGCTGTCGTCCTAATCATTCGCAGCTTTCCGCGATTTTCTTCGAATCTTGGACTTCCTTACGTGAATACGTGTTAGGTTTCCTTAGAAAGATCTCCACGGTATGCACTCCACCTCAGTGCTTATATCCCTCGTGCTGATAATTGGCTGTCATAATTACAAACAACGAACAATTTTTTATTCCCATATTTATTGTATTTTATGAATATGAGCTAAATAGATGTCGTATGTTTTATAGGAAGATATTGATCTAGGAAATAGAATAAAAAAGGTAAAATAAAATAAAAGAAGTGACTACACGTGTACTTTTCTTATTGTTTGAAAAAAAATGTAATGTAAAAATCAGTTACTTTTCTATTCAAAATATATTTCATCTTATATAAGCGATACTATGAACTTTAAAAAATATATACTATAGCGGTTTTATCTATAAATATCAGGCACAATTTTTTTATCAATGCTTAAATATCATTTTTTATTTCTTAGTGATTAGTTATGTGTGTCAGAATTTCAAAAAAGTATACAATAGAAGGAAATTTAATAATTTATTCACAATGTGCATAATTAAATGATTGATTAAGATGATAAACAACAAAAAAGACGCTTACATAAAATTTAAAGAAATAAATATACAAATTTGAAAAACATTAAAAATAATAATTAGCATTTTAAAATTCTACTATTAAACAATTCAACACATTTAATGTGTTGTCTACTACAACACATTACAATGCCTGAATTAAATGCATTATTAGATTTAACAATTTCTTAAAATCCTACCGTATGTTAGCAGAAATTCCTATAATTTTATAAATTTGGCAAATTTTAAATCGGAAGACATTAGTATGAAGATGTAGGATTTTAAATAATAATTTGAAATTTATTAGTAATAAAAAATATTTTCAATTTTTCTCTCTTGTAATATGTATGAAGTAATTCTCTTACAAGGAAGGTCTCCATACTGAGCATACTCAGATTTTCTTGAAAAAAAAATTACTAATTAAGCTACTCATGTATGTAATAAAGGATCAGTGAAAATTAGCGGCGGAATTCCAGAAGAAAACATGTAAAAAAATAAAATGCTTTCGAATATTTGGCGTGAAAAGAGAAAAGTGTCACACGATTTGGCGAGTAGAATTTTTACCCGCCAAAAGCAAACGATTTTAATGCGACTGAAAACTTGGATTTTTAGAATCCGTACAAATGGTGTTTGATGAATTTAAACATAAACAATGAGAGAGTTTAATATATTTTATACGTATATATGTATATTATATTGCAAATGTATACATTATTTGTTGGTGTAGTTATTTAATTTACAACTGGAAAAAATGTTTTCTTATATAAAAAATTCTTATTCAGTAAAATTATTTTCATACATTTAAGCGTATTCAAAGATAAAAGTTAGATGCTTCCATAGCAACAGAATCGAATTGACAATGCTCAAATGGACTTTGAACTTGAAAAAAATTTTAATTAATTTAAATTTGAATTTCGTTTCAAATCTCAAATTTTGATGATTAAATTTGAATTAAAACACAATAACTAAACATATAAATATCAATATAACGAAATTATACTTAAAACAAACTAAAACTGACAAAAACAAAGATATTTAAATTATCTAAACACGTTGAACGTGAAACTTTTTTCCTTTAAAATTCATTTGACATAAAAAAAAAAAAAACATTTTTTGAAATTGCTTTTCATCGCCAACTGAAGATAAATCGCCAAATAACGAAATTTTCATTATTTTTTTACGAACAGGGAACGGGGATTCCGCCGAAATTTTTTTTAAAAACGTATATATCCTCATGAGAAGAACATTTTGTAATTTTTTTCAGATTTTTCGAAGTATGCCCGTATGGAGACCTTCCTTGTTAGTATAATTCTAATTATCAATCTGAAACCGTTTAGTAATATCATAATAATCGAATATCATATTTAATTCCAAAATAAAATAACAATAAATGCTATAAATGTTAGTAATCAGGAAACAGTGAAAAATCGAAATAAATCTATCAAATATACAAATTACTACCTCAACACATCTTCATCTGAAGTAACTGCAAGTTAATGTTGATATTCTAGTATGAATGGCGTGAAATAAATCAGTCTTTGTTTAGGCACTTTGTTTTCAAGCATATAACAGATCGCAGATGGCGAATAAAGATATTTGACATCACAGAAATGAAAATAAAAAAAAATCGCTCCTTAAAACTATTCCTTATCAATCTTTTTCTGTACAACATAAAACTATTTAACTTATAGTCACTGCATTTGAAATAAAGATTAAAATTAAATAAGACTTACAAGAAGTTAAAAAATAATAAGTTAAAAAATAATCCCTTTAATAATATTGGTACAGTGTAACCTCCTCATTACTGAGTATTAATTCAGTATCATTGATCATTACTGAGTTATTTCTTTCCACTTTTACTCCAGAGCAAGAGTTTCAGTCTATTTGGATTATTTTGGTTCATAAATATCATTCTAAGATCGAAATTCAATTATGTTTCAATATTATTAATAAAAAGGGAAAGAACGGAGATTCACATATGTGGGCCAGCGAGCAAAGAGTTTAATTCTAAAATGGCGGACATATTTATCTTATCACAAAAATGCGACAAGATTCTTCTGATTGGCTGATAAGAAATACTTACGTAAGTCACTCTTTCAGAAGAGTGACTGCTCACTATTGAAAAAGAGTGCGTTTTAAGTACCAAATGAGTTTATAAATGTGTGTGTAATTTCTCAGGCTACATTATGAAATGAAGTTTTTAAAAATAAATTTGCAATGGAGTGAAATATCTTACTCCTCTCTAGGGAGATGGAAATTCCACAATTTAAAGAGAGTATTTTTATAAAGTTCACTCAAAAAACACTGGAAATGGCTGTCACTCTTTGCAGTTTATAGTGTGAAATGCATAAGTATGCTGCATAAATTCTCAAAGAGAAAAATGCAATATTTTATAAAAACATGGCACAAGTATCTTAGAAATAACACTAAGTACCTGAAGTAGATAATAATAAGTTTTACATAACTGAGTCATGATACATGCATGTTGATATGATTAGACGTAAGAAGAACAATTTAATAAGTTTTCATTTCTCCGCGAGCGGTGATGGCACCTTTGTAGGAGTCGGGTATGGAAAAAATGAACTCCTGTATATAATATTGCCGAATTTCATGATACGAGACCCTAATAATGCTTTCATTTAGTTTAATTTTGAGCTTGCTTCCTTAAAGTAATTTTAGAGCTCATTATAAGCCAAAAATTTTTAATTGGATTAGGATTAGGACTATACTTATGGAAATCCACAGGATTTTTTGGGGTACTTACGTAACTGCACTTAAAATTTAGGAAAAGCTGAAAAATTATTTTATTGATTTATATTATGTTGTGAAGATAAAAATTTGTAAATGACACAACATATTTATTTACGAATAAATTATATTCTACTCACTAATTATGCGCATGATAGAGTAGTAAGTATTGCTAAAAAATGCATTTTCCTTCAAATTAAAATTGAATAATTGCCTTTAAATACATTTCCAACATGCCAGTGAAATCTGATGTTAAGAAATAATTTAGTTATCACATTCATTTACAGAATGCGCTTTTCCAGACCCCTTGGTTCAATAGCATATTCACAGACGGCGAGATGCAGTCTTAATGATGTGTTTCAATTTTTTGTCTGATAACACTTGCCGTCGGATTTATGAATGTTTAGTTTAGATTCTTTCAAAGCAATTACTGAGTCATGCATGAGTTTGTCCATGCAACTTGTTTTTGCACTCAAAAATTTTTTGAGCATGTTATTTTTATAAGAAAAAGCTTTTTTGTCGTGCTATAAGCATGCAGACCATATCACGTAAGCTGTCGTTGTACAGTTCAGGGACTTGTATTAGCACACACGCGTTTTAAAATTAAACTTTTTAATCAAGAAGACTTGCATGACGATTACGGGGACATATTTTATGCATAGATAGATTTTCAGGTGTTGTATAGCCTCCCTCTTTCGGCCTCACAAGTATATTCTCTTGGCATCAACAGTTTAAAGCTTGAATTTAATCACTTTAGGAAATGTAGATTGGTGGCATCTTATTATTTTGTTGATAACACTTGTAGTAAACCCTTCTTTACGTAATGTAGCCTGTCATGCTTTTTTTCACAAGGTATTAATTTAAAGTTTAGAACCATGCTTTCACAACATAAAAAATACGAGAAACAGTTCAACTCACATTTTGTCACACCATTTATGAAAACTGACTGATAGATTGCTCCGTAATTGTTGTATGATTAAATCATAACATATAAAGATGCAATACATTTCATTGAATATCTAAAACAATTTTAGGCAAACCAAATAGCGCGTTAACATTGCAAAGAGTACATGTTTCTAAGCGATGCAATGTTTTGTCCGCTACTGTATATGACTTATTTCCATGCTTCTACATGAGCACCAGATGAAGCAACAGATGGTTTCTATACTTTGGAGTGTGATATACAGGTAATGCCGTGCTGATTTGGACTTTGTATGGGTGTGATTTACCTGCACGTAAAATCAGTTATGTGGTAATTTTTTCATTGCGAAATGCAAAGGCGATAAGAAGGTACTGACCCGAGAAATCCTTCCTTCTGTCAGTGTCAAAATGGGGGGGGGGGGAGAAACGGTCTTCAGCCTTTGTTGAACCTCTTACTCTTTCATTGGACACGCTTCAATTTGCATCAGTAAATGACGTTTAGTATGCATTTTGTTACGCATAGAAATTACAATGTTAGAAATTAAAATCGATCTTTCAAGTAAATAAGAAATATTATACAGTTTTTAAGAACAGTTACTTTTGTTGTATGGGTTTGGTCAAACTGATTCTGATGATGTTACATCTGTACATTGCCTTGAAGACTCATCCAGTAGAAAATGATTCAGCGCATCACCGGGTTTCGCTATCAGTTTTGCTGAAAGTGCAATATTTGAAAGAACATGTCGTTGACAAAGAATATTTTGAGTCCGGTTTTGTTCTGTGAATTATTGTTTGGAAAAAAATCTACAGAGGCCGCTAAAAAACATATTCTCAATATAAAGGAACTTGAATACATGGAACGATTGCTCAAATGTGGTTCAGCCAATTTTCGTCTGCAGAAGAGAGCTTCGAATAAAAGCTCCATGTTAGTCATTCGTCCATTCCAGACATATTCCAGCCGGAGTAACAAATCAACAAGATTTCTGAGGATACATGACAAAGGCTTGTGCATAAGCTTGGTGTACCTGACAAAACCATGTAATTTCATCTGCATAAATTTGGAATGACAAGAAAACCCAGAAAGTGGGTTCCTCACATTTTGTTCAAAGGAAAGAAGCTCCGACGGCTGGACATCAACTTGTCATGGCTTTCACACCCCAACAAAGGCTTATTCCTGAGCTAAATATTGACATGTGAGATAAAATGATTCCTGTATGATTGTTGGAAATGAAAACGTCCTTAGTCGACTTCTGGTTCCATCTCATTCGCTGCCTAATCGGACTGTCATAAAAAAGATAATGCTATATATTCGGTTCATCAAGGATTTTATAGTTAAGATAGCAGACAAACCATCATAGCAAACGTTTACTTTTTATACTTGCATAAGTTGTCAGGTGCTGAACTCTAAAAGAAATAAGCGATACTAATACGAGACATCATACGGCGTACACGAACAAGCACATGATCAAAACACTAAGCTGCGAAATTTTCCCTCATCCTTTTTTTCCCTTGCACATTACCAATAGGACCATAACCTGTTTTTAGACCTGGATAACCATCTGCGGGTACAGCAATTCCGAAATCGAGATGACATGACAAAGGTAAAAACACATTTTTTAATCTCTAAAAAATACTCTAAAATTTCCAAAAACGGCATTTATAAAATTGTGTCTCTTTGGGAACAATAATTGAAAGCAATGGTGACTATTCTGAAAAATAAAATAAGTGTTTCAATCTTTCAAGGGTCATTTTTTATGTCAGATGAAAACACGCATGAACTTTCTTGGTTATCTGATATATTCATTAGTAACAACAACAGAATTTTTCTTTTTGTGTCAAATATGAGAATAAAGTATAAAAAAATGGCATTTGTCGTGTACTTAAGGATAAAAAAATAATTAAATTTTCAGGTCTGACTTTTCCGTCTACCAGGTGAGGTAAATCAATAACACCAACAAAATATTCCATTAGAAAAAATAAAAAGTTCCTGCTTGGTATATATTCTTGAACCCATTAAACTACATATAGAAAAAATAAATTAACACACTAATTAGAAACAGACAATTAAATCCTAAAATTCTGTCTAAAATTACTAATATTAAATAATTTTTGTCCAACATTTCTTTAAAAAATAAAATGTAAAACGAACATTTTTTTCCAACAGTGCAGTTTTTAATATAATTAAAAATTATCTACATTTATGATAAACATAATTACTACAATTACCATTTTTTAAATTTATTTAAGCAAATCAAAAATCAAATGAATTAAAAATGTTGGCATAAAATATAAAGTGAACTCCGTTAGTTAGAAATAAATTTAATAAATATATGGTGCATTAACACAGTAGAATTTAAAAACTTCTGTAATTGTTTAGAAAACTTTCATATGTAAAAATCCTCATCGTCAAGGGGAAAAAAACACATGCATTTCCTTCAAATTTTATTATCATCATTCAAATATTTTAAATGAATCTAGAAAAGAAAGCAGTACCTCTTGAATGAAGTGCTTCATTAGAACATATAAGATGTAGAAGAATACGTGAGTAAGGTGAGGTAGATGTAGATGTATACGAATACATCTGTAAAAAATATTTTTAAAAATTCAATTTAACAAAGTGTACTAAAAACAAACATAATAAAAAGAATGATGCCCAGTTAAACTGATGGCATAGAGTTCACAGGCTATGCAGACTAATTGTATAATACAGCCTTATATAATAATACCTTTCGAAAAAAAAATAAGAAAGGAAGTACCCCCTCCCATTTCTTTTCTTTATACTTAATCAATGAAGCCCCAATACTAATCAGGGATACGCCTTATCATATAATAAACCTGTATTCAAAATTCGAAGAAGGTCAAATAATTCTGCATAAAAATTCATTTATATAATTTAAGAAACGTTGTCCCCTGTTCCCTCCTTATACAATGAACTTATACAATGAACACCCAATGATAATCATAGAGACACCTCATTAGAATGATCCTACATCTAAGATTTGAACGAAATCTACTAATTCTTTATGAAAAACCCATTTATATAAATTAAGGGGAGGGGCAATAGCCCCGTTCCCCTTCTTATACTTATCGAAGAAACTCTGAAAACTAATCAGGGAAGCGTCTTATCATAATAAGCCTATATCCAAAATTTCATGTAAATTCGATATTTTTATCATGTGTTATCGCGTTACGTACGTACGTACGCACGAACATACATGGATGATTCTACGATAAGAGGTTTCAAGTACATAGAGGATACGGTCATAAAGAAAAGTTTGAGTTTGATCAAAAATCTTTAAATTGTGATTTTTGTCCCGTTTTTTACCTTTTCATATAAGGACAAGTCAGTTTATACATATTTTATAACTTTTTCCTGTCAGTGACTTTCTCCCCTGGCAGTTATCTTGACAGGGGAAATACAGGGGAGAGACATTTTCATGATAAATTTAAATTTTTTAACTGACTGAATTAGTTTGTGGATTTCACTTTAATTATTACTGTATTGTTTAATTAGGGCAGTAAATGCAATTGAATTAAATGAATATTATAAGTTTTATGACTTACCAGGGGAGATACACGATCACCTTGCGAAACCACTACACCGCACGGTCGCGTCGCAACAACTAAAAATGGCGACGCTTAAATGGCTTTCGCGTTTAGTATTGCTAACTTCAAGCCGATAGATGTCCTTAAGCGCTATTTCCAATGTAGCTATCCCTGAATTTATATTTGTTTCAGCAGAACGAAATTTTACAGGGTAGATACACAAAAAAGCGGGACAAAAGTTAATTCTAAAAAGTTTTTGAATTAACAAAATAATTTTATTTTTTATTTTATAATACGTAAGTATAATTACTTAAATTCCAATTAAACATACTTTAGTTAAGCATCTGATGGAAAAAATATCTGTATTGTTTGAAAGATAAATTGAAACCATCAAGGGGACATGCTAGGGCAGAGACTTTTTTAGACTTTTTAAGAAATTTCAGAAAAATGTGTTTTAATTAGGCATTCAATCGTGATGTTATTTAATAAAGTATATCAAAATGATGCGATACATTGCAAAAAATAGCAACATATAGAATAAAAAATCTATTTTAAATGGATTGCCGTACAAATTACCTCTTATAGTAGAATCACCCACATACAGAACGGGCGGGCACATAAACTCTCAGGCTTTCATAGCCTGAGAGCTAAAAACCAACTATAATATAAAAAATAAAGAAATATAGTGTGACTCCATAAAGGTTGAAACATGCTTTAATTTTTAGTTGTTGCAGATATATAAGCAAGGTAAATATATATACAGGGTGTCCGAAAAGTCTGGAAACGGTCGAATAACTCGAGAAATATGAGATTGAAAAACAAGAGATTGAATGAGATTGAAAAACAAAAATATACGTGTTAAATATTTTTAAATAAGCTACTCAGTGATACCAAATTTGACCTTCGCAACCGACCCCCTGGGGGTCAGAGGGGGTCCAACTTTGAAATCTTAAATTATAACCCCCATTTTTTATTTTAGATTCGGATTCTATGGACAAAAATACGTAACTTTTGTATTTGATGTTTATTTCGAATCCTCGTTTATCACGGTGCAATTGAGCATATTAAATCGATACATATTTCGATTTTCCCAACCAGATTTTGCCTGATTGGCCAGAATTTTTGATCCATTTGCTATAGCGTCACTCCACAGCTTTTATAGAATATCTGTTTTATGACCAATGAGAATACTCCGAAACACAGTAAAGTAACCGTTTTCTATAAAAGCGATGGAGTGACGCTACAGCAAATAATTAAAGAAAACATACACCCACATCAGCCGTATTTAGAAACCATTCGTTATTTAGAAACCATTTACTGGATAAAATAAAAATCCAAATAGAAAACTAAATTAATATATTTCAATGAATTTTTGTAGAGAAAAACATGAAAAAATCCTAAACACTGTAAAAAAATTTAACTCATTTGCTACAGCGTCACTCCACTGCTTTTATAGAAAACGGTTACTTTACTGTGTTATGGAGCATTCTCATTGGTCATAAAAGAGATATTCTATAAAAGCTGTGGAGTGACGCTACAGCAAATGGGTCAAATTTTTTACAGTGTAGCATTATCGAAGTAATCGCCAAGGGTGATTTTCAAGAAACCACTATTCCTACAAAAGACGAGTATTTGACGTCAAAATTCTGGCCAGTCAGGCAAAACCTGGTTAGGAAAACTGCAAAACCTGGTTGGGAAAACTGAAATATGTATCGATTTAACATGCTCAATTACACCGTGAAAAACGAGGATTCGAAATAAACATCAAATACAAAAGTTACGTATTTTTGTTCGTAGAATCCGAATCTGCAATAAAAAATGGGTGTTATTATTTAAGATTTCGAAGTTGGACCCCCTCTAACTCCCAGGAGGTCAGTTAAGAAGGTCAAATTTGGCATCACTGAGTAGCTTATTAAAAAATATTTAACACGTATGTTTTCGTTTTTCAATCTCTTATGTATTTCTCGTGTTATTCGACCATTTCCAGACTTTTCGGATACCCTGTATATATACATCAAAAGGTGTTAGGATAGGAATTACCGTTTTGTCTATGAAACATTCTTGTTTTTATTTTTTAAGTAGTTGCACTTTTAATTTTTTCTATAGGGTACTATAAGATATATTTAGAAACATTGTATCAAATGTTCTGATAAGGAAAAATCAAATATTCTTTATCTCGGAGAAAAAGACACGTCAAGTTGTGATTTATTCTACGAAATTTCGATGTTTTGATGCTATAATCAGAAGTTGGTTGGTTGGTTTGTTTATGACTGCCAATTATCAAAACGTGAGACATGGGCCCTAGGGGTATGCCCTCCTTGGAGGTCTTTCTAAGGGAAACTAACCTGTATTTATGCATGGAATGTTAAAATCAGAAGAACCTTTTTTTAGTATCGGGAAGCTACTAACTGCAATAAATTTCAAAGAATCAAAAATAGGTGAAATTTAATTATCAATTAATCTAGTTATCTAATGTTTTACTTGCTGGATCATGGATAAAGTAATTTTAAATATAACTTGTATGTCTGGGGGAAAAGTTGAAAGAAAAGCTATTGAAATTAATAACAGTTGTATTTTGTCAACATAAATTTAATTGTCAATTCATTTAGGTCAATTTTGCAATCTATCTTCTTTACATATATCCAACAGGTAAAATATTAAATCACGTACAAATTTTTTGGAAAACCTGTATAAGATATTGATAGAAAGATAATAAAACACTTAAATTTGACAACCTTTCTCATAGATTGTATTTTTTTTCTTCAGAGAGACCCAGGTGTTCCAACTTCAAGGATAATTTTCAGAATAAAACTGAATAGCATCAAAACCATTAAAAACAATTTCTTTTAAAGTTTTATGTGACAGGACTCAAGAAGAAAAAGGAAAAGTATTACACGAATTTCCTGTTTACGATTTATAGATTTTCTAATGGTAACTTTTGGGTTAAGTGTCTGCAAAAAGAAATGTCTGGCCAAAATGCATGTCATAAAGAATAGTGATTTAAACGCTTTGTAATGTTTTAAGCTAATAGATACACATTGAATTTTTGTTAAACATGAAACTGAAATTTAAATGAAAAAAATGCATATTTTTATTTTTATACTGCACATGCTTATCATTATTTTGCCCTGAAAATATTTTTCAGAAAGTGAAGAAATGATAGAAAAATTGGCTTATTTAATGAAATAAACATGTATAATGATTTTCATCATTATAATAAAGCATTCACTAATTTTTCAATATTTGCACAGTAAATGGAATTATCTTACAAATTATGCTAATTCTATATCGGAACAAAGGAAATCCATTTATCTATAACAATCAAAATCTATAGTGATTCGTTTTTGAAAAAGAAAACAGCATTTCAAGTCAAACCTGGGAGGGAATAAATGCGGAATTGAAAAAAAACTTTCTAGATTGAACAGTAAGATCACACGTTTATTATAATTAATATTATTATTATTATTATTAACATTTATATCTCTATTCATTTATATTCCTTCGTCAGATGGCTGAAATATTATGCTTAGTGTATGTCTAAAAATCAGATGCGTAAAATATCTTAGGATATCATCAAAGGAAATACCCCCCAAAAAGTCATTATAATGAGCAATGACGGCATGTAAAATGGATTTTTCTGTAACAAAGTTTTCAATGGAATCAATCAATTTATAACATTTTAAATGGTGAATAATATTATTCTAAATTTTGCTGAAATTATTTATCATTAAAATTCATCTTTTAAAAGAAAATATTATATACATTATGTCCAATGACTAATTACTAAACCGTTAGGTAGTGACATGTAGCTGAAATTACGAGGATGTTTTAAATGACATAAATATGTATTTAAAAAGTGAATTGGGTAAATAAAACACTTTCATAAAATTTACTAAATATAAATTTTTACAACGTTTTCTCATACATTTTATATTTTGTAAAAATACTTTATTACGCTAAGACAAAATATGTCCCGTACTTGTACGATTAAAATTGACTCATTAAGAATTATTTAAAGTTGAAGTAACTTTTTGGCAGAGATATGGAGGTCATTTACGAAGTTGTTAGAAACATAATCGTCATATAGAAAAAATAATAGTTGAGAGTAAACTTAACATTACACTATAAATTTAAAAGCTATTTTCCTTTTGACACATTAAAAGGAAATATATAACTTGTATTAAAAAATATAAGTTAAATAAGATAAGTTAAAAAGAACAGAAATTTTGTTAAAGGAAGTTATGAAAAGCAACAATTGAGGTACTTCACAAAATGATACATACTTTAATATGTTACCAGAATATCTAATCAAAATCATAATTCATAAAAATTAATGTTGCCTGAAAACTTGATCAAAGAGAGTCCATTCGTTTATAATGCAGAAATATACATGCGAAATAAATCCTTCTAATACTTTAAACACGTTGCATACGATCCCTCGAAGAATGGGTCCATCTCATCTAGATTCAGATCAAGGAAACTGACAAAAGTCATTCAATTAAAAGTTTCATAGCTCGGTAAATTTTATTTTTAGATGTAAGGACATTTCTAGAGTTACTTTTTAGTGTAATAGGACATTTTTACTACATATCACTTATAGAAGCGGTGGACGATATAAAAATTTGAATTTTTTAACTCTTACAAAATGATCTTATTGGTCAAAACAACTTTTATCTATTTTTTTTATCATTTAATATCATTAAAAATAGTCATTTTCACTTTTTTTACATCATTAAAAACATTTTTGTAATTTGAATGGCTACGACTATTGTTTTAGAAATTGTCTATTAAACAATGTGCAGCAAATTGTGCTCCTCCCCAATTTTTTTTTTCATTAAGAATGAAAGGAAAGTATTGTTCAATTATTTTCATTATTTGGTTTTCGAAAAAAATTAAAACTAAAAATATGCAAATAAATATCATAAAAGCTAAAATGCACATGTACCAAGATTAAATAGGTCAATAATTGAGCTTTCAAAACATTATCATATTCCAGAAAATATTGATGCTGGTTTGATTAGCACAAATCATCCAAAGCAAAAATAAGTAAGATTCTGTCGCGGTTCCTATATTTATAAATAAGTGTAATTTGTCTTGCCATTTAATCCATGCTCTCTCAGTAGGAAAAACTGCAAGGGAATATAGAAAACCTTATAACATTAAATGATCTATTAATGGTAAAATGAGTTGCGGGAATGTAATCTGTCAATCTTGCAAAGATGTTTCCTAAAAGCTTACACTTAGAATCACTATTTACCGCATTATCTTTCCAAAATCATCCTTTTAAAAGATTATGTGAATTTCATTTTCCTTAAATATATAACAGTTCATATCCTAATGCTGCTGTTGCTAATGAATATACTAGATTGTCAAACATTATTACAGAAATATTCTAGAAATTCCGGCTTTTAATTTTAAAGCCATCGAATATTCATACTTCCTGTTCAAAGCTAAGTCTTCTAGAAAAGCCATCTGAGACACAAGTGTTACGTAAGTGTACATAATGGCTCTAAATATTTTAGTTACTTCATAATAATTTGGTTGTACTCCGAATCGTAAACCGTTGCAATGCGTCAGTTTTCCTGCTAAATTATACTTAGATATAAAGGGAAGAAATTGTTTAAAATATTAAAATTAACAACGTCTGTTTAAAATGTTTTCTTTTTCCATAATATTTTGCAGATTTATATTTTTTTACAAATACAATAATACACTTTTTCGAGTGATTTAAAGCATTGTATAGAAAAATACTGTATTATTATGACCTTAAAAATAGCTACATTACTTTTGTCCATATGTTTCAAAGTTATTTTTTATATTCAATTAAATAATCTTTAACAATTATATATAAATATACACTGGTGTCCAAAAGTTAAGCATAATTGGTAATTAAGTAATTATTTTTAAGTAATGAAAGAAATATAAATCGAAATGTGGTGAAACTCCAGGTGTGTAAACAAAATAGTATGCGTCATATATTTTCACGAAGAGTTTTCCCCGAAATCAAACAGGGGACCGTCAACAAATTGAAAAAGAACGAAGATCTTTTGGATAACCCTTTCAAAACAACTATAGCAAAAGTGTTCAAACTGCACATTATGATTAATTGGCTTATTGTAATGTACTGTGTTTATTTTTATAAGGATAGCATGTACTCTCGTAGAGAAATTAAGGTTTTTATAAAAACAGTCCTAAATTTTTCCACGTTTTTTTGCTTATAATTTGCAGAGTTCTTATTATAAAATAATGTTCTTTTCTGAAAATATGACAAACATCATTGTACACAATACCCTGTCATCAGAATTTAAAAATAATAAAAATTGTATGAAAAATGAGTATGTTTAGTAAATAATTATTCATTGCGCATGCGTCAACGATATCAAAATGTCATTTGCATATTGTGTTAGCTAAATGTATAGAGCAACTTCTGTAAAAGTTTCAAAAACATAGCTTGAAAATTCTGAAAATGGTCGCCTATAGAATCAACTCAAAATCCGTTATTCCTAAAGGAAGCAAAAAAATCAGGGGTTTTACCTAAATATAGTTGTACGTGCAATATTGTGTAGGCACTAAACAATGGAATATGGATACAGCCCCTCATCTTTTTGCTTCATTTAGGGAATAAAGGATTTTGATCTCATTCTATCAACGATAATTTTCAGAATTCTTAAGCTATGTTTTTGAGACTTTCACAAAAGTTGCTCTATACATTTAACTAACATAATATGCAAATGAAATTTTAATAGCGTTCACGCATGCGCAGTAAAAAATTATTTAGTAAACCTGCTCATTTGTCATACAATTTTTATTATTTTTTAATTCTGATGTCAGAGTATTGTGTACAATGATGTTTGTCATTTTTTCAAAAAAGAACATTATTTTATATTAAGAACCCTGCAAATTATAAGCAAAAAACTTAGGACTGTTTTTTATAAAAACCTTAATTTCTCTACGAGTATACAAGCTATCCTTGTAAATATTAACACAGTACATTACAATAAGCCAATTAATCATAATGTGCAGTTTGAACGCTTTTGCTACATTAGTTTTGACAGGGTTATCCAAAAGATCCTCGTTCTTTTTCAATTTGTTGACGGTCCCCTGTTCGATTTCGGGGACAACTCTTCGCGAAAATATGTGACGCGTACTATTTTGTTTACCTGGAGTTTCAGCACATTCCGATTCATATTTCTTTCATTACTTAAAAATAATTACTTAATTACCAATTATGCTTAACTTTTGGACACCAGTGTATTATAACTATATTAAGTATACTATAATATTTAAGTATGTCACCTTATATTAATATTTGTGCATTTTAAATATATCTATATATGTAGTAAAGACTTTCTACAACTTAAAGCAAATTTTGAAATTATAATAAATTTTTCTAGTATATTATTTTGTTTTTGCAAATTTTCTTCATCACATATTTTTGTATTATGCGTGTACGTTTCATTATATTTTAGAGGTAAACAATGCAGGAAAATTATATTTATTCTAATAAAAAATATTCATTTTTGTAAAAGATAATTTAAAATAAAAAAGTATATGCATTTTAATAATGCTTTAAATTTGTTATTATATTTTTCATTGCCGTTATTTTTGATTTTCGTAAGCGACATCATAAAAATGATTGTAAATGAAAATTTTTATTACTGTTATTATTAACCTGATTTTAAAAAGAAATAAATTAACATTCATTTTCCTATGCCTGAAGTGTATTAAATAAAGACATAATGGAAAAAGAAAGAAACACTGGACAAATAAATTACAATTGGGAAATTATTAAACTTTTATTTTCTGTGAAATATTTAAATTATATGTACATTCTAAATGATTTATTCTTTATGGTACTAATTAGCAAGAATTATAACAGTTTTTGTTAATCTCTTTTTTGTCACATTGTTCCATGGCGGCACTCTAATCTCATAAGTGTTCAAAGATGCTTTGTGCAATAAAATTCATGAATAGGTCGTAATTAAAATATTTTAAAGCGTAAGAAAACAAAGCCCCAACACATTCTTTCTTGTCTAGTAACCTTTTTCAAAGAAGGATTAAAACTTCTTTTTGTAATAAGGCTTCGTTAGCAGACTAATTGTAATTAAAATATGTTTATTTTTTTATGCAACAGTAAGATTTAAAACCGGAAGATTTAAATCTCAAGTTGGAGATTTTCAAGTATTTGGTTTGTTTTGAAATCAAAAATTACTAATTTAATGAGCAGTGACATTCTATTTATTCATTTCATTTTTTTTCATGAAAAATGTAAACTAGATAATCTTTTTAGCTTTCTTTAACCCCTTGAGGGGCAAAGCACTTCTGCTACTAAAATGTTAAAATACTTGATTGACAGCGGTATTTATAAACAATTTTATATGAAACAAAGTAAAAGCTTTTCTTCGAGTATACATATGAAACAAAAGTTGACTCTTAAATTTTCGTGTCGATGCGGCATTTGGGAATTAAATTTAAGTGGTATATAACATATACCGGTGCCTTTCAAGGGGTTTAAAATGGTGTATTGCATTTTATACTGCTTGTGGCATATGTTTTCATTTTATAGACTTTAAAATGTGTTTTTAGAAAGTGTGTTTTGGTTTTTACAGAGTGGGGGAATAAATGTAAATCATTAAGTTAATTTGTAGGGGGTACTGGAACATTATTTTACTCTGCTCAGTAATTAAAAAATTTCTGGACATTTATGAACACATTTTTTAAAACAAAAGCATTACACTTCCGTAAATATCTATTTAAGAAATTTAAAAACGAATGTTTTATGCATGAATTACATATAGAGATATAGAATAATGTTGTCATGTGATGGCAATTTTTACTCATTTCTAGTGCTGTTGCCTCGGGGATTTCCGTTGAAAGCTTCCAATTTTTGGAAAGTTTTCTGAAGTATATGAATAATGTATTCTGAAAATATACTCTTTATAAAAAAATTAAAACACATTTGGAAATTGTGCGATTGCGGAAACTGTAAATGACACAGCATAGCGCCATTTCATTAGCAATTTACATCAAAATGTAGAAAGAGTGAATTGATGTCAAGGGCTAATTGAATCTAAAGTTCGATGATAATCTGTGCATTAGTTTTGGAGATTGAGCTATTGCGGAAATCGGGAAAAAAGCTGATAAGCAGCGCGACTCGTTGAGCGATTTAACGAAAAAGCACCAATTTATATAAGAGACTAACTGAAAATAAATTATTTTTAATTTCAGCGGATTAATTTTTATCTCACAGGCTATCAAAGCCTGGGAGGGCCCGTCCGTTCTGTATGTGCGTATGTGTGTAACGCGATAACTCACGATAAAAATATCAGATTCACTTGAAATGTTGGTTATATGTATATTCTGATAAAGCACTTCCCTGATTAGTTTTTGGATTTCATTCGATATGTATAAAAGGGGGAATGGGGGCTAATGCTCCTCCCCTTAATTTATATAAATGGGTTTTCCATGCAGATTTATCAGTTTTCGTTCAGAATTTAGATATAGGATCATTCTGATAAGACAACTCCGTGATTAGTATTAGGTGTTCATTGGATAAGGATAAAGACGGGGAATGGAGGGGTCTCATGTCCCTGCTCTTAATTGATGTTTTCCGATTTGCTCTGAAATTTTGATATAGATTTTTATATGATAAAGCATATCTCTGATTACTTTAAGGGGTTCAATGATTAAATATAAAACGGGGAAATGTAGGGAGCTGTACCCCCCCCCCCCTTAATCCTTCAAAATATAAGGCTGTGATATACAATTAGTATGCGTAGCCTGTGTGCTCAATGCCATCTGTTTAACTGGGCAATATTATTTTTATTGAGATAGTGCCCACAGAATTTATGACATATACATATGCCATTACAAAGAGTCACACTCACAGACAGACATTTAGTAAAAATATATTTTTCGGGTTTTCTCACCCCCTAAAACATGTAAATCCGTCGAAAATTCGAATTCGAAAATTTTCATGAATTCACTACTTTTAACTTGTAAAGGTAGAAGAATATTTGTAGAAGATAAATCTACAGAAGTAATTATTGGACCTTATATTTACATAGTGTTTATATATAATATTGTATATATAAAGATATTTAAAAATTAATCGTAAATCCATGTGATTATGTGGTTAAACTAGTGTCATCGATCTTCTATATAACTTTTAAAGTATGTTCTTAAACTGCGACAGTGCTGAAACAATTATGTGTTTTGGCTGACTTCTGCTATAAAAGAGATTTTAATTCAAATATCACTGGGATTATCAAATAATTGCTTTTTCATTTTCTGAGAGTTTGACACCATTTAGTAATTGGTATCATTGGCATCTAGTTCTCATGCGGAAACTAAGACCGCTCATTTTTTTCTTTGTTAATATAGTTATTTAAATTTCTTGAAATTTTTAAATGGAAAAATGAATTGGTGAAATATGTGCTTTAATTCCTTAATAAAATACGTCAATTTTTTTGTTCTGCATTACTTCTTAGCTGCTTTATTTTATAAAATATAAAGTCTGCTTTATGTTTTGTGGATTTAGATGATAAAATCCATGATAATGATTTCAGAGTGAAAAAAATCAGATATTTGTAATCGGCACCTGTCAAACACTGAGCCACTTATAAATAAAAAAAAAGAATAAAGAAACCATATAGCTGCAACTGGATTATAGGGAATCGGGTGTTATAACATAAAATGCAAGGTGAGATACTAAGACTCTCGGTTCTATATTTTAACTAAACTGTCAGAAATGTTTTCAGTGAATTAACGAATAATCTACTAAAAATTTAATGCTTTTTCTTACGTAATTTTACGGGTAACTGTAAAGAGATATTCGTTTTTAAAATATTGAAGAATTTCTGCAGATTTATCGTCGAATCTGCAGATGCTTATGTCAATAAAATACACAAGAACCTAAGAATATTAGGTATAAAAAATTAAAATGTTTAAGAATCGGTTTTAATAATATTAATTAATTAACGCGCATTATATAAGTTCCCTTTTGACTAATACATTACAGCAAAAGGAGGTAAATTTTCGAATCAATTCAAATGGATTGTATTACAATTTTGTTTTTCCTCTGTACAGAATTTCAGCTACAATTACTGACTTCTTCAGAGAAAGTATAGGTAGTTGTATGTGTCAATACAAAACTTTCTACTTTATTAAAAATATGAATATTTCAAAAAGCATATTGTTTTAAATAACTTTTCAAGATTTTTGTAAAGAAAAGTACCAAAACAACAGAGTGAGTGAAAAATAATTGTAATGCAACGAAATCTAAAGATAATATATCAAAAAGCGTGAAAAATAGTGCTTATTACAAATATGCAATTTTAACCAATGTAAGACAAATAGGTTATTCAGTGCGATTATCTTTCAGCAGCTACCTAGCCTGTTCCAAAAATCGAATAAAATTCGATATCACACCCACTCTTTTTAATTTTAAACATTCGTCCCATTACACAGAAAGACTTTCATCGAACTCTTCACTTAAATTGTAGAACTCCAAGGAAATTGAGCAGAAATAACTATTTTAGACCGAATTTTCAACTGGGACCTGACGCACATAGTAAAATACGCCTAAAGTTTGGTTTAATTATACCAATTTCTTCATACACTTTTTGTGGTCCCAAAAAATCCAGCAAAAATTTCTATCACACCTTAGCCCCCTTTTCGAGGAACAGTAGCAATTTTCAACTGGGACCTGGGACTAGTATAAAACTCATATGACTCTAGGTTGAACTCTATACATAATTTCATACACTTTGAATTGATGCAAAGTAAACGCACCGATACATAGACACAAATACAGACAGAATATTTAATAAAAACATGTTTTTCGTTATCTCTGGTCCTTAAAACGTGTAAATCCACCAAAAAATGGAAGTCGAAAACAATTTAGGTTATAATAATTTCTTTTATTCTAAGCAGAAGAGAGTAAAATTCGTGCAAGCTATCGGCTGTAAAATATACAGAAAATAATATTATTGATGTCCACAATTTTCTTAGTTTGCCTTGTAAGCCATCCAGGCTTCAAAATTGCCCAAACATCGTCGACATAATAGTCCTGTCAACGTTTAACATTTATAGAAGATAAAAAGTTAAATCATAATCTTTGATTTTTATTTTAAGTTAATATGAGGCGTATGAAATGAGAAGTTGCAGAGTTATTGTCAATTTGTCCAACACATACTGTAGACATAAGTCATCAATCAACTAGTTATAAATTTCTCGTTTTTAATGTATAATATAGTTACTACATAATATAGTTTTCTACTACATTATCATGTAGTAGAAAATTTTATGCATATTTTAATTCGTTGTATTTTTTTTAATAAGGAAGTTATTAAAACATTTTTTAGAATTAATAAAGTCAAACTATATTTAATAAAGTTACATACTAGCGAAACAATAAGGGTAATCTGGGATAACTATACTCATGAGGTAACTGGGTCATAGACTATTTTATAAGAAACCATAGATGACTTTTAAATATAGCTATTGTGAACATTTCCACACATGACTACTTCTTAAAACAACGTGTGTTAACTCTGTCATAGCTCTATATTTTCTGTGATAGAATAACAAAATCCAGGTTTCTTTTTTAAAAACAGCATCAATTTAGTTGAACTTTTTGGGCTTTATTTTAAAATACGGTAAGTGATTTTATTTAACAACTGTTTTTTTTTTAAGATTAGGAAAATAAATATATTAATATTATTATTATCGATACCTTTTTATGTCATGTTTGAAATTCGAGGCCACTGTTTGAGTTATCCCACTCATTGTTCTAAAATGGGGTAGTTGGGGCATGGGTCATGGGTAACTAGACCATGTAGGATCCAGTTTCCCCAACTGTTATAAATAAATTTTTGGAGTTTCTCTTATTAGGGGAAATTAATTTATCCATTTTTTTTTGCTTGCAGTTAAGGAAATTATATAATATTTTATTAAAATTACATAATATTTTTTAAACACATCTCAGCGGGTACTAAACCAAATTTTTAAATGAGATATATAAACTTCGAAATTTTACACCACATATGAAGAGGGTAAATAAGACAAAGTGTCATTATTAGAAAACTTTCGAAACCGATAAAAAATAGTTGTGTTCAATATAAAAACATGGTTATATTCTCCAGAGATTTATTGGGCTTATCGAATATTCATTAGAGATTTAAGACGAAAAATAAAAAGAGGATGACATATTCAAGTACTTACCTAGCCGTTTGTTTATACATTTATCTTGATTATTTTCCCCCTAAAATACCCTTGTAAGTTTTATACGTATTGCCTATACTGAAAAACATATGTACTTACTTCTTATATTGTTTTTAAATTAAAACTAATAATTTCGCATTCGGTAAATTTTTTTTACACCTTGATAGCAAAGATTTCCCTTACAACACTCTTTAGTTGATATATAATTTGCATATTATACCTGGTTTAATTTTTATAAAGTTATTTACAATTTTTTAAACACAACCTGATATCCAATAAAAAACAAAAGTATCGTGGGAAATAGACCTGCCCTGTCCAGTTGCCCCTTCTTAATGGGGCAAGTGTACCCATGAAAAATATACATGAAATACATATATTTTTTAATTTCAGACATTATAATGTAATTTGAAAGGTTTGCGAGTCCTTTGTTAGCTCATAGATGGCAGCACTAAAGTTTTGTGAGATCAGAGTTAGACGGCGCTTTGAGCCGATAAAATATAATTGCACTCTTAAATGACAAAAAACTTATCAGTTCACACTTCCGCTGTTATGTTTATGCATTTTAATTGGGTATCATATACATGTTGTATACGGAAATATGCTGAAAAAACATTATTTCAAGTGGAAGAAATTTTAAAAGCATCATTTTAGCATCTGTTTTCAGCTAAGCCTAACGTGGCGTTTAGCTGCAGTCGATATGCAGATCAGAGTGGTTCATCCCGGAACCGTTCTTACACTTTTCTGAAGTCGCATTTTATTATAAGTAGGTAGCATTGTTAGTAAAAATTACAATGTTTGACTTTAAAATAAACTCAAAACATAATATGTTTTATGTTTAATTTATCATTATATTTTATAGTAACTATAAAGTGAAATTTATACTTTACCTGTTTGTTTATTTTATTTTTAAAATTGCTGAAATTTCAAATTAATTATGAAACTAAAATAAAAAATAATTAAGTTTATCTTCAGGGAAAGTGGAAAGAGAAAAGGGTAATTTAAAAAAATTAAAAAAAAACGACATGTACAAAAAATTATTTTTGCCAGGTAAAAAATAAAAATAAAATTACTTATAAGAAAAATATTTACGTTATTACTTAAAATTAAAAATAATCATCTTATTACGAAGAAATTGGCCCACTTTCAATACAGTTTGCTCACAAAAATCGACTTCAAGTGGTGGGAAGCCTGTAAAAAATTAGTGGTGTGAAGATTTTTCTTAAAACAAAACATTTTTATAGCACGTTTAGTTACTAAATCACTAATTACAATTGTTTTTTAATATTTATAGTGGTGAAGTAATTTATGAAAATAAATTTATAAGATGCAACTTTGTATTATAAAAATAATAAGAAAAATTCAATATTTGTGCTTCAATAAATGTACCTTTTTTTCTGATTAATTAAAAGCGAAACTGTAAAAGGGTAATTTGAGGAAATTTTTACATGTAACGGCTTATAGTTGTAGAATTGAATTACTGTAGACATTTATAATTAATCTAATTGGGAAAAAATAATCTATTTTTTATTATTAAATAAGTAAAGTAATTTAAAATATCTTATAAAATGCATGAGGTCAACCAAAAAAGTATTAAAAGCAGTTAGACCTGCTATTAACAATAAATAATAAAACTTAAAAAATACATTCTCTTGAATAATAATATTAATAATAATCAAAATATTTTCCTTGCAAAACTATGTCCATTGTTCAATTAAACAAGATTTCAGCTCGCTATGTAATTTCAATTTATGGTCGTCAGTATTTACGTATTTACATCAGTTTAAATTTATCGGACTTTTACATTCAAGTTTTTATAAAATTTGGTGGTGGTTGTAGTGTGTGTGTGTGTGGGGGGGGTGGAGGTGATAATAAAAAAGGACCCAAATAATCTTAAACCTACAGAGTTTGGTGGGCTAACGACAATTAGATTCCGAGTTATAAGGTGATTTGACACCGAAATGAATAAGGACCAAAATGTCAAGGGACCGAAACAGCTGGAGTCCGTAATGGACAGTTACCGAAATGCATGGGACTGATATGGCCAGGGCTCTAAATGTCTCGGGAACGAAAAGCTAGGGCGGTGCTGATGTGTCGGGACCGAAATATCGTATACCCACCTTTGAATATATTGTCATTTATGTTAGGTTTAAACTGCATCATGAGTTTTGTAAATTGCTTTTATAGGTATAATTCATGGTATCCATACAGTTTTTTCATCATAGGAAGAAAAGCAAAATTTCATAAGAAATTCGGGAAATGTTGCAAATTGCACCGTAATCGATAGTTGATGATTGTTTTCCTTAATATGCCAAATATTTAATTTCTCATTGATTCTGATTTCCTCTCTAAACCAGATCCTCGATAATAAGAGAAAGAAAAATATCTAGAACATAAAATAGGCTAAGTACTTCGAATTTCTCTGTTTTTACACAGACCATTTTAAGCAAATGATTTTGTTATATGTTTTTGATTAAAATTGGAATTGATGTTGAAAAAGACTGTAAAATGCATAAAATATCTAAGTTTTCTGCAGTTCTTTTATCTTCTATATAAGATGTAAATAATATATATTATAAATCTGTTGTAAATAAAAAATTCCTATATGTTAGATACGCATTTTTTGCAGCGTGTGATAATTCCGTAGTTATGCAAAACAGATCGCATTTTTAAGGAAGTTAAAGAAAACGCCCAACTTCACAGAAAAAACACAGGAAAACATTAATATTTATATTGAATACTATGAAACGTAAGTCTGCAAATACATTTAGAAACAATTCAAATCTCTTCTTGCTGAAAGCATTTCCTTTACAAAGATTATTTCAAAAACATTTTTTCCTTCATATTCAATTGGTATAATAGATGAATTATTAAACATCATACCTAGCAGTCTTCGAACACTACACTGGTCGTTCCCTCTAAAGGAATCTTAATCAAATGAAATACATATAGTAAAGATAAAAAATAGTAATATGTAATTTAATTTAATATCTAAAATTTATAAATGTTGTCTGATTCATTTAATCATATATTATCCCGTTCGAAGTCGATGTTGAAGACATAATCGACAATATATCTGTAAAATTACTGAAGTACATATGTTTAACTGTATTTTTAATAGTTGTGTTGAACCTTGAATTTCCCGCTTCTACTTAAAACTGCTGCTGAGATATGGCGAAATATCCTAAACATGCAACCATCCCCGCTTAGGTGGAAGCTTCTAAAATAGATAGAATATAGGTTTAAGTTTGTTTTAGGTACTATATGTTTAAGTATCCACAAATTGACGTTTCTATCTAAAACTACTTCCGAGGAATGGCGGAATGACCTAAATTTTCATAGTTCTTCTTAATCCTTTTGGATGGCGGGAGGATTTCTAAAATCGCTGAAATAAATGTTTATTATTTTTTTAATAAGTTTATTATCTTGAGTTTTACTCTTCTACATAAAACAAATGCTGAGATATAGCTAGTGATGGACGATTCTCAAAAATTTACCAATCGAAAAAATCATCATCATACATAAAACACAATTGACAATAAAATAGAGCCATAGATTATTTCCGAGAATACAATTAATATGTCCTACAATCGATTGTTAAAAAAATTGTTTTATATGCTTATAAGGGATTTTAATAAATACATGGCAACTAAGAACGGTTAGACTTTTTAAAAAATCTCTGTCGGCTTGGCCTATAGTCGGAGGTAGATTTCAAAGAGTGCTCATTTAAACAAAAAACAAAAAAAAATAAAATATGATTAGAGATAAACTCAGTTTAACAACTTTTTTTGGCCGCTTTTGAAAATTTTTTAATTTCATTTTTCTGTAAGAACTGGTTTTATCAGTATCATCCTAAGCGAAATTCGGCTCAAATGCCCATTTTGACAACATATTTTGAAATATATTCTGACTTTATTAAAAAAAAATTACCAATACGTCACATTTTATATTTTCTAAATAAGAAAAAAACTGTTAGTTGAATGCGTTTGAGAGCAAAATTGAGTTTTAAAAATGAGTCATAAAATAAACAATTTTTTATTTGAATACATTCTCTATTTTTCATTCTCGATCGCTTCGGGAAATTTTGTGCGAAGTGTCCACATTGACAACTTAAAAAAATATATATATATTAAGTCTTTATCGAAAAAACTGAGCAATCCTGCACATTTTACAGTTCCTAAATAAGAGAACCTGTCAATTGGATGCGTTTGAGAGCAAAAATGGATTTAAAAATGAGTGAGAAAAAACGTATTGTGTTATTTCAATACTTTTTCAATTTTTCAATTGCTCGCTTCGCGAAATTCTGTTCAAAATACCCATTTTGGCAGCTTTTTTCAAGTATATTCTGCCTGTATCAAAAAATTGGCCAGTTCGTCACTTAATGCCGATTCTAAGTAAGAGGACCTGTCAATTGGATGCGTTTTAGAGCAAAAATGAATTTTAAAATGAGTGATAAAAGACGCAATTTGTTATTTGAATACTTTCTAAATTTTTCAATCACGATCACGACGGAAAATTCTGATCAAAATAGCCATATTGGCAGCCATATTCTGCCTTTATCAAAAAAACTGTGAAATACGTCACATTATATAGTTCCTAAGTAAGATACCTTACATTTGATGCTTTTAAAATCAAGAAAGAATTTAAAAATGAATCAGAATGTAAGCAGATTTGATTTGAGGCTTTAATCTTAAACTCCTATTTTTGTTACTTGTTTTGCTATAAGAATAGGTTCTATGAAAAACATGACGATATAAAAGTTATAGATATTATTGTGAAGGTGTAAAATAAATTTAATTGGATTTCATAGTTAAAGAATTGACGAAGTTATGGATTTTTTTCTTCTTCCACACCACTCTTTGTTACCGTTTTAATTTTTTATCGGTAAGTACTTGTAAATACAAAAGTTTTAGACAATTTTAAGAACAGTTATAAAAAAATGTAGTTGGATTTGATTACTTGAGAATTGATGAAGTAATGAACTTTTTTCTCCCAAATCCCCCCCTCCCCCCTTTTTTTTTTTTTTTTTTTTTTGTCCTTTCAGCCCATTTTTAACTTTATCAAAAATCTATCATGGATAAACTTTTGGTCAATTTCTTAGAAGTAATATAAACTTTAAACTGATTCGATATAGATTTTAAGTGAGAAGTTTTGGCGGTTTTTCGAATTTCACAAAAACCCTCCCTATTTCCACCGCCTGGGTCTGATTTTGCCCATTAACGAACTTGACCGAGATTTTATACCCTTTGCTTTTATGTATCAGTTTGGAGAAGACTGGAGCAGAATTATAGAAGTTATCGTGTCCATAAAAAGTTATATATATATATATATATATATATATATATATATATTTATATATGTATATATATATATATATATATATGTGTGTGTGTGTGTGTGTGTGTGTATGTATGTATCAACGTTTTTACTGACGGCAATTTTGGAGTCTAGGGTTCATGATCGGCGAAAATGTGCAAAAATATTTCAGAAATCCCTACTTAGGAGTGACCGCAATAGGTAGTATTTCATACGAAATCTACATAACAACGCACCGAAGAAACACTAAAATAGCCACAATAGTCAAAAAATCTTGTGATGCAAAGTTGCAAATCCCTAGTTGCAAAATGTTAAAATGGCGTGGGTAAGTATGAAAAGATAAGGAATTTTAAGTAACAAAATATAGAATTTTAATACAATTAGCAGCAAAATGTCAAAGAAAAGAAAAGAAAAGAAAAAGAATTAAAGACACACTTGGTAGCAAATAGGAACTAAATGGAATAAACGTTTTTTGTTGATATTTCTACGTTATTGAGATCGGTTCTATAATTTTCTTATTATTAAAAAATCTCCTGGTGGAAAACGATAACTGCACTGAGAGAGAGGGGCAAATTGGGGGGGAGGGCACGGCAAGTGAATAACAAGAATTAATGGTCGCAGGGCTTTCGAACAATATATCACATGAAGGGTGTCAGCTAAATTTAGAAAAGTGCTTCCCCCGCGAGTTAAAGTTGCGAAGAGATCGGTGCTAGAGGTGTGTAATTTGAAGTAATGGTCAAGGAGCTTTCAAATGATCACATAAGGGGTGTAGGCTAAATTTGGAAAATTGTCCCAACTATCACGCTTTCCCGGTATAAAACCTCTCCCTCTCTTTGAAAGTTTCATGCATTATAAATAATATTTATCATATGGCCACGTAGAAAAATCCGATCTGTAATGATAATGCCCTACAATAAAAAAAAAATCAAAAACTGACCCCCGGGGAGGGGGGGCGAAATTGGTGGCGGGAAGAATAATGAAAGTGTGGTCCGAGGGTTCTCCGATGATATTTCACATGACTATGCCAAAAAGGTTTAGAATTTTTCGATCCCTACTTTAACCCTCTCGGGGGTGGAAATTTTAAAATCGTTGAAACAAGTCGATGATTACTTTTTAATGGATTTATTTTCTGTTGTTTCACACATCTACTTAAAACGACTGCTGAGATGTGCCGAATACTCTAAATTGCTTGACCCCCCCCCCCTTTTAACTCCCTCAGGAAGCAATTTCTAAAATCGCTGAAATATGTGTTTGATTATTTTTTATGTAGATTTATTTTCTGAAATTTCAGGCTGCTATCTTAAACGACTGCTGAGATATAGGAAGAGGTTGCTGAATTTTAGATCCCCCGTTTTCCCCCCGTAGTCAGGGGGGGGGGGATCTTGAAAAATCCCATTTTAATGCACGCTTACAACACAAGAAGTATATTTCCCCAATTTTTAGGCTGTGCGTTGATTATCAGTCAGTCAGGACAAACTGTTTTATATATGTATAGATTACTAAGCGTTATAATTAATATGCATCATAATTATCACATGAATATTTTTTTAACTATGGGCAACATAATTTGACGATTGCTTTTATATCTTTTAACATTTTACAAGTTCAATAAAAATATTCAGATAAGTGTTGTACATAAATTAAAAATAAGTGCACTCGTCAATATGTACCTACTATTCTTAGTATTGGAGGGACAAAAATTCAATAAATTTCAAATGAAGTCAAAATAAAGGTACCTAGAAAAATTGAATGTACTTGCAATTCATACAAGGAAAGCTGTGAAGAAAATACGAATATAAAAATAAATATGCAGTAAATTGTTGAAAATATATTAAATCAAAGTTATTTTTCATATATTTATCACAAACATACTTTACGAAGTAATATACTGATTTATTGATATGTGTGGAATACTTTTAACGAAATTTAGTAATTGTTATACGCAGCAATTTTCATAAAAATCTGGCATTTAATGATGAATGATAATAGGCAAATAATACCGACATTTAGGTTAAGTTGAAATCTTTTATTATACAGATTAACAAATAACTAATAAGTATCTTCTAATTTATCAACTTAGCTACTATATCGCTGTTATTAAATTTTCATTTTGAGCACCAACACCAAACAAAAAATATTGTTTCTCTTTTCTTAGAAACTCATAGCTTTATCTTCATTCTTTTCATCCTTCCAGAGAATCCATTAGAAAAACTCTAAAATATGTGTTTCGATATTTTTACAGCGTTCCAATTTTAAAGTTTCAAATCGACCTTGTATGTATGTGGATGAAGCAATGAATTCCAAGAACTTCAAGATTCCGAAAGATTTTTTATCATGACAATATGAATGTTTTATACTTTTTTTCAAACGTATGTTACAGCTAACAGTTTTCTATTGTATTTCTTTAACTTTTTTTTTGTTTGGCAAAATTGTTTCGTTGTATCAATTCTTATCTGGTGTTTTTTACTGGTATTTTAAAATTGTGTACATATTTAATAAACTGTTTGCTTTAAATTTTTTCTAGTTGTTATGCAGATATAAACGGCGAACTTATATATAAAAAGTACATTTTAACAATCAATTCAGTTCGTATCTGAAATGTTAAATTTTCAAAATCGTTGTATAGTTTTGATTTTTTAAATTTAATTACATAACTTATTATAAGATAAGAAATAATATCCGCAAAAATGTTTCCACTGAAATCTATCACATTCACATCACTTTATATTTCAAATAGTGCAAGTATTTTTAATACTGTGACAGGATTTAAATTTTAATAAAATTACACTGCTTGTTAATTATAGTGTACTCTATTAGATGTATATTCTTAAATTTAAATTTATGCTAAGTATATTCATTTTAGTGGTAAAAATAGTTTTCGGATACTGAAAGAAATGCAAAAACCATTTTTTTTGTAAAGTAATGTTTCTTTTTTATAAATAAATTCTATGTTTTAATATCGTAAAAATTACTTTACAAAAAATGTGGTATACAAATCCTCGGAATCCCTTGAGACTTACAAACGAACTAAATGTCCTAATTTCGGGGAAAAAACGGGAAAGTATCAGGTATTCAATTCCCCTTGAACCACGGGATTATAAAAACTGTAAAAATTCTAATTTAAAAAAATAGAAAAGTATTACCCTTTTCATGTTTTAAAAATTAAGTTTCGAATTCTATGGAGAAAAATCCTTTGAATCAGAATTTTTATGTCAGTATCAATGAGATTTAGTCTTTTAAATGAGAAATCTATTCTACGGTAGTTGCTCAACTTGAATGAGGCTAAAAGACTTTAGCGGCTTCTTACCACACAAAAACATGCTCACAGATAAAAAAAAAATGAAATAGGAGAACGAAAACATTAATAAGATAATGCGATTACAATCCAGAATATGGCAAATCATTATTATGTTTCTGTAAGCAGATGTAAAACATTATATGGATTCTTAATCATGTGGTTATTTATATGTTTATCCGATTCATGTATTACAAGAAAAAATAGCTGGAATAAAAGTCTCAATCCGTTTAATAGCTGTGATTTTTTATAAATGATGATACAAATTTGCAGTTTTCATGATCTTTTTTGTTGTTTTATTATTTCTAAATCAGATATGTGATATTTCATTCTGCAGATATATGAAAAAAATAATTGATTAATCATTTGTGGAAGCAAGTTATGCATTTTAAAACCAATGAGAAGTAAATTTGAATACTTTTACAAGCAATAATTACAATCAACGTTTAACACACAATACACAAACACACACCACATACGTATACGTTTCGCGAGCACCAGGGCTCGCTTCCTCAGTGTATAAAATTTAAAATGTTAAAAACAGAAACCCCCCCCAACTGACAGCAAGTCAGAGACCCAAATGATCGCAAACACAATACCAAAATACCCACAAGCCTAATGTACAGCTGTCGCCAACACAGGAGAATATACTTAAACTTAACCATAACTTTTCTTTCAGTAAACAATTCCGGTTTAATCTTATGGGTTGCTGAGGCTTATGGGTATTTTGGTATTGTGTTTGCGATCATTTAAGTCTCTGACTTGCTGTCAGTTGGGGGATTTTTCTGTTTTTAACATTTTAAATTTTATACACTGAAGAAGCGAGCCCTGGTGCTCGCGAAACGTATACGTATGTGGTGTGTGTTTGTGTATTGTGTGTTAAACGTTGATTGTAATTATTGTAATTTCCACACAAGTTTTTAGCTATTATCTTTGGTTTCAACGGACCTATTTGTTTTTTTCTAACTTATTTTATAATGTCGCATCTCAGTCGTTTTCATAAACTGAGATTAAAGCGTGAGAAATTTTTGAATCATCTACATTTTTTATGTACTTGTAAACAACGTGGCGTCATCCCTAGTTTTATTCACTTAAGTTTTAACCTCCATCTGACAAAGCGTCTTTCAAAGTGTATACATAACTTCAAATTATCGTTACTACGTGCTATAATTCAGGATACTCGGAGTAAACTTGCTTTCATTGAAAAAGAGTTGTTTCATTTACATATCTCTGTTGCAAACAGTTTGTCAGACTTTGATACATTTGATCGTACATCATGGTGCCGGTTCTCGGCTTTTCATAAACTTTCGTTAGTAAAGAAACTTTCAAATTTAATCCCACCTACTCCTACCCCCCCCCCCCTCCACAACTCACAAAAGTCAATAGTAATGCTATTGTAAACCTTTCTAATGTACAGCTGTCGCCTACACAGGAGAATATACTTAAACTTAACCATAACTTTTCTTTCAGTAAACATTCCGGTTTAATCTTATGGGTTGCTGAGGCTTGTGGGTATTTTGGTATTGTGTTTGCGATCATTTGGGTCTCTGACTTGCTGTCAGTTGGGGGGTTTTCTGTTTTTAACATTTTAAATTTTATACACTGAGGAAGCGAGCCCTGGTGCTCGCGAAACGTATACGTATGTGGTGTGTGTTTGTGTATTGTGTGATTGTAATTATTGTAATTTCCACACAAGTTTTTAGCTATTACTTTTACAAGCATTGTGTCTTAGTTGGATTGAATTTTATTGCCAAAATACATGGTACTAAGAGGATATTTTGAACTTTTTTTTAATATAATATTACATAGTGTAAACATTAAATATGTAAGGTGCGTTTTCAGCTATTTCGCAGCATTTAAAGATGTTGAATAGAAATACTTTGACATGATAATGGTTGAATGCTTTGCAAGTGCTATGAGAAGTGGGCGACAAGGCATTACATTCATTATTTTCAGATAAAAAAGAATATAACCTTTACCTTAAATTACATATTGATCCCCTAGGAATTAGCATGCCGCTATAAGAGACTTTATAGACTTTATAGCTAAAATTAAAATAAGTAAAATTTCGTTGATCAAGATGTTTTTGGACAAAAACAAATACCTAAAATTTCATTTTACGTGTAGGTTTTAATTACAGACACAAAATCCACATGCCAATCCGGATCGATTGTGGTGCACCAACAACTAATTGAAACCGTGTTTATGCATGTAACAAAAATGGCTAAACAATCTGCTGTTAAACACAATTTGGGAAATATGAAAAAATATTGACTTCAGTAAAATTTTTAAAATGAAAAAAAGTGTCTTGAACTAATTTGTCCATGCCCTGGATGTAAATGCACAAAACTATAAATTTCCTTCGCACTTGCAGTAGTTACACGTTGTTTAAACATCGGCTACACATTTCTTTATACGCATTTTAATTGATATTTTATGCTAGATTGAAGACATATTTTGTGATTTATTAAGATTACAATAAAATCGTTTTTCCATAATAATAGTTGAACTTTAAATTTTATGGTAACTATTTAATAGATAATTCACGATAAAAACTCGATTTTTAACTTCCTTATTGAAAAATATCTATATAACTTCAATTTTAATTAAAATATAATTAAAATATAATTATTAAATTTAGAAGTATTGTTGGTGGTTGGTAATGTTTCAATAAAAATATTTTTTGTGTAACATGCAGTTTTATATTAAAAATTTATGCTTTTATCTTTACTCTCGTCGTAACTTCACTTAAATAAAACTGTGTTTACAAATAAAATGAAGCTTTAATTAATTTTTTATTGATTTTTGTGTACTTGCTGTATTGAAAGATTTTGTGTCTGGTATTTTATCTTCATAATTTTTTTAATATCTTTCTTTTTAATTTAAGTTAGCGATGAAACTATATTAAATTAAAATAGAGGCTCAAACAAGTAAAACAATAAATGAGAATCCCAAAAGGAGGCAAGAATGGATTTTTTAAACATATACTTGCAGGCCAACAATTGATGCTAGTATGTTTTTTTTTTTTTCATTAAAATGCTAGTAGTTTCTATTTGACATACAATATCATTTCATTTTTTCAAATATGAAAAACGTCTATTTTATTTTTTTAACCCTTAAATGCTCAGGATACAACGCCTTCCAAAAAAAGCGCAAATCAAAGAATCAGAATTTATACCAGAAAATCTAAATAGTAAATTTTTCTTTATTTAATTACGAATGGTCTGTCATCAAGTGAAGTGAAAATTACTCTTTTAAATTTCTGGTGAGAATACAGAATATGTGAATAAAACCCCCAATAAATCGGGAACACTTATAGTATCGAAAATACAATATGCATTTAAGGGTTAAGCATAATAATTGTGAAGAGATATTAACTGCTTTTTTATCTTTTATTATAACTCTGAGAATTGGGTAAAATATACCCCTAGATGGACCTCGCCCACAGCGAAAGTGCTTAAACACCAAAATAACACAAACCCCCAATAACCCCACAATAACCCCAATCAAAAGTTGTATTTATAGAAATATAATTTATAATTTTATGCATTGTAAAAAAAAAAAAAAACTGCTGGAAGCAATGTTGCCAACAGTTTTTGCCGTACAAATTGCAGCAAAATTAAATGTAATAAAAAAATTACAATTTAATGATATAAATTACACTATTAATAACAATCTAACTATTGTATTATAATTTCTGATTTACAATTTAATGATGTAAATTTCACTAGTAATAACAATTTAACTATTATATTATAATTTATGATTAAAATTTAATTGCATAAATTTAACTAATAACAAAAAGTAGTCAGCAGTTAAATTTGAATCTTGTTATTGAATGTTTAAAGTATGCTCAATATGACTAGATGAAAAAAAATGAAGGGTTAAAATTCATAGGAAAAATATCTAAACTAAGTTTCTTTACGTCTGCTATCCGATATTACAAATGGATTCCTTTTTTAAGTGAAATTGGATTACTTGTGTTTACATTCTGAAGTGACTAAAGGTGTAAACAAACCATATGGTCAAACACATTTCTCCTCCCCTATTTAATTATTAATGATTAATGCTTTTCACGTTGTATTCACCCTCTATCCTTTGAATCTTACTTGTGTAAGAAAGTATTAAAAAAAAATCTGTCTAGTGTGTTCGTACAAATGTGAATAACACAAGACAAATTTTTTTAGCATTAAAGTAGTACTATTTTACCATTAAAAGTATTCTTGTGTAATCGAAATTAATTTCTATTATACAAGAATACTTTTTGCTATAATATGAACTTAATAAAAATTTGTTAATAATTGATTATAGTAGGCAGATATAAAAGCTCTCAGAAAGAATATTATAACATTTGATCCTTGAACTTCTAAAAGCACAAAACACGCAATTTTGACGAAAAAGAACTCATTAATTCATTATTAATTATTTAAATGAATATAGCAGTTCAAAAAACTATACGAGGAAAAGAACACATTTAAAGCAAATAAATAAAAAACTTTCTTCTTCTTTTTTTATTCTCATACGTGCACTAAGAGATTTATACATATTTATTCCGCATTGAACTCGCTTTTTCTATTATTTTACATGACTAGATTGCCCTAATCTTTAAATTCTGTGAAAATAATTTAGATGTTACATAACATTCTAGTCAATTTGCGTGTTGGAATGACTAATACGCGACACTTTTTCTAGTTAAAGGAAAAAAATTCCGGAAATGAATTTGCACGCTTATTAAACGTAACATGCATGCTAAATAACAGTACTCAGAAAGAGAGGCTTAGTTCATTTGGTTACGACTTCATATATATTAATGAGTTCCGTATTACACATATTTCTTAATATGACAAGGTTAAAATTTTCATATTATTATTAATTTTAATATTCCACTATATAGTTTGAAATATATTGAATTTCTATTTTTTTAAACTTAGTTGTATTTTAATACAATTATATTATGTTTTAATATAAGTTTATTAAAATTATTTTTTATATATATAATTAACGAAAGAATGGGGGTCAGAATAAAAAGTAAACGCTGTTATTATTTAAATTTAGAACATTGAAACTGAAAACATATTTTTAAACATTCATCTGGTAAGCCAAGGAAATGAAAGTAATAAAATCAAGACATATTCTATATCAAGTGAATTAAATTGATTTTGTAGTTGTAAAGAAATACCTTAAACTATTAATTTTTGTTTTTTAAAATATACAGCTTCAAGTAAAAAAATCAGAATAATTTATTTCATTTGTATTTGGAATTGTATTTAGATTTATTTCAGCATAATAGAACTGTAAAAGAACAACAGTTGATAGCCTAAAAAAATGAATATTATTAAAACCGTAAAATATTAAATTTTGAGTGGATATTTTATTACTTCCAATATTTAGAATCTTATAGTACTAAAATAGGTGGTTCAAAAAATTAGAATACTTGTGAATTTTCCGTATTGGTTGAGAAGGTTGAATAAATTAACCCTTTGACGGTTAAATCACTTCTATTCATAAAATACTAAAATGATTGAATGACACCGGAATTTAAAAACAAATTTATTTCATAATATATAAATGTTTTTTTACGTTCTTTGTAAAATTAAAATTTTCATTTAAAAATTCCGGTGTCAGTATGGCATTTCGCAATTAAAATTAAGTGGTATTCTGGGCGCGTATACGCGCTTATAACCACGAAAGGGTTAAGCACAAACTTACCTTTTGCATGCCTTCTTTTTGTAAGTTATAAAAACATTGTGCATCGTCATTGCTCTCATTTTGTGGGATACATGGATCGTTCGTTGGATATAACAGAGTTTACAAAGCATTATTGATTTGCATACATAAGATCGTAATCAGCAATACATCACCAGTTACTTCAAAATTACTGCACAAATGTTAGTAGGTTATAAAGCGGTATTTTAACTACTGACATTTTAAAACAAGCATCTCAATAGCATCTGAAAGAGATAATAGAAAACTAAAGGGTATTTCCAAAAAAAGTTTTAGAAGTGTGAGATAACTGCACCTATATTGGAAAGAACACGATGTTGATGCGTTGAAATCTACGACATTAAGACGTCACCATAATCTTGGATTTCAGTCTGGAGTACCGAAGACAAAGTCATGACTATTAAATAGAAAAAAGAGAGAATGAAATGGTGAAAAAAGAAAAAAAAGGCAATTTCATGTGGTGTGGATGATTGGAAAATATATACTTTAGCGAGGAAAGTACTTTGCTTAATCCGACAGGAAGAGTGCGGGGTGTTTGCACACCCCGATTATGTTCTATACATATATATTAATGGTTTTTACTTTATCACCAATAAATATAAATGATAATCGAACTTATTTATTCAGAGACAACTGCTAAAAATATTGTGATAAAGTGAGTTTAAGATTGCTAAAAAGGAGTGGCGACAATTGTAAAATTCATATGCACTTTGGGTGTATCAGTATTGGTGCGCGTCCTTCCGGTTTAACTTATGGTAATGAAGGTATTCATGTGTGGCGAATGAAGTAAGAAGCATATCACAAGAGCTGCATGGAACGATCAGTGAAGTTTGCAGCCAATATAATGCTACGGGCTTGTATGACTGCAGATGCTCCTGGAAGGCTGTTCTTCTTTAATGAAAACATTAATTATGAGATATATCAAGAAATCCTTGAGCCTTTCATGATAAATTGTAGAAGAAAATCCGTCAAATTTACGGTAAAAATGGCTGGCAGCAATGTTACCCGCAGTTTTTGCCTTAAAAAAATGCAGTAAAATATGATAGAATAAAAAAAAATTACATCGAATTTCTCTGAAATTTTTACAGCAAAAACGGCTAGTAACATTGCTGCCAGCTGTGTTTTTGCCGTAAATTTAACGATTTTTTTACAGTGTACTATCGTGGGAAGCGCTGTGTGATGACGATTTTATTTTCCAACATGATTTGGTATCTTTACACATGTCAGTGTCTACCAAGAGTTGTTTTAGCCAGCATTAAATTAATTTACTTCCCTGGCGAGTTACTTTGTTGGATTTAAATCCAATGGAGAATTTTTGGTGAATAATAAAGAAAAGACTGCCAGATATTGCGCCAAAAGTTGATCTTCTTTTCAGCATAAAGTTGACTTGGTCCTGTCTGGGCAGAAAATAATTGTGAACCACTTGTAGATAGCTTGGTAAAACGAGTTCGTACTGTTATAAGATCTGAAAAGTGATGCTACAAAATATTAAAATGTTATTATATTTCAATTTTATTCAAACACGTATTATTTACGATACATTATTCTAATATTTTGAACCAGGTAAATTATTATTCTAATATTATGATTTTTTCCGTGTGTAAATAATTATTTTAATTTCTGTATTATTTCCTTTAATTTTCATGTTAAAAGTTCTTACAAACTACGTCGAATCTCATAAAATTAAGTTTTATCCTGTATTACCCATTTTTGTACAACCGATATATAAAAAAACTTTTTTTACAATTCTTTTTTTCCATTGTTCTAATTTTTTGATTTAGAGCTGTATGTATATGTTTAATTGGCATAATTCTGTAACAGCTTAACTTCTATAAAACATTCCTTAGTATAAATAAAGGGACAAATGGATTGTGAATTTCATATTTTTACAATAAATGCAAAATTAATTTATTTAAATGTTCTTTGCACAGAAATTTTTGACATACATAATTTGTTCCACTGATTATAAATTATTTTTAATTTTAATGATTTCATGTAAAACTCGGTACACGAAAAATCTAACTTTTATGTGGGATAAAAATTTTAATGTCTTGTTTTGTAATTCAAAACCTGACTAAAGCAGTTCTCATTCTGGGTTTAGATAATTACTTTACTATAAAACTACAGTTTTACAATAATTGCTTGTTAAAGATTCTTTAAGAAAACATGGTTCTTCGAAAGAGCTTTATGCTGCAATTAGAAAAGTAGAAACAATATCATCATGCATGTTTAGCTCTTAGAATGATATTTTGAAGTATATATGTAAAAAATGATTGTATTTTGCAATGATTTTGGAAATAAAATACGCTTTACAGTGTAAAAGTTTTATGCACTCCAATAGAATGTGAGGCATTGCGCATCATATGGAGTAAAATACTGAAGTTAGCTGGAGTTATCCTACTTTATTTGTAGTTAACCTACTGTGAAATGTTTTCTTGTGGTTTCGTTTATGTTTTGTATTTATTACATTATCTTTACATGTTTTACACAAAATATTTCAAACATTCTTATTTTTATACTACTATCTTCAATTAATCAACGTAGTGTCACAAAATATTTCAAAAACGATTGCCTAAATTTTAAATTTAATAATTTCTTAAGAAAAAAAATATATATAAATATTATACAATTGATAAGTGTTTTAGGTTATTTAAAAAAAAAAAGATTCATTTTCAAAGTAGTTCGAAATTATTTCAATAGATAGAACTGAGCTTTTTCTTACTGTAGGAACGTTCAAATTAACTTGTAAAACTGAAGAAATATTAAAACACGGGAAAATTCACACCACTTATTATTATTTTTTTGAGCTTGTGCTTTTTTTACAAATTGACGTCACAAAGTGTCATCTATTGGTGAAATTTTTAAATACATTTAAATTAATGAATACAAACTTTATAAGTAAACCGATAATAATGTCACTTATTTTATATTTTCACGTAAATATGTTATAAGTGAAATGTTGAATTTTAAAGTTACTGGGTATTTTATTAAACGTATGTATTACGACATTTAATCATCCTCCTTTTTCGATTCACAGTTTTTCGATTTATATTACATTCAATGAATATAAGTACTTTGAATACCGAAAATAATTTAATAGTTCTGATAAGTTAATAATAGTTCAGAAAATATAAGTCAGAACTAAGGGGCTTCCAGCGGGCGGGGATGAGTGAGAATTAGTTTACGTATCATTACTTTAAAAATGAAATTCCGAATTTGTAAGAAAGTCATGATATATTATCTGATTTTGATAATTTTTTCATGAAAAAATCCAGAAAATCATGTTTTGTCAAATAGCAGCCATCCGAAAAAAATCGGTTTTATTTCAAGATTTATGTTATTTTTTTTAATAAAAATAAAATAACATAAATCTTGAAATAAGACCGAATTTTTTCAAATAATTCAATTCTGAATTAAATTCAAGTTTTTAAATGTTTTTCTATATCTCAAATATTACTATTTCCCCCAATAGAATGAAGCAAATGATCAGTTTATTATGCTTGCCTTTAAAAAAAGTGAATAATAAAATAAAATAAAATCATTTTCTAAAGAAACCTGTCATGCTTGGGATGTTCAGTAAAAATAACTGCAGCTATTAGCCACAGTTAAATGTATATAACTGGAAAAAGACTTAACGATTTTGCTTTCTATATGGCTGAGCAAAAACTGTTGCATGTTGAGATCTATACCAGTTGAAATTATAAGCAGCCGTTGCTAAACAGAATTTATATGCTAAGACTTTTATTTTAAATATATAAGTTTCGGAATTAACTTTGTTTATTATCTGGATCTGGTAGTGAAATAAATAAGCTGACATGTTTAAACACGCGATGAGTTCTGTTCGTTACTGTCCTTTGATTAAATTCATGACATTAAGCCCTACGGGACCTACGAGTCATCTACGGGTATCATGTATTTCACGTGCCGTTTATTACCTGTCTGGCAAAATATCACAAAGTGTGTAATGAAAATTACTAGTTTCTGTGTCGGTAAAGTATGTATTTTTGTAGTCAGTGTTTCAATGAAAACCATAAACAGAATCAGAATTATCAGATTTAGGCTATTTTTAAATATAAACATATTTAATGCTCTTTGTGATGACATTTGATTTCATTTACAATGTTTTAATAGTTACATTATTTTGTCAATTAGGATTCTATATTTGCATAAAAAGCACATGATTCTGATGCATTGGAAATCAGCATTTATTATACTACTGTAATAGTATAATAAATACTACACTATAGGACGATCTTTTGAATAAAAATGTAAGGGTTACATTTTAAACTATAATTAAGGAAACTACAAAAACATTCTTACCAATTGCTTTGACTGTTGTTTGACTGCCTAAACAAAGTACTATTCAAAATTTAATGCTTAACCCCTTGGGGACGAGCGACACGTATACGTGCCGCGAAAAGGCTTAAGAATCCTTGTTTATTCCCACCGGTAAAATTATACTGAAAATCTTATCTTATTCAATCGGAGCATTTTCTCGATTTAAGAAAAAACAAATTTCTGTTTTTTAAAACCGGTGACGAAACATTAAAAATTTCGTAAAAGGCTCCCGTCGCGAAGGGGTTAAAGGTAAATAAGTGAAAAAAATGCACATAAAATGAATAGCATGGACATTTTTTGCGGTATAAACGGCAGTGTGAATTAGAAAACTCTATTACTAAAAAATAAAAATCATAAAATGCTCTAACTATTTGCGTTTATTATTATAAGGTAGAACACTCATACTTGAACAAAATAACATGCTTAAAAGCTGATGAACTACAGTATCGGGTTATGGTTAATACGGAACTGTGGATAGTATTTTTCTATTTATTGTATTGCTGTTTCAAAATGGAATATAAAATCACTTTCTGTACTATACAAAAAGTAAAATGCTTTCTGCTAAAATTCACATAAGACACTTTGTAACTGTATTCAAAAACATAAATAATTTAAAAAGAAAGCCAAGCTTTTCTTCGTTCAATATTTGTGCACGGTATCGGCATATTTCTTCAAAAATAAGGTGAAGTTCAGTAAGTGCCTATTGTAGTCCAAGAGCCGACAGCACAAAACCCTATGCTATCGAGCACAAGAAAAAATTCTTTATTTTATGGAAGAGTAGTAATAGAGGAATCTAATGATCCATGTCTGCAGGAAATGAAGTGGTGCGTAAGCCAAAAATTGATACGACTAGTGGCTGACTCGTAGGTTTAGCATTGTGTTTGTCCTACAATCAAAAGTATGAAAACATGGAATACTGGGTGCAGGAAAACATAATGCTAAGCCTACGAGTCAACCACTAGTAGTATCAATTTTTGGCTAATGCACTACTTCACTTCCGGCAGACATGGATCATTAGAATCCTCTATTACTACTCTCCCATAAAATAAAGGATTTTTTCTTGTGCACGATGGCAGAGGGTTTTGTGTTGTCGGCTCTTGCATTATTAAAAGAAATTCAGTAAATGGCATGGACAATCCTAGCATAAGGGTGTACCGAGCTGGTATGAGTGAAATAATTTCTTTAAAAAACGAGTAGTCATCAAAACGCTTTTTTATAGAAGTTCTGTACACTACTCCGATAGAATTTTTATGTGGTTTAACCCATTAACGCCCGAATTATTTTCTTCACTAAAATTTAAATTTTGTATTTCCCACCACTTTTAAAAGCAAATTAACTTTTATCTAAATTTATAGAGGTTTCTGTATCGTGAAATAACGTATATATTTATCTTTCTCTTTACTGGTGGGAAAACCGCTTTCTTGCTGTTTTTGTAACCGTCCTCAAAAGAGGACGCTGGGCGTTAATGGGTTAAGCGCCAACACCAACTACTCAATACATTACTCTTAACCTTACCAAAATTTATGAATCAGAAGTAACATGTAATTCAAAAAGTTAAACCTATTCTATTGTAATAATACACTTTGTAGTGATGAAATAGCACCTTGATTATATAAAAATAATTATTGAATATGTGGATTTTTAAATGCATTTATGTATAAGCAAAGTCTTGGTATTTCAGAAGATTTTTCCGGAAATTTTGTCCTTTGCTGTCAATAGATTAAAACCTAATCAGTGAGAATAAAATACGAACCAAAATAAAATATCCGTGCCACATCTCGTTTATCTAAGGAAGAAAAAAGAAAATAGCATTATTTTCTTAGCTGCTGGCATCCTTGTTTTTAGATATATCTCATCAAATAAAGTAAAGAAATGTATAGTTTACAGTCCATCAGAGGCTTGATACAAAAGATGACATAAACTTTGTCAAGAAAAAAATACATAATAAAGAAAAAAATATAAAACAAAGGATAACTAAAAAGAAGAAAAATTGGAGGATAAAAGGCGAAAAGAGGAGAGATACTTTAAAAAACAGAAAAGTGAAAAAAAATCAAAATAAATGGCACTGATGAATGAAGCCTTCTAAAATAATATCCTAAAGTTATTCCAAACTTTGTAAACTAATAAAAGTATATGTTATCAATATTTTTGATGATCATTAATTTTCTGAGCTGTATTTCGCAATATCCATTGTTTTAGTTGATTGTATATATTACATTTTTGTCCTAAGGAGTTTCAGCTGCAAGCATTTAATGTCAAACAATATTTGTTTTCACTTTTTTTAGATTTTTTTTTAAAATTTGAAATTAAACATTGCTGAGAATCGGTTGCTACTATACTATATTTTAAATATCCAATTACTGTTTAACGTATAGGTTTTTTAATAATAATTTATTATTAGCTTTTTGATAGTACCACTTCGATAACTTATTTATATAATTTATTTTTGCGAAACAAACGGTCAACTAATTAAGAAATAAATTTTAGGAAAATCGCATTTGAGGGAATGCCTTAAATATTTTATATTGTTCCTACGAAAATATAAGTTTTATTTAAAGCAAATTGATTCTTATATAACTGATAAATAATGCAGTAACGCAACAAATATAAGAAAAATTAAATGTTTTTATAAAATACTCAGTTGAAATAAACTATAATTATCAGCACGTGTAAAATATACAACTGTTCTTTTTCCAGTTTATCCCCTTAATAAAATTCTAATAAAAAATACGTTTAGTTTTCTAAAGAGGATTTGCGTTACGTAAATAACCACAATTAACCTACAGAAATCCTTCTAAAAATCTTTCAAAATAAGATATTCTTTACATTATTGATAATTCATCTTCTTTTAAAATGAAACCGTATAATATAGTACCAAAATTAGAATTTCCATTTACGGCAATCCAATCAATATATTGTTCTTCTAAATAAATGCTTTTGCGTGAGTAGGTAGTTTTTCAGGCTAACAAAGCTTAAAATTAGCACTGTTATAAAACAGAATTACTTTATTGAGGTTTAGTTAATTAGCCTCTTTCATCGATTTTGATATCGTCTTCGTTCTTGGATGGTTCTTAGAAACTTTCCTTTTGGCATCGTATGTTGTTTACGTACCTGATTAATCCTACCCGTAATTTGGGCTTCCTACCGAGTCAAAGACTTCCATGTTATCCGTAAATTGATTGTGTGCTCTAATGGCACTTTACAAGCTCGCTGTGCTGTAATGAAAGACTCTAAAACTCATTTTCATTCTTTTTCTTTCATTACTTTTGTCCAAGAATCCATATTAGGTTTTTCATTAAAGAAATATATTAATTCAAATTTTTTTTTGTGATATACGAAAAGTTCGAGACAATCGTTTCTTTTATTCCAATTTACGGTCTGTTAAAAAAAAGATAGTTACGTTTTGCTATTATTTTTATACATTTTTTTTTAATATTTACATTTGCTAAAAAAATCATCTATAACAATTAAATATGCAACAAGGATTTAAATTTATTTTATGAATGATTTTAAAAATGTGTGCATTTTTTGTGGGATTTAAGAGTTATAAAGAATGTTAAGCTCATACTTACTTAGCAGTTATTTCTATTAAATGTGTTTAATACATTTATTAACGTAAATAATAATAATAAATAAATATATATATATATATATATATATATATATATATATATATATATATATATACATTCCTAGTTAGGGTTCCGTACTTAAAAAGTGAAAACGGAATCATTATCAGAACACGCCTGTCTGCCTGTCACAGCTATTTTACGCGTAAACATTAGAGCATGGAAAAACCAAATTAGGGGAAGTAATAAAGAATATTGACCCACATATATTCAGATTATTAAACATTTAAAGATACATTTAGGAGGGGGTAGGGGGGGAACACTATTGATCCACACATTTATCAATTATTAAATATTCAGAAATATATCTTGGAAAAATGTAAAGTGACTATTTAAGTTGCTTAAAAAATGTTTTCTTTGTATATCGTGTGGGGTATCGTGTAAAAGGTTTTGTAACGCTAAAATCAAAAATATATTTCTTTTACATTTAAGTGTTATATTTTCAGAGATATCGTCGAAAATGTAGTGAAAAAAATGTCCTCCCCCACCCATCTATTTTCGAATCTACTAAAAATAAAATTAAAAAATATATAGAGGTAGCCCCGCCCTCTGACTAACTGTCTCTCAATATCTTTAATTTGTCTACTTTTTCTTTTAAATTTGTCCGGTTTCAATTTGTCTTATATTTTTTTTCTTTTCTATCAAGAGTCCAAGGCTATTCGGGTCGTAAGTAAAGTATTTTGGCGCTATCCGTGATCGCCTGCCAGCGACAGCGTTGTTTCGCAAGAAAATAGGTCTGTTTGGAGTTTGGGTCGTAGGTAGGGGTCTTCAATGGAAATTGGTCGCTCACCGCGTTTATAACTTTGAACTTTGAACTTGTATTTTATTTTAGCTACATTGTAAAAAGAAGAGATTATTACCACACTGATTTTAGTTTTATGAAATGTCACATAAAGTTTAAATATGCACTATTTTTACTGTCACTACCTAATAAGGGCATGAACAAAACATATTAGAATGATATTAAAAAAGAGCTATACAGTATAGCAATATTTGATGTCATTTAGGCTTCATATCTGTTTGTACTTTTATAATATATCCTTTCCTACTTTTCTAGTTTGTACAGCTATACCCAACACTACATTGTATAGTTTTTTACAAAATATTATTATAACTTTAATAACGATTCCTTTAGTAATACAGTTAAATATCTAATATTTATTGTATGCAACCGTCTGAGAACAAGTAATGCTCACAATTCCCAGTTTATATTTTCTTTCATAACTTTTTTCCAGCGAGAATCCGTATTAAACTTTTTATTACAGAAATATATAAATTCAATTATTCATGGTTATGTATCAGTAGTCAAAGATAAATGTTTCATATATTATGATTTACTTATTATTGAAAAAAATGTATAGTTAAAAATTAATTATTTTATTCTATATATGTATAGGTTAATTTTGAAATGTACTTTAAATTTTGAAATAATTGTTCGAAACCCTTAGTGGTTACAAATGGAAAAGAAATTTAATTTACTTAAACTTAAAAAAAAAGCAAAAAAGAACAATACAAATTATTTTTTTAGAGTTTATAGATTAATCAAATAACACAAGAGTTGCATCTAGAATTATTTTTTAATGCCATGCTTAGATATATAAAGCACATGGAAATCTGTAAAACATAAACTACATTAGTACTTACGATATCAAGCTATCTTATGTGTGAGCATTAAGTGGAAGCAAAAATATCATGTATTTCTATATAATACAAAGGCTTTTTGTTATTTTTTACACCTAACTATTTTCAATTCTCATATGTTAAAAGTAAGGAAGATATGTTAAAAGTAAGGAAATATTTATTCTTCGCATTACATATAATATTTAATTATAAAAAGAAAAATACTAACGCGCAACATTTTGTGCAATGTCTTTATGCGATCATTCATCAAAAGCACGTAAATTCATCTAATAAGCAACATATCTATTTGTGATCTAAAGCCTTTCTGTTAATTAAAACTTCGAATTGTTTATATATTATTCGTAATTTAAACATGCCTCCATATTGATTATATGCTATATCTTTCGTGATTATCATCTAAATGTTAGGAAAGGTTGCATATCCAATATGCTTACAGATCACATTATGCTTATATAATAGGTAATATTTCGTATGTGACACTCGGAAATAGAGAAAATCATTGATTTTCGTCTACTGAGTGTTCATTCACAACAATATTATAGATTTTAAGAAAATTAATGTTTATTATTGTATTTTGATTCGGGGGATGGAAACATATCACATTCATATTAGACCCAAACTGAAGGGATTAAAACAATTTCCAGCTTTCTCGTAATTAATTTTTAGTTCAACCCTTTGCCTCCGGGGCTAAAACTTTGAAGTAGATTTATGACCCTAATATTCAACAAAAAAATTAAGTGTAGGCACTCGTATCATTCAGAAATTTAGGCTCTACAACATATGTACTCACAATGTTTTTGAAAGAATCAGTTATTTCGAGATAATGATATGGCATTAAAAAAAACTATTTTTCGACTAAAAATCTGTATATATTTTCTAACGCTCACCTACTGCGATGATGGAAAACTTCTATATTCATTCTAGATCTAAACTAAATGGATTAAAACAATCTCCAGGTTTCCCCCAATTAATTCCGAATTCGGTCTCTTTTCTTCCCTTACCACTGGGCTATTCGTTGTTGAGAGAAAATGCATTAATCGAAGAATAAAAATTTTTTGGTGACTAAGAAATTCGACTAAGAAAGTCTTAAAATCACTAAAATACGCGTTTGACGAAAAATTTTAAATTGCAATCATTGATGATTATTTGGTTTCTGAAAAAAAATATAAGGAAGTTTGCCTAATGATTTGAATTTCGCCTCTTTTTTCGGATTATGATCGGTATAAATCACCGAATATTAAGCTTGAATGTCATTTATGAGATGACGACTTATGTTATTTCTTTTTTATTTTGAACATTATAGAAAACCAACTTTTTCTTTTATGTAACAGAAATTATTATAAGAATTATGTAGTCAGCCACGATTTTATAAAAGAAACTTTTTAATACTATTAAAAAGAACTTAGAGAAGGTCCAATCAGAAAAAAAAGGAATTTCAATAAGTTTCTGAAATAAAGAATTCACATCACTACGGTAAATTTGTTTCTATTAATATCGAAATTCCGGTTTCTGGAAATTCTGATTGATTCCTCTGCAAAAGGTTTCTAAAGAAAAGGGATATGTTTCGAGAAATGAGGTTTAGCACGTGATTACAATGATTTTTGTAAATATTTATTCATTATGTTAAAACCCTTTCGGAATTTTTTTATTTTTAACTAAACATACAGATTTCGGGAAAAAAACAAATTTTATTACAGAAAAATATATAGATACTATTTTATTCAAATAGATCAATCTGATAGCTTTGTATCCATAAAAATTAATAGTTAAGAAAAACATAAAATTTCTGCTTGAAACTAATATATAGTGCGCATTCAAATGTAAAAATAATCTTTTAAGTTCTAGTCTAACACACTTCTGAAGAGTTATTATGCATAAGTACATTTTTCTAGCATATTATACACAAATATAAATTCACAAGGAAAATTATACTCAGTATTACTCCTTAATAGTTCATTTTTATTATCAAAAATTGTGATTCTTATTATTTGATTATTGTACAGTACGTCTTTAGTATAACTATGTATTAAATTAAATAAATTAAAATAATTTAAATTTAATTTAAGACAAATATTTACCTTATTTAATGAAAAAAAATCTAACTTCAGATATAGCGACTAGTACATCACGAAATTCAGGTACTGAAACACGCAACATCTTTTAAATCTTCTGATGCATACGAATCCTTGAAATTATGTGTAAATAATGCACATTTGTTAATGTGTATGCACAAGAAATGGAGACAAATATTTGCCTTATTTAAAGAAAAAATTGAGATATAGCGACCAGTACTTTATGAAATTTCTTGTATTAAAACACGCAAAATCCCCTGAATCCATATGTATCCTTGATATTAAGTATAATTCATAAATATTTTTTAATGAGTAAGCACAAAATTGTGATATATCTCGTAGATAAAATGTTAAATGATATATTAAAGTTTCCTCTTTAAATTGTAAATTAAAAATATAGCCAACAGGCATACATTATATTAAAGAAGAACACAAAATGTTGTTTTTTTATGCTACGTATTTCATATAACAAAACCGCTATATTTAAAATTAGTTCTTGTATTTGCTTTATCTTCCCAATCGAGATTTATAACTTGATATTTATTTTTTTCGTAAGCAATATAATGTTAAATGTATTACGAAAGAAAATTAAAAAATTTTAAAGCATCATATGACTACAACAAAAAATATTTTTGTAAACAAGGATATTTTAAATAATATACCGTAAGCAGCTTATCATATGCAGTTCTTTTATGACATTTTTAAGAGTGGACAATGCTATTCTCCTATTGACAGTTAATATTTTATCGATATTTTCATCTAAATCATTGCTCAATACTAACTGTGTGGTTTATTATTCTTTAATCTTATCTTAATTAAATATCAATGAAATGATATTTACTGTTACATTTAATTAATACAGCCTTTAACTAACGTTGTAATTTGTACAACAAAAATTTACTATGTTGTATCAAAACGAAGTATAAGATAACGTTAAAAAAATAAAATTTTTAAAACTTCTTTTTTTTATTCTCGCAATATAAAATTAGATATTTTGCACAGGAAAAAATTTGCAATAAAAGCTTACACCATTAATGGCTAATTCAGCTTCGTTTTAGGATGTACATTCTTTTTTTAATACTAGAGTAATGCTGAATATTTATTCCAAAAAATTTAATTATTTTGTGACAGAGAAAAAATAAACATTTTTTTTTATCTCTTGAGGTTTTTTGCTAAGGCAAATCTCCGAGCAATTAAGGGCCTTTTTTAATTATGTTAATAAATGAGTGCAATTTATGATTGGTTTTATTTTGTATTTCCTGCTTACCCTCTACTTCCATTTAAGTTTTGAAAAACTAATTTAATTTTTTTTTATTCTGCTGAAACAGTAAATGAGGTTAGTTTTCTTTCATCAAGAACAGATTTTAAGCAATCTACGGTAGTCACTGATAAAAAAGAGGAATGCGGGAAAGGGAAGTTCTTTAAAAAGAGTTTTTTATGGTATTGTTAGTTCGCAATATTACTTGTATGTGCAAATATACATACAAAACTGTCAATATTTAACTATAACAGATATTATTGTTTTTAGAAATATGATTTTCAATTTGATGGGATTTTCTTAAATCATGCTTGATGATGTGTAAATCTATAGATGATAAAATTAGGTAATTTATTGAAATTTTATAGAAATTTAAAGAAAATATCATCATTTAATTTCGTTTACTGCTTTCTGTTTTAGTATCGAAATGAACATAAATAAATAATAATACTCAGTAAAAATGTAGTTTTCTGCTGAAACTACGAAATTTATTAGTGCTATTTTTCACGAGGTGTTCCAAAATTTGACCGACAAATTAGGAAGGTTAATGGGTTTGGTGATATAGGATGATCATGATATATATGGAAGCAATATTGTTTGATATTTTGGATATTTTCATATATTTGATACGTATTTTTAAACTTTGTATATGATATTTTGATATTTTCAGGTAAAACAACTTTAAATAATTTTTTGTCTGTTATTGATTGTGTTCTTCTGTAGATAAGAACTTATGCTTCAATTGGCCATTTTCAACTACCCCAATCACTCCATATAAAATATTTTCCAAGTTTACTCCTGAAGCTAATCTATAAAAGTAAAAGGTAGAACATATAACTATCTACTTAAAAACAGCTTGTTAAAGATAAACTTTCTAATTTAAAATAATTTTTTTCGTTTACGCTACACAACAGGTTAGAGATATTCAAACTTTTAAATAAGAACAAAATATTTTCTGAGCAATTTTTTATTTGTATAAAGTACAAAATTTTCTGGAAACTTGATAAATCCTTCTATAGTAAAAAAAAACTAGCCTTAAAAGGAATGATTCCTGGAATGATGCTGATGTGGAAGATTTCCGGAACTAACGAATCCGGGTTTTCCACTCCTTCCATGAGTCGAATAGACCAATCAGGAAAGGGTTCCGTCTATGCATCGCCATATGGGTTACCATAAAGAGAGGAAAGGTTACCATCGCCAACAATCGCCAAGTTTGTCGCCAACTTGGCGATATATCGCCAAATTTGGCGACCAAAATTAGTTGTCAAAAGTGACGCCAACTTGGCGATAACTGTAATATTTCGCCAAATTTTTAATTTCTTTACAACACCAGTCGTTTGATACATCATTTGAGAGGTTTGCAACTGTTTATTCATATAATGGATGTATTGTGTGTTATCCCCCATTCTGCTCCCCAGGGGGGACACATTTTTATTTTCTTTACAACACCAGTCGTGTTACACAAGATTTGAAAGGTCTGCAACTGCTTATTCATATTATGGATGTCTTTTGTGTCACCCCCACACTCTGCTCTCCCCAGGGGGGGGGGATTGCGGTCAGATTTTTAATTTCTTTACAACACCAGTTGAGTGACACATCATTTGAAAGGTTTGCAACTGCTTATTCATATTATGGATGTGTTGTGTGTCATCCCCCACTGTGCCCCCCAGGGGGGCATATTTGTAATTTCTTTACAACATCAATTGTGTGACACATCATTTGAAAGGTCTGCAACTGCTTATTCATGCCATGGGTTATTGGCGAGCGCAGCAAGCAGGAGTAGAGAATAATTTGGAATCGCGAAGCGATTATGCGGGGGGTTGGCGAGCATAGCGAGCAGGGGGGCGGGGCCCCCCTAGTAATCCTATAATTTTGTTTTTAGTGAGTGTTAAAAGACAATTTTGTCTGTTTTCAATTATTTTATCTTCAATTTTGTTACATAGGTGGGAAAAGAATATTTAAAATATTGTTTTATTAAGTTTTCATGCTAAATGCAATGTTTTAATTTTTAATTTATATTAGATCTAAAAATATTCATAATTATCCATGAGTTGACTGTTTGGAAAATATTTGATACATATCGAAAATATCGAATATTTTTTATATTCTCAAAACCATCCTGATACTTACGAACCATTCTTACATGTATTAAATTATCTGATAAAAAATCAGATAATATATCTATAATTATAAAAGTTTTTGAATACGTGAATGTGATTGCTATTTCAAAAGTGCTTTTATAATATCTTTTCTAAGATTTTGAATTAATTTAATTCACATTTTTTTATTATTTATTGGTAGAATTACGAAAAATATTAGCCAATGCAAAATTTAGAATAAAAAATAGGATACAGCAGTATAAGGAATCGATGTCAAAAAAAAAAAAAAAAAAAAAAAAAAAAAAAAATCCAAAGATATTCCTTTTTTTCATTCAAATACATCCCAAGACAATAAGACTTATTTTGAAAAAAAAAATGGAGAGTCTGTAGGAAGGACTGACTCATGCTATATCTTTTCGGATATGCTCGTGTGGTTTACATTGAGATTTACTTGAAGAACTAAAATAAAATCGACTTAAAAAGACATCAGAATAACTTTACATTCGTTATACTTAATTGACATAGTATTGATAATTCTATATAACTTATTCTGCAAAATATTTGAGGTTGTGCAATTAATTCATTAATGATATTTGACAAAAATAATAGCCATTCGAATCTTTTTCTTCACTTTTAACTTTATTTAAGACGCTCTTTCTGATCGACAAGAAAACTTGCCGCCCTCAAAGTGTTAAAGAAAAGTTTAAAAATGTTTTAAAATTTGTCTGTGTTATTTAAATGATATTAATTTCACGCTATGGAAGAAAATATTTAATTATTTAAAGCTCTTGTTTAAAGGGTTAAAAATACAATACATTTAATAATTATAATTCTAAGTTATAAACTTATAATTTGATAATTATATATTTTAAAAGACAACAAAATACTTTCGTGGGAATATTTTATCTATTGATATTCAGATATAGATTTTCATTAAAATAAAAAGAATGAAAACTCTCAATTAAATTTAGCTATTACCTCTGAAATACAAGAAAAACCCTGGTGAAAATGTTGCACTTAACAACGTTTAAAAATCCGAAGTGTTACCTGAGTGAATATAACCGTGAACAGTTTCGTGTTTAAACAGCTATCAATCTATAAAAGTTCTACCTTCTTGACAAGTACTTTCTTTTGTGTTGATTGTCGAAAAATCATCTTGACTGGAGAAAAATCGGTAGAATAGAAAACTTTTTTTCCCTCTTTTTGTTTCCTTTATAGTTTCAAAAGTAAAGCTTACGAAAATGTGATAAAGAACGGGTTATAAAAGCAGGTATAATAAATAGCCTTAATTAATGGAGTGTCAGTTTCTTGGTTGGAGGGGGACGTTTCATAAAATTCTTGCGGAATATCGGCCGACGGAATTATTTTCTTATGTGTTTTCCATACCCTATAAATTTAATATTCATTCATTATATCTTTTACAGCAATGCTTTTCGTAGTTTTGATTCTCCAAGTAGGACTAAAATTTTTTTTTTACTTTCAAAGGATGTACAAAGATTGACAATAACATCATGAAAAAAGAATTTTTCTGAACTTTCTCGGTTTTAACCCCCTGACAGTCTTGTAAAAGGGTAAAGTTGAAATGTTGTTTTCCCTCAATTTTATTTTAATTTAAAAAAAAAAGATGAAACTTTCAACATTATATAAAAAATAATTACGATTATGGATGTACATCTGGAGAGTTGTAATCATTGTAGAATGCACTAAAAATCTGTTGAATCATTAGATTTAAATTATTTTAAATATTGCTTGTATTGCTGTGAAATATGGAGCTTAGTGAACGTATTAACACGCGCTTGTCAGTGAGAGGGTTTTAAACTATTGATATATGACCCCTGATTATAATATTTCGACGTCCAATTATCGAACATTCATCATGCAAAATTTTGTGAGGCATGCAATTAAATAACGGAAATCCTTGATATTTTAATTGATAATAAATGAAAAAATTTATATACACTAAATGTTATGTACTTTTGAGAATTTTTTAATAAATACATTTATATATAAAATCAGCCGTGAAATGAAACTTAAATAATACTAAATAAACTATAACGATTTCATTTTACATTTCAATTTTGAAATCAAAAATAATACTACAAAAATATAATTATAGATAAAAGCAATTCAAAGTTTTTCATTACTTATATTATAATACCGGTAAAGCTTGTCTGTGTATGTAAGTCTGTGCATGTAAATTTTATCTTAAAAACGGTTCTAACGATTGTGACTTAATTTTGAATGAATTGAAACGGTCATTGATCGGGGTGAAATATTTAACAAAATTCTACTAGTGGCTCATTTTTTTATATCCAGTCATTTTCGGGTGCGAGAAGAGTGGTCTGGCTCAAATGTTTGAGAAATTTTAATAAGTGTGTCATTTTTGGATCACTGCGGGTCAAGCTACTTTTATCTCAAAACTGCTTTAAAAAATTTCACTAAATTTATATTCTATAGTTTTGGATTACGATAAAACTTTTGGGCTAAGTCACATATACAAGAAAATTCAATTAGTGGTTATTTTTTTGGATCACCTTGAATCAAGCTAATTTTATGTAGAAAACGGCTCAATCGATTCTGACTAAATTTTGTAATTGACTGTTTTGTGGTAAGAAAAGACTATTAAGTTAAGACACATGTTCGAAAAAATTGAATCAGTCAGTCATTTTTGGGTCATTGCAGGTCAAGCTGTGACGCGGCTGGGTATGCCGCAGGTGATATGTTGGTTAAATGAAAACATAGTTTAAGTAAAAGTTAAAATCCAACACTTTATTTACTGCCTATGGGAAATGGGAAGTGGAGCTAAAGTTTAAGATTTCCAGACACTAAACAATATACTATGAAATTAAACTGTAATTCATACTCACATCCACGGCTAAGTTCAGCTCAGAGCAATCACACCGGCTCTACTTTCAGGTCGCGGCTTAATGCTACTTCAATCTATAAGAAAACAGCCCGTGGCTGCACAAAATCTTTATTCTCAAATATTCAAAGTGCTAGTTAACTCTTACCCGCTGGCTCTCCTCGCCTCGCAACACAAGCTATCCTTTTATGGAAGCTCCTCTCGACACACAAGACTTTGCTTCGCTGGCTCTCCTCGCCACAACACACCTTGCTGACTCTTCTCGCCTCACAAGACACCTTGCTGACTCTCCTCGCCCCACAACACACCACACACTCCAACTCGCAGCTTTTATAAATTGCAAACTGATGACGGAGCTATAAATTTGCATAATACTCCTAACCGCAGTTAACTGTAGACTCGAGGGCGCCAGACACACTCCGGAAAGTTAAAGTTGCATAAAGGATTGGTGTCGCTTTTGCGCCACACATGTTAGAACATTGACGTCACGATCTCACTCGAAATCCTAGAGTGCCTTTATTACAAAGGGACACTCCCTCCCAACCCCCCCCCCTCGGAATCTGCAGAGAAAAAGGACTGGGCAAAATGCATGCCCTGGACTTTTTCTTGAAATAAATTTTGTGCCGCACAAGAAACGAAGGTGATGGGTGAAATTTGGGGCCGAATAATAACTTTCAAAAGATTAACCTTTAACCCATCACGAAAAAATCATCAGTTTGCATGAAAAATCACATACTCAATCTCAATCATCCTTATTAACTTAAAAAAAACCTCCTAAAACTTTGAAAACTAACTACTTAAAAAAAACATTCCACTAGGAGTGCTAAAATTGATCAATATATTAAACTTACGAAATTTTCCTCAACACGTAAAAATAACCGCAATTTGCCAAAAATCTCTACACTTAAAACTTTCTCATCACCAGAATTCGCACAAAGTCCCAAAAAACCCCATGAGCAAAATTTTCTCACCAAGACTCATAGCTTATCCAAAATAAAATTTAGTCCATGCTACTTCGCAATTCCCATAAGCTAATAAACTACTACCAAAAATTCAATAGAACTAGCTTCACTTTACAATACTTGGGACACATACGTTCAGCTTCATATTGCTGTGCTTAATCAACAATCTAAACAAAATAAAATATACAAGACAAAATGACGTCATCAAACATAAATCTTATCTGTATGAACTAAAAAAGAAATAACATCATCAAAACGTAACATAGGTATACTTCCCTGCAAGAAAATTAAATTATCATTAAATTTTAAAACAATATAATTCCATATTCAAGTGTAACACAAAATTCGCAACTTGCGTAAACTACTCCCAACTAAAGTAAGAACGCAACGCATAAAACCCGAAACGATAAGAAGAAAGTTAATTAATTAAATGTTAGTACAAGAGACAGAAACGCATGTCAAGGACTTCTTGACCGCAAAACACGTGCTCGCCTAACCACGCGCGTGTACAAAATTACTTAAAGTACTATCTGTCGTTATTTGGAAATGAAACATACATTAACATACATAATATAAGACACTAACAATATAACAATATAACAACACTTTTAGAAGCCAACATAACAATGAACAATAGGGTGGGTCGAAAAAATCGAATTTTTTCAAATCCACTATTAATAGTGCGGAAAAGTTGCCTTTTGTAATTAGAAGGATAACGCAAAAAAAGGTTTTTGAAATCGGTTAATATCTTTAGGTCGCGCATCGCACTTGAAATTCCGAAAATTTGACCAAAAATGACATTTTTTGAAATTAATGATGAAAATTAAAAAAATTCGATCCTACTTCTAATAGTGCGGAAAAGTTTCCTTTTACAACTAAAAAGATAACGCAAAAACTTTTTTGAAATCGGTTAATATCTTTAAGTTGCGCATGGCACTTGAAGTTTGGAAAATTTGATCAAAAATGACATTTTTTGGAATTAATGAGGAAAATTAAAAAAAAAATCGAACTTGCTTGTAATAGTACGCTAAAGTAATTTTTTACAATTAAAAAATAACTTCTTTTCTTTTTAAAATCTGTTAATACCTTTAAATCGCGCATCGTACCTGAAATTTGGAAAATATGATCAAAATTGACATAGGCTGATTACAAAAACAACTGACAAACCGATTTTTTTCTATTCCAATTGCTCAGTGCACATATGAGCTGTGAACGCAGCTGGTTTTCAGGCTTATCATGTAATTACCACAAACAGTTACGTTATATCAAGGAAAAATCGGTGTTAAACGCTATCGAAGATCTAATAGGGAAGGGCACATTTCTTTAATTCAGGAGCCGGATGATCAAAATATGTTGGTCATCTAACGCCTATGAATTGAACCGGAAAAAATATTTGTGAAAGTATCGTTTTATATCTGCCTCAGAAGAATATCTCCTTAGATGAAGTCCTTGTATTTGGATGTGATAGCTCCTCTATCAATACGGAGTTGAAAAAAAGGGTTATTCGAAATTTGGAAATGAAGATACGCAGGCCCTTGCAGCGGTGCATTTACTTGTTGCATTTCATCGAATTGCCTTTTAGGCACTTGTTTCAATGCATTGAAGATAAAAACAAACGGCCAGCATTATTTTCTCGTCCTATAGGCAAGCAACTACCTGCTTGCGAAAGACAACCTGTCATCAAGTTTGAATCAATCAATTGCTCTCGCCCAATAGTGAGTGTTGAAAACCCAAATGACCTCAGTAAAGATCAAAAATATCTTTTTAAAATATCAAATGCTGTGTGATCGGGCTTCTGTCCTGAAGATCTTTCTGTCCGAGATCCAGGGACCATTTGTCATTCCCGGTGGCTAACGACCGCCAATCGAATTCTCAGACTGTATATATCCACAGAAAACCCTAGGACTGAAACGAAGCAGTTAGTTTTATTCATCACAGAAACATATGTGCCTGTATGGTTTGAAATTAAGAAGAATAATTCCATTAATCGAAGCATATACACAAGACAATAACAACATCGCGCTACATATCAAAAAGTATGCAGGAAGTTACAGACCCCGTTATTGAGGGTAACGCTTACTTCACTCATCCATAAAACCTACTATTGGCAATGATTGCAGATGAGAGTGAGCATGTGCGAGAGTTAGGATTACAACAAGTTTTGAAAGCAATGAAACTGGTGACAGAACAAGTGGCAACTGTGAGAGATTTTGTGATACGCAAGTTAAATTTTGGCGCTAAGGATTAGACTGAACTAATTGATTGGTCGAGCTGCAAAGTTACTTCACCAACTTTTTACACAGAATCAGTCCAGAGAGAATTTTCTCTTTTATTGAATCGAAATCTCTCTCAGAATTGGAAATGAAAACAATAAGGACGTTAAAATAGCAAATAAAGCCTTTGTGCACAAATGTTTAAAGATAGAAAACCAACGATTATAAATGCACAAATAAAGTATGAGAAGGTAGCAAATAGCTATTTCGAATATACCTTTTTTTGATTCTACTAATTTTTTGTCGCTACTTGTTGGTTTGGCTGCTTTCTTCTCATTGGTTGCCTTTCTTTAGGCGGGATTGTTCCCATAGCGGGTATATAAGCCTGCGTCTCTCTGTCTCTTGGTCAGTTTTGCTATTTTTTAGCTCGTTGAGTTTTGCACTGATGAGGAATCTCGTCAGTAGATTCGAAATAGCTATTTGCTACCTTCTCATATTTTATTTGTGCATTTATAATCGTTGGTTTTCTATCTTTAAATAAGGTCGTTTCCGTACCACGCACACAGGCGGTGGAATGATGTGTGAAACTTGTGAGTGAGGCTTCTGAAAAAGAATGTGGGTCTAATAGCAGATACGGCTACATCTCACTACAAGGCTTTACACGAGGTAAAAAATGAAGGTAAAAAGAAAAATAACTATTTTCTAAAATTACTATAATGCAAGTAGCCTAATATTGCATAAGTAAAACTTGTTTAAAATTGATTTAAATTTTTTTGTTGAAGAATGTCTCATTAAGTAGAGTTCTAAATCTGTTCAATATAAATGTTTAAATAAATAAAATAGCTAAAAATATATACTTTTCTAATTTTTTTCGTAATTTATAAACAATGTATTAAAAAATTCTTAACCAATTTTAAAATTGATTTTATTTTACGTTTCTATGCATATAATGGAAAATTTTTATGTTATTAGAAAAAAATGAGAAAAGAAGACGACTTTTCATCTTTTATATGAAACATTGTCAATTTTCATAAAATTTCGCTAACTTAAATGGACTTAAAGGTATTAATAGATTTAAAAAAGAAAAAATTTTATGTTTTAACTGTAAAAGGTTACTTTAGTGTACTATTACAAGCAAGTTCGAAATTTTTTTAATTTTCCTCAATAATTCCAAAAGCTGTCATTTTTGATCAAAATCTCCGAACTTCAAGTGCGATGGACGACCTAAAGATATTAACCGTTTTCAAAAAAAGTTTTTGCGTTATCGTTTTAGTTATAAAAAGAAACTTTTCCGCACTACTAGAAGTAGGTTCGAAATTTTTTTAATTTTCATCATTAATTTCAAAAAATGTCATTTTTGATCAAACTTTCCGAACTTCAAGTGCGATGCGCGACCTAAAGATATTAACTGATTTCAAAAACTTTTTTTGCATTATCCTTCTAATTACAAAAGGCAACTTTTCCGCACTATTAATAGTGGATTTGAAAAATTCGATTTTTTCGACCCACCCTAATGAACAATAGATCCAAAATATTTCAAAGCAATTGAGACAAAAATTTCAAACATAAACCATAGTAACAATTTTGCCAACAAATTTTGAATTTAATTAGGCACCACTCGTGAGTCCGTAAAAATTTCCAAAAATGGCCAAAAATAAAATCTAAAACAGTCCATCTGCTTTCATTCCTTCACACTGCTACAACATAAATGCACTTTAATAGAAAGTTAATAAAGAACATCATCACCCATTTAAAGAGAACATTCGCTGCTAGCCGGCTTCATACTACAGAATGGTTTTCTCCTCTTGTCCCAGAATCCTTGAACAAACGATCTTTCGTCATCAGAGCTGTATGGGGAAGCAACCGTTGATTGCTGTGCTTGTAGCCTGGTACTGAATGAATGCCGTGGGACATTTGTAGATTCCACTATATGACTCCGTCCAGATTGGTTTGCTGAGGTCACTCCATGGCAAGACTCCTGTCGGTGAAATGTTCTAGACTCCGGACGCTGATTTTCCGATAACTGTCTCCTCTTTCTGGACGTACGTGTAGTAACTGTTGATGCTAGGCCGCGCTTCTGTGTAGACCTACATTTTCTTTTATTAGGAAAAACATAATCAGAATTGAGAGCTCTCTTATCATTTCTACGAGTGTCCATAAAAGTCTTTTTTTTTTTTAGGATTATGTACCAACGATGTAGAACTATTGGACAATTTATGCTTCCGAGGTTGATGTCTAATTAGTGGCGGAACGGGTCGATTTACGATCTTCTGCTTTTTAGTGCATACTAAGTCCGACGTAGTCGAAATCGGTCTCTTTGTTTTGTTATCACACTTTGGTCTTTTTATTTCAGTAATCGTTTTTGGAGCTGTCTGTCTAGAGTTTCGTTTTGAATAATGAAGATAACTACTGGATGAAGATGAACTAGACTCGGGAAACTCATTGGATCGAGAATTTGGCGAAACACCACTGGACACATGAGAACCTTCACTATCTTTCAGATTAACTGCCATCATTTCACCACCTATATTTACAACCAAATTATTATTTCGAACTTCTAGAACTTCAAAAGGACCCACAAACTTTGGACCAAACTTAGCTACCCTCTTCTGACGACTTGAACTAAACCAATGCTTTTCCACCAAAACAAAATCTCGAACTTTAACTGCTAACTCCCCTCTACGCATATTATAATACTGAGCCTGTTTCTCCTGTGCTTTTCCCATCTGAACTTGTGCCTCCTTAACCAACTTCTCAATATCCTGACACATAAATTGACTCTCTGCATCCGATACCATAACTAACCTTTGAAATGGAGTAATGACTTTTCTACCCAAAAAGAACTCAGCAGGCGTTTTCCCCATTGACTCATGAACTGCCGTACGAAGTGCGTACGCAAAATGCTGAAGAAACTGGTCCCAATCTGAATGATGTGAACCCACATGAGAAGAAATCATTTGAATTAACGTACGATTTACACTTTCAGCCATTTTAGATTGAGGACGGTAAGGAACAGTAAAATAATGATCAATCTCCAACTTCTCACACAGGGCCTTAAAAATATCAGATATAAAACAAGGCCCATGATCACTAACTACCCTAATTGGTGCACCATATTTTGAAATATAATTCTCAAAAAAGGCATCGGCAACTGCAGGCGCAGAAGCCTTCCTGAGGGGGACTAACTCCACCCACTTACTAAAATAATCCACTATTACTAATACAAATCTATATCTTTTAGGATTAGACTATGGATAAGGACCAATTAAATCTACACCTACACATTCATTAGGAAAATTTACTTTAATAGAAATTAAGTTGCCAGCTGGACTTACGTTTTTATAATTATATCGTTGGCATGTGCTACAGCTGGAGACATAAGCGCGCACTGCTTCCCGCATTTTAGGGAAGTAGCAGGATTCACAAATTCGAGCATAAGTTTTCCTAATTTCTAAGTGACCTGCTAATGAATTACCATGAATTTACTTCAAGATGGCCCTACGAAAACTAGCCGAAATAAAGACTCCCAATTCACCACGTGAATTTAGAATTTTAGAATAGAAAAGAAGACCATCGATAAGCTTAAAAGATTAGGACCATTCCTCCAGCATAAGCACATTTGCGCTCGGGATATCGTCAGGATTTTCTAAATAACAATATAAACTACCAAACACCTCATCTTGCTTGGTCCCTTATTAACTGTTCCCGTGACCTTAACACTAACGAAGACAATGCACAACACTTAACTTCCTCCGTGACTTCTAAACCACTATGCGGGTTACGAGAAAAAGCATCAGCTACCGCATTTTCCTTTTCTGCCCTATGTTCTATAACAACATTATACTCTGCCAGCTTCAAACACCAACTTTCTGACCATACGAGAAGACAAACCCTTTCCATTAGTTAACTTTGTCAGAGCTGAATGATCCGTAATGACTTTAACAGGAATATTTGTAAAGAAACACCAAAATTTATTTAAAGCCCAGATTACTGCAAGGAACTCCCTTTCTGTAATTGAATAATTCGTTTCAGCCGCATTAAACTTCTTGAAGCAAACACTATCGGTCGACCTTTCTGTGCTAACATCGCTCCAACCCCCCACTGCACTCGCATCACAATATACTTCAAATTGAGAAGAATAATCAGGATGAGTCAAAACAGGTGGTGATACCATCGCTTCTTTTAATAATTCAAAAGACTTCTGAGCCGCTGACGACCATGTAAATTTTATCCTCTTCCTTTTTAGCTCACAGGCTATCATAGCCTGAGAGCTTATGTACCCGTCCGTTCTGTATGTTCGTGCGTAACGCGATAACTCATGATAAAAATATCGGATCCACTTGAAATTTTGTATATAGGTATATCCTGATAAGGCGCTTCCCTGATTAGTTTTTGGAGTTCATTCGATATGTATAAGAGGGGGAACTGGGGGCTCATGTCCCTCCCCTTAATGGATATAAATGGGTTTTTCATGCAGAATTAACAGTTTTTGTCCAAATTTAGATATAGGATCATTCTGATGAGGCGATTCCGTGACTGTTATTATGTGTTCATTGAATAAGTATAAACAGAGGCAACAGGGGGCTCATGCCCCCCCCCTTAATTGATATAAACGGGATTTTTATGCAGAATTGACAGTTTTTGTTCAAAATTTAGATATAGGATCATTCGTATGAGGCGATACCGTGGCTGTTATTAGGTGTTCATTGAATAAGTATAAACAGGGGGAACAGGGGGCTCATGCCCCTCCCCTTAATGGATATAAATGGGTTTTTCATGCAGAATTAACAGTTTTTGTCCAAAATTTAGATATAGGATCATTCTGATGAGGCGATTCCGTGACTGTTATTATGTGTTCATTGAATAAGTATAAACAGGGGGAACGGGGGGCTCATGCCCCCCCTTAATTGATATAAACGGGATTTTCATGTAGAATTAACAGTTTTCGTTCAAAATTTAGATATAGGATCATTCGGATGAGGCGATGCCGTGGCTGTTATTAGGTGTTCATTGAATAAGTATAAACAGGGGGAACGGGGGGCTCATGCCCCTCCCCTTAATTGATATAAACGGGATTTTCATGCAGAATTAACAGTTTTCGTTTAAAATTTAAATATAAGATCATTCTGATGCGGCGAGTCCGTGGCTGTTATTAGGTGTTCATTGAATAAGTATAAACAGGGGGAACGGGGGTTCTAATGCCCCTCCCCTTAACTTGCATAAATGGATTTTTCAATCAGAATTGTCAGATTTCGTTCAAATCTCTGAATAGTTTTGGAAGTTTAATGGTTAAATATAAAAGAGGGGAATAACTCCTCTTAAATTATATAAATGCTAAATGGGTTTTTATTAAGAATTATCCGATTTGTTCTGAATTTTGGATATGGATTTTTTAATATGATAAAGCATGTACTTGATAGTTTATTAAGTTCAATGATTAAGTATAAAAAAGGAGAAAGGGGAGAGCTGTTTCCCCTTCTTAATTTTTTTTTTCGAACGGAATTAACGAAAATACAAGGCTGTAATGTACAATTAGTATGCGTAGCCTGTGAGTTCAATGCCATCAGTTTAACTGGGCAATATTCTTTTTATTAAATTATACAGTGGTTCACATAACTCTGAAAAATGTGGAATGAACTTGGAAAACCAAGCTACAATCCCTAGAAATGTAACTACTTCCTTGCCACTTTTTGGGGGACTCATTGCCGTAATTGCTTCATTTTTTCATTGTCTATCTTAATACCGTCACGCGTAATTTTTACTCCTAAATATTTTATTACCTTTCGCAAGAATTTACACTTTTCCAATTTTACTGTCAACCCAGATTCTCTCAACAATGTAAATTCTTCCCTCAATAGTCTTAAGTGTTCTTCAAGCGTAGCTGCCATTATAATTATGTCATCCAAGTAGACCAAGGCACCCTTACAGAGTAAAAGTTTTATGATGTTATTCATGACCTTCTGGAACGTTGCCGCGCTCCCGATAAACCAAAACTCATCCGTTTGAAAGCAAAACAACCGTCCCGAGTAATAAACGCCATTTTAGCTATATCCTCCGGCTTCATTGCAATTTGAAAATAACCGGGCGTAAGAGCTAATGTCGACTTATAATTTGTGCTCGTAATATTCGCCAAAATTTCATCAATTATCGGAATTGGATATTGAGGGTATTGTGTTATCGCATTCAATTTCCTATAATCTACTGCAAACCGCCACGCCTCTGGATCATCCAAATTTTTCCATTATTTTTACGACATAACACCACTGGCGATGCGAAAGGAGATTCGATCGGCATAATAATATCATCCGCAAGCATTTTTTGAATATGATAGCCCATTATACCTTGCTTTACCTTGTCATAACGATATGGTATACTAACAACAGGTTCTGACAAACCAGTATTAACTTCATGCCACGCAACATGCGTTAAACCCGGTTTATCTGAAAAAACTTTGCCAAAATCAACCAAAAATTTATTAAATGCCTTATTCTCGACTTCACTTAAACCAGCCTCCCCCAAATCAACCGACACCGAAACTGACTTCTTCTTGCTCACATTCCCATCATTATTTATGATCAAAGATTTTTTTAAATAAATCTAGACTAATTCCTCTATCTTTCATGTAATCTATGCCGACTATACAATGTGTCGTTAAACCATCTAGCACACAAAACTCCCAACATATCTTAACCGAACGATTTTCAACCTCCAAATTCACTGTTTTTTTATTAACGTACTCTACTCCTTGCGCCGAGTGAACCACCAGATTTGACCTCCGCAACTTTTTATACAAAAATATTTACGATAAATATCATGCGAAATGAAAGACTTCTCTGCCCCTGTATCGAAGGGACTTTTAACAACAATACTATCGAAAATAATTAACAATTCGGGTAACTCCACTCGATTAATAGTCACACTATTCAGATATATAGAAGGTTTTTCCTTTTTGACCAGTGACTACATACCTTCCGAAATACAGCCACCTACCAATTTAACTGCTCCGACCTCTTAACACTTCTCCTTTGCACTGACTTGCCCCCAGAATTCTCAAGTTCATATCGATTCATTCTAAAGTTAATCTCCTTACTCGTGGAGAAAAAACATTCCTTTCACGTACACCCCCTCTCGGACCATAGTCACTACTCCGCCTATTTCCATCAATATTTATGTCACTACAGAAATTCCTATTACCATTACCAGTATTTGACACATTTCGACTAAATCCATAATTAAAATTGCTCAAATTATTAATCATTAATCACTGTCCCCCTCTCAAATTTCTGTCCCCCTCATTTCTCAAATGGTTTTCCATGCTGGGTCTCTGTCGAGGGCTACGCGATTCCCATTGATCCGAGCTATGCCGAGACTCATACTTCAACAAAATCTGATGCATTTCAGAAGAATTTTTTGGTGATCTGAGTTCAATATAGCCTGCGCATTTGTATTAAAAAGAGGAAAAACGATGTCTAATAATTCATCAAACGTGACATCCAAACTTAATTTATTTTTAACTCAAGTTTACGTAGATAAAACTTTGAGGCTGGTTCATATATGTTTTCTTTATTACAATAAAATTCTCTACGTAAAATACTTTTATCCTTAACAGGAGGAAACGCTTCTTTAATTCAGTAACTGTCTGTTCAAATCGTTTAGTCTCATCACTAATTAGGAATTTCCCTATATTATCGAGCCACAAAAGTGCTTCGCCCTTCAGCGAGCATTTAAGCACTATATAGTTATTCTTTTCCGAAATATTATTAAATGTAATATAATCCTCCAATTTCACTATGAATTCGTTAATGTCCCCTTCACCTGTAAAATAAACTCGTGGAACAATCACGCAATGTTCGACTTTTCGTTGGGCGACATTTGTGACATGGCTGGGCCTGCCGCCGGTGATATGTTGGTTAAATGAAAACATAGTTTAAGTAAAAATTAAAATCCAACACTTTATTTACTGCCTATGGGAAATGGAAAGTGGAGCTAAAATTCAAGATTTCCAGTCACTAAACACAATACTATGAGATTAAACTGTAATTCATACTCACATCCACGGCTAAGTTCAGCTCAGAGCACTCACACCGGCTTTGTTTTCAGGTCGCGGCTTAATGCTACGTTAAATTATAAGAAAACAGCCCGTGGCTGCACAAAATCTTTATTCTCAAATATTCAAAGTGCTAGTTAACTCTTACCCACTGGCCCTCCTCGTCTCACAACACAAACTATCCTTTTCTGGAGTCTCCTCTCGACACACAACACTTTGCTTCGCCGGCTCTCCTCGCCACAACACACCTTGCTGGCTCTTCTCACCTCACAACACACCACACGCTCCAACTCACAGCTTTTATACATTGCAAACTGATGACGGAGCTATATATTTGCAGAATACTCCTAACCGCAGTTAACTGTAGACTCGAGGGCGCCACACACACTCCGGAAAGTTAAAGTTGCATAAAGGATAGGTGTCGCTTTTGCGCCACACATGTTAGAACATTGACGTCACGATCTCACTCAAAATACTAGAATGCTTTTATTACAAAGGGACACTCCCTCACAAAGTTACTTTTATCTATAAACGGCTCTTAAGATATTCACTAAAATTTAAACTCTACAACTCTGTATTACGAGAACACTATTGGGCTAGATTACATCTTTGAGAAATATGATTAGTGGATAATTCTTTTGGCCATTTTGGGCCAAACTAACTGTATCTAAAAAACGACATAAAATATTTTGAAAAAAAAATATGTTCTATCATTTTTGGGTTCAAGAAGACCATTTGGCTAGGTCTCATGCTCATGTAAATTCTATTAGTGGGTGATTTTGGATCACACTGGGTCAGGGTCAATCCAACTCAATCTAACCTAGAAAGAAAAATCATGCATCAAGCATAGAATATGAAACACTTTCTAAAACATTCAGAATAATGTGAGAAAACTTCGTCATTTAAAAAGCTAAAGTATTACGTCTCCTTTCACCATATGGAAGTATGTAACACATTTCAAAGCCGAACTCCAGCTTTCCCCATCTAGAATCGGAAAAGTATCCGAATTTTTTAGCAGCCCCGTGCATCATATAGAAATTTGAATCTATTAACAAAATGCATTCCAAAATTTAATTCATTTAACAGATACATATATTCTAATTGAAAATTCCCATTTTGCAATTTCTTCTAATAAGGAGAGTGGTATGCGACTACTTTTTTTCAGCCCTGTATATGCGAAATAAAATTTATATATAAAAAGTAATATATAAAAAACTAATTAAATTCAAAAGCGTATATCGAATTTAGCAGTAATTATTACCAGCAGTTAATACACAAAGACAGTACTGTTACCAATTTCTTCTGTGTGTTTCTATATAGTAATTAAAAAATTCTATGAATACACTGTTTTAACGGGATCGACGTGAAATTCAGTGATTTATATCAGTTACAATACATTTGTAATAGTGTAATGTCATTAAAATACTTTCCAAATGATTTTTATCCATATACGATAATGTAATGAAAATCTTTTGAGTGTCCCTGAAAATGAACCATTAATCGAACGTACTTCATATGCAATTCCAAACATTCTTTGATAACACTAACAAAGCCTTAGAAATTCCATGAAAATCCAAGCATATTCACAGGAGCTAAAGTGTGGATAGACGGACAGACTAACTGAATGCACACGCATTTTTCAACTTTGTTGGAAAATGCTAAAAAGGCTCAAACGATTTTTTTTATTATACCGTTTTCCAGGACAAGAAAACACTTGAAATAGGTCACAGGTTCGATAAATTTTGATTAGCGGGTCATTTTTGGATCATCGTGCGTCAAAATGATTTTATCTTGAAAACGAGCCTAACGATTTTCGCGAAATTTTGTATTTCGCCCTTTTCAGGCTCTAGGAGGGCCTAGGTTAGGTGGTGTGTTTGAAAAAAAAATCGATTAATGGGTCATTTTGGGTCACTAAGTCATAGGATCAAGTTAATTATCTCTAAAAGAGCAAAAGTAATTAAGTATAAATAATATATTAAGATGAATAGAAAGCTAATTTTGACCGAGGTCCATTGCTATAGATATAATTCCGATAAATATGACTACCGACAGCATAGAAATATCCATGATTTCTTATTGGTGTCGGTTTGGACATTTTGTTTTTGCAAGTACATTTTTTTATATAGTACGTATTAAGTGTTATTTCTTTAGTATTTTTGTTCATTTCTTATGTAAAGCAAATGATTTCGAAACATTAATATTGGATTGTAAATATTTTGGAATAAAAATGAAAAAATGCACTACTGGCAAACTATTAGTTATAGCTAGAGTTCTAACCGGAACACAATAAAAATTTAAATCATTCTATGCTAAGTAGTTTTACCGGGTGGGTAAAAACTCTGTAGAAATTTTAAAAATTCATAAAACCCGGAAAAATAGCAGGGATAAAAAACGATTTTCAAGTTTAGCAACTATAAGTCGCGGGAATGTTATTAAAAGAAGGAAAAAAAATACAGGCAATAGGTCGTTCTGACGTGTCCAAGTGAAAAGACAGATAGGTAAATAATAAAAAGAACGTATCTAAATCATTTATTACTGCTCTATGTGCTCCATACGACCATCATCATAGAGGATAACACATTGCAAGAAAGTACAAGACAAATGCACAAACGGCAGTGTGCAGCAGTTCGATGTACATGACACCCTTCTGCTGGATGTATTTTTCAGTTGTGATAGACTGGATGGATTGGATCGGTGCATTTCGAATTTTAAATATCCTTAATAAAACTGAAGTCAAATATGGAGACAAAGGAGGCCATGGGGCTGCAATTCCTTCTAATGATTTTATCTTTTCTGAAAGTTTGTATCAGGAGTTCCTTGACCAAATAATGTGGCCATCTGGCATAAAAAAAATTACTTTGGACGCTCCAACTTGCACATAGAGCTGTAGTAAACGATTTGGAGACACTCTTTTCGTTAGTTGCGAACCTTCTCTTTGACTTGGCTACATCAACACCACCTATTGCTTGTACTGGATTATCTTAAATGTACATTTGCATTGTCCATTGTCTTATAATGCATATTACTTAACCCCTTGAGGGGCAAAGCACATCTGCTACTAAAATGTTAAAATGGTTGATTGGCACCGGTATTTATAAACAATTTTATATGAAACAAAGTAAAAGCTTTTCTTCGAGTATATCATACACTTTTAAAACTGTGCCTCTGATATATGAAGTACATTCGGAATTTTTTTGCCTCTGAATATTAAGGGGCACACTGTTAAAAGTGTGCATGCGTATTTCCACCATGCCGCTTATCACTTTGACAGGGAGTTTTCAAAGGTACACAAATGGAACTTTGTGCCTCTGACAATTTTTAAAGGTACAAATTGAGCTTTGTGCCTCTGACAAACTTAGTGCTTCTGACAATTTTTAAAGGTACAAATTGAGCTTTGTGCCTCTGACAAACTTAGTGCTTCTGACAATTTCGTATCGGTGACTCTTATTTTGTCGTGATTTGACGTTTTTCTGGAAAATCAGAGGCACTTTTTCTATGTGCCTCTCATATCAAAATAATGGAAGGCACGATATGCTTGTGTCTTTTATATAAGAGGTACAGTTTTAAGAGTGTATGAAACAAAAGTTGATTCTTAAATTTTGGTGTCAATGTGGCATTTGAGAATTAAAATTAAGTGGTATATAACATATACCGGTGCCCTTGAAGGGGTTAAAATATGTTCTTTAACTGAGCAGATACTCAAATAGGAAATTGTAAGTGTATTTTATGTTGTGGTTGAAAATATTAAAGTAATATTATAATCCTTAATTTAGTTAATAGATTATTTATTAATTTAATATTAAATTATTAAATAAGCGATATTCATCGGTAAATTCACAATCTAATCACAATTCAAATCACAATTCAAATCTAGAGATTTGCAACATTTAGAAATTAGCAAACATGTAATGACAGAAGTGAGATTCACAATTTGGTTCTCATTTGAGTCGGTAATATGCTTTCTGGGAAGAATTTTGAAAAGAAAGTGACCAGAATTACCATGCTTGTACTAAGAAAACTTTAAAAACTTGCAAAATCACACTGAACAGACTGAACTGGTGTCGAATCCATGAAAATCGGCGCAAGCTCCTCATTTTTATTATGATGATGTAATTTAAACCATAGATTTTATCAGAGGTTGTCTAAATGTTACAACTTCGAATACTCGGATACCTCGGATCTCATATAAACCTATGATTGTAGATTACGAGTAAGGTGTTGAAATACTACGTGTGAGTATTACTATTTTCTAAAATTTTCATTTAAAAATCACATAGTTTGGAAGAATGGGAAAAAAATATTTATTCAAATTGTATAACATCGCTAGCTACACATTTTTAATGCCTTTTCAATGCAAATTCTCCGCCAAGTTGGGAACAAAGTAAGAGAAAGGAAAAAGTAAAGAAAGAAAGAAAGAAAACGTGCATCTTTAGTTCCTGTCATCAAGCCATGTTTCGAAATCTCTGTAATTGTTGAAGTTTTTCCTAAGGAAGGCTTTAGAGGTTGATGAAATTAAGCAGTACTCAAAAATGGCTAAGTCTGTTGAATAGAGAGGATGTAGCAAAAATTCCTAGGGTAGAGATAATGTCCCTGGCCAATTTCTCTGTTTGTGGTGAAGCATTGTCATATTTTAAAATCAACATTCCTTTCTTTGTCACTTTTAAGGCAATGCGTGGCTTAAATAATAATTCATTGATGGTAGCGAGCGGTATTAACTATTTCTCCTTTTTTGATGAGGTTATGACAAACGATACCCTTCCGATCCCACCAAATTCACAGTTTTGTCTTCTTCCCAAGGAGATTTGGTGCTGTGGTAGATATTGATGGTTGTCCTAGGTTAACCCATGATTTTCTGCGTTTTGAATTCTCGAAATATCTCCAATTTCAGTTTCAAATCACGATCTGATACAAAAAGTCTTTCTTTCATATAGAGAAAATAAAATTTAGTACATTCTTTTTTGTTTTTCTACCTGTCGTTCAGCTGATATGGTACCTATTTTCCTGTTTTTTTTGTTTGTTTTCCATTGCATGCAAATGAATAAAAAGAAATCGGTAACCAGCATTAAACTTTTTTTTAATTTTTTGTTCATCTTGTGATTAGTTTTCACTCAGTAATACTTGCAATTCTATATCTTCGAATTTTTTCTGTTGATCTTTGTATTCCTTGTCTTGCAAGACAAAATTGTCACTTTTGAATGATGAAGACAAACATATCACTCTTGCATTGGGATAATCTCACCTTAAGTTTCCACAAGTATAAGACGACTGTCACAGTCATTTTTCTTTTAATTGAATATTAAAAGCATTTTATGTAGCGCATGCTTTTAATTTGACTCGAAACTTGACATGTTGAAAATTGACAATGCCGTACGTGAAATATTTGTTCCTAACTCAAAATCGTTTAAGCATCAATCGCGTTTTGAAAAGCATTGTAGTAGTTATAAAATAAGATAATTTGTTATATTTTGCACCAAACCTAATTTTCAGTGCCACTTCTTGCAAAAATTAAGAAATATTAACATTTATATCTGGTATTCTCCAATGTACTTTTTAGCTACATAGAAAATAAATATATATGTATTTATTTATTTCTATGCAGATGATGCTAAAAATCTCATTTTATCAATCAGTTGTCTTTTTTAAACAAATTAGTTTATGTCAAACTTAATTAGACCGAATAGTAAATGAAGATTTTCGAAACGTTTTACGCAAGACGCTTATTCTAAGGTACTCTTAAGGAGCAAAATAAAGAAACTCTTCATGTCTGATGTTTTGAAGTGTCACAAGGCTTCATTATGCATGACATGACGTTTCAGAATTATTTCAAAACATTTCTGAAGTATGGTTAGCAGCAGTCGAATGAAAAATTGATGAAATGCTAAAGTGAACATATGTTTTGTGATTACCATGTTTATTTTGAAAGCTTTATGTATTTTTCAACATGTAATTAGTCCTTTTGTAATTCTTTTATTCGTTTACTATAATTGTATACACTGTTTAAGTTAACTATAATAATACTTTTACAAAATGTCGATAACTTTCTGTAAATCACGAAAACATAAAAAAGTTATATCTGTTTTTCAAATGACTGCTCTTAATTACAAAATTTAAAACATGAAAAGGTGGATAATAAAAATATAAGATGAGAAATATACTTTTAACAAAAATTAAAGCGTATTTTGCATATTTTGATCAACACGTGGAAAAAAATCCTTCTTTTTATTGGAACTGGAATTTGAAAGAAATTATTCTTAGTTCATACACGTCTTTGAAATATTTTTAAACATTTCCATAAATTATAAAAGCCTTTATTTACTTCAAACATGTTAAGTAATTAAAAAACTAACTAAGTTTTAAATTTTCTGAAATATTTACTTAATTTGAAATACCTTTATGCCAACTAATATATTTCCTGTTAATAGAAATACGAATTTTAAAATCTAAATTATAAAAAACCGATATTGAAATTACTCTAAAACTCTTACCATAATAATTGAAAATATTTCCATTAAGAATTTTAGGTTTTCAGAAAAATTACTATAATCTTAATATTTTAAAATTTACTTATAGAATATATAAAGGAATTATTAAGCAATTATTTTGTGATATAGTTAATGCAAGAAAATTTTAATAAGGTATTTAAAGTACGACATATTAACCAGTCATATTTATTTTTAAGATATGTTAAATATAGTACATTCTCAAAGTATAATTTTTTAATGTTTAAAAATACACAATTTAATTTCGTTTTAGTCTTTACTTGTTAAATATTAGTATGTATAATGACAGATTTTTTTCATGCATTTTAAAATTGAGATAATACAGGTAATGAGGTAAATGTAGGATATTTCTTCTTATTGCTGACATAAAATATCTACACCATTAGCTTTAGAAGGGATCTTTACCTAAAAAGTATCTCAGATGCCATTCTTCACCAAATTAAAATCCAATTTTGTATGGTTTTTTTTTATCAGGGTCAATCCATTTCAAGTGGTCCAGCACTGGTCGCTCGACTATTTTTAAAAAATCTGAAATTTTTTGTACAACAACCCTCACATGATGGAAGTTCAAAATGACCGTTATTTTAATTCTACTATTTTTTGTTTGTGCACGGCGGCCATCTTTGTTTCATCGTGCGCAGCGATTTTCTCAGATACTAGGATACACAAAATTGTAAATATCTCGTCTTCTATTTTCCCAATTGAAATGGGGTTTGCAGCATTTTGTTCAGAATAAAATAGGCTAAATATACAGTGATAGAAAATTTTTGAAAAATAAATTTTTATAGGTGAAATTTTAGCCCAAAATGTACCATTTTTTCCAAAATCTATCCATTTGCAAGAGGAAAATTTTCATGCAAGAGAAATTGTCAACCTTACACAATTTTTTCTACAAATAGGTCAAAAGTACGTGTACTCATACACCAAGTCCCAGATCTGGGAGTTAATTTCTCTTTGCGAAAAAAATTCCGAAATTCGTCAAAAATTTCAAAAATCGCACTTTTTAGGCTTTGATATCTCTGGTGGGGCACGAGATAAAAATCTGAAATTTTGGCCTATGATAGTATTGCGTAGTAGCGTTATGTACAAAAAATTTCAAGAAGGAGATTTGACTACAAGCTGAGATATGACATGGAAAATATGTGAAAACAATACTGTCAAACTATTGTAAACCTACTATGTAATTGTTCAACAAGACTGTCAACCTTGCACAATTTTTGCTACAAATAGGTCAAAAGTGCGTGTACTCATACACCAAGTCCCAGATCTGGGAAATGATTTCTCTTTGCGAAAAAAATTCCGAAATTCGTCGAAAATTTCAAAAATCGCACTTTTTAGGCTTTGATATCTCTGGTGGAGCACGAGATAAAAATCTGAAATTCTGGCCTTTGATAGTATTGTGTAATAGTGTTATTTACAAAAAATTTCAAGAAGGAGATTTGACTAAAAGCTGAGATATGACATGGACAATATGTGAAAACAATACTGCCAAACTATTGTAACCTATTATGTAATTGTTCATACCTCCAAAATTTTAAATTATTTATGGTACAAAGTTAAATGTTAATTACAAATATCTTTTTCAAATGCTTCTGTGTGATTTAAACAATTCAGAATGTATGTTAAGCCAATACACTATTTGTCCAGATGAACAAATCTACTAGAAATGCAAATTTTACTCGGAACAATTTTACTCGGAACACATTTCAGGAAAAGTAAATTACAGACAATGGATTGCAGCTGATTGAGTTGACATGGCTCCAATTATTAAACCTAAAGAATTTCATTCAAGTTAACAAGGAATGACAAGACTTGGGGGGCTTCAAATAAAATTTTTAGAAAGAACAGCCTGATGTACTGATAACAGTAACTGGTCGAACTCATAACATCTCTCGTAAATATTGTTAAGCTCTTTGTTGAGCATACATAGTATTTTGTAAATTAAATGTTTATTATTTAACTATTTTCAACAAACGATATTTTCTGTGTAAATATTTTAATAAAAGAGACAAATCTCATTTCTCCTAATGTACTCGTAATAGCATTCCTTAACATTTTTTAAATCACCGTATCTCAGCTTGTAGTCAAATCTCCTTCTTGAAATTTTTTGTACATAACACTACTGCACAATACTATCAAAGGCCAGAATTTAAGATTTTTATCTCGTGCTCCACCAGAGATATCAAAGCCTAAAGTGTTCGATTTTTGAAATTTTCGACGAATTTCGGAATTTTTTTCGGAAAGAGAAATCATTTCCCAGGTATGGGACTTGGTGTATGAGTACACACACTTCTGACCTATTTGTAGAAAAAATTGTGCAAGGTTGACAGTCTTGTTGAATAATTACATAGTAGGTTTACAATAGTTTGACAGTATTGTTTTCACATATTTTCCATACCATATCTCAGCTTGTAGTCAAATCTCCTTCTTGAAATTTTTTGTACATAACGCTACTACACAATACTAACATAGGCCAAAATTTGAGATTTTTATCTCGTGCCCCACCAGAGATATCAAAGCCTAAAAAGTGCGATTTTTGAAATTTTTGACGAATTTCGGAATTTTTTTCGCAAAGAGAAATAAACTCCCAGATCTGGGACTTGGTGTATGAGTACATGTACGTTTGATCTATTTGTAGAAAAAATTGTGTAAGGTTGACAATTTCCCTTGCATGAAAATTTTCCTCTTGCAAACGGATAGATTTTGGAAAAAATCGTACATTTTGAGCTAAAATTTCATCTGTAAAAATTTATTTTTCAAAAATTTTCTATCACTGTATATTTAGCCTATTTTATTCTGAACAAAATGCTGCAAGCCCCATTTCAATTGGGAAAATAGAAGACGAGATATTTACAATTTTGTGTATCCTAGTATCTGAGAAAATCGCTGCACACGATGAAACAAAGATGGCCGCCATGCACAAACAAAAAATAGTAAAATTAAAAGAACGGTCATTTTGAACTTCCGTCATATTAGGGTTGTTGTACAAAAAATTTCAGATTTTTTAAAAATGGTCGAGCGACCAAAAAAATATTTTCTGGACCACTTGAAATGGATTGACCCATCAAAATGTTTTGAAGTTAAATTTTTTATGCGGTCATTGGGGCCTGCTGTAAATTATACTTTAAAAAATCTAAAGATCTACATATTTATTCTGTTATATTTTTAAACGGACCTAGAAATAATACAAACTTTTAATTTTCCACAAATAAATTTCCAATTATTATACTTTGATTTTTTTTAATTTTTAGCAATTTTCAACTCTGGAAACGTATTTTTCCTTTATTTTATTTTCAAACATCCACCTCAAAATTCATAAACTACCTATCGTTTCAGAAATGCTGTAATCCCTTAACATTAGCGAATTTTGAGATAGAAAATGCAAAACATTTCAATATTAAGAGCCCCTTTTCAAAGGAAAAATATTTTACATACGCGTTTGTCAATATTTGCAAGAAAAGTATAATACAACGTGTATCTCTTTAAAATAAGTGGTGCAAATTAAATATAAAAATAGCAGTTTTGCGCCTGTTGTTTTGACATTCACGGAACCTAACCCTCGTGAATATTCAGGGATTTCATTGTGTATATATATATATCGCATGACTCTGGAATATTGTTTCTTTCTCCACCCTCTAATTTCAAAGTATTTGTGATACCAATTACCAAATAATCAGAGCTATTATGTCAATCGGAACGTTTTGTCGTATAATATTATTTCACGCCTACTTTTTTAAAATTCAGATTTCTTCATTGACACCACTTTTTCAAAAATGGTAAAATTCGCTTAATTCGCTACGTTTCACATTAAGGTGAAAACAATGGGAATTTTACTATTTCAATAAATTGGTGCAAATGAAGAAATCCGAATTCTTAAAAAAAATAGGAGTGAAATAACATTATACGACAGAACTTTCTAAATCACCTAACATTAATATTCATTATTTACTTTAAACGTATTTTTATAACAAAGGATTAGCTAAAAATAACTAATACCTTTCAATCAAATAATGATTTTCCGTCGCGCTTTGATCTACTTTTTTTTATTCGATTTACAACGTCGAATGGCAGTTTTTGTATTTTAATCATTAACAGTAATCATTTAAGTTAGTATTATGTTAAATTCGTTATTATTTTCTTATATCATCATATAAAGAATATAATATAAATAGGTTATTGCAACATTCTAAATTAATCTCTTTCTTATGAATTTTTCATGGGTTGTTAATAGAAAATATGTTCTGCTTCTGTGGGCGGCCAACCATTTAGAAAAATGAAATTTTTCTGACTGTAAGCAAGAAAAAATGCTTGTTTGAAATAAAATATGTACGTCGTACAACATCTTTTTTACAGGAATTCATATAAATTTATCAGATGATAAATTTGATGAATTTTCCACAGTCTATTTATGTATTTCATAATAATTTTATAATTAAAATTGGTCTTCATTGAAGTTTTAATATACATACATACATACATATATATATATATATAGATAGATAGATAGATAGATAGATAGATAGATAAATTTTTAACCTTATTGCAGTTGTAAAAGCATACTAAAAGAACATTTGTTACAGAAAATTCACCTCCATGATAAGTAAAAAAATATGAAATAAAAAATTATAGTTAGGCTTTTTTTCAAGTGAAAAGAATTCACATAAGTAAATGGAATTTTTTCCAGTGAGGAATTCGCCTTGCATACAATATTCCAAATGAAAATCAAATTTCAAATTGCTTAAGAGGTACAAAAGTCAACCTAGTGAATATGTTTCCACGCCGGGACTTGAACCATGGCAATTAGTTTAACATACTGACGTTCTACCGGCTAAACCACATAGAACAGTATAAGTAAAAATGTATTCAGTTGATACTGGATTCATTTGTGTTTCGTGATTGACCCAAGTCGGTGGCTCACGAAAATATTTTATCTTGTGCTGCATTTGTAGCTTTGCCAACATAATATAATGAAAATTTCCGGGCTGGATATCGTTCCCTGTGGTTTAGTCGGTAGAATGTCAGTGTGCTGAACTGATAGCCCGAGTTCGAGTCTTGGAATCGAAACTTTTTCACTAGGCTGGCATTTTCTCCTCTTAAGCGATTTGATGTTATTTGAAGTAAGAATTCCCTTTTCAATTATTAAATAAGTATATTAGAGAATCTGAAGAGGGGGGATGACCGTGATTTGTTTAGATGCTTTGATAGGGCGTAGCCAATAAGAGGTTGGGAAACACTAATAGTTTCAAAGATCTGAGACTTATTATTAATATTTAGTAATACGAATATTATTAGTATTTTTAATTTTTGAAAATTAAAAGTTACAACTTTTTCCGCACATACCATGTATAATCGCCCCACCAGTGGCCGCGAGGTTCTGACCTCCAAACTGCTAGACGGTAGGTGCTGTGTTCGAACCCAATCGCGACCGTCGGCCTAACCGTTCGGAGTTTTCCGTGGTTTTCTTCGAACCTTGCATAAATACGGGTTAGGTTACCTTGGAAAGACCCCCACGGAGGGCATCCCACCCCATAGGGCCTATATCCCATAGCGTAAATAATTGGCCGACATACATACATATACATATTCCATCTGTAATTATACTAATCATATGCTATCAAAACAAAAATAAAACAATAAAATTTACAAAAAAAAACTTTATTGCCATTTTTCTCAAAAATAAATTTTTATTGCATATCTTCTGCAGTTAAGTTGCATACGATATGTATAACACTTGTACACAATGCTAGAGTATACAATTATTTTTAAAAGATACATAAATTTAATATTTACAAGTAAATGAATAACTTCATGTGAGATTTATGATAGTTAAAAAATTATTTGTGTCTAAAAATCAAAAGTAAAATTTAATTTGGTATTGTATTTTTTAAAAGATTGATAATTTCCTTCAAATCATCAATCAAATTGTTTAGAATTAACCAAATTGTTTAGAAATATAATTAGAAAGACGTGGAATTTACCTATTTATTTGATAAGGAAGTCTACAATAGTGTGCTTTATTGAACTGTTTTGTGTAAAATATGCGCAAAACTGAGATTAGCAGTTAATGTAGATATGATATTACGAATGATACACAACTGTATTATTACATTTGTAATTGCAATCAACGTGTGAAACATGATATATGACGAACATATCTTAAAAATGTAAACTTTTATTTTCTTTAACAGGTAAGTTGGAAAATGCATTAACATATATTGTAGTACTCCCTTTAAAGGTGTCTTGAGGTATGGAAATTCAAAATAAGTTAAGTAGTCGATAATGTAATGTACATCACAAAAAAGATATATATTATAAGTCAATTTCGAGAAAGCTCAATCGAAATTGTTTTCGAAACAGCTTTTTCAGTTTTATTTTTTCTCCTGTACTTTCATTGCCACCAATAAAGTTCATTAAGTATACTTTAAAAAACAATGGCGGTGTAATGGAAGTTAAAAGCTGTATTTAAAATGGGGCGCCTTTATGTGAAAGCACTTTAATTAACCGTTGCATAAGCTGCTTGACTAGATCGAATTTATTAGAAATATATATACATCTATACGAAAGATTTTAGGAAAAGATAAATGTGAAAGGCAAAACATAATCAGATGGGAGTCTTTTGTTTAATTGTTAAGTCATACGTAAAAATACATTGCGATAATTATTTGAATGGTACCTATAGCGATGGATTTTTTCCAGAAATTCGTTCTGCATTTATATAAAAAAAATCAGCCTGGAAATCATTAACCAATTTTTTAAGAAGCCCCAATCAATGTTGCATTCAACTCAGCTGCGCCAAACTACGAAACCTTAACAGTTTTCTCTGTTATTGATAGTCTCCGAAATATTTAATAAAATGTTAATTAAAAATAATATCAATGATGTAGTATTACTTCATTTGTTTACTTCTTTACTTAGACAAGCTTTTATAGAATTTACCCGGCTGTATTATCATTATGAGAAAATTGAAAATTTCTCTGCGAAATAAGAAAGATAAAGATAAATGATTAATAAATCAGATTTTTTAAATGAATGTTAAATCCTACATAAAAAATACACTACATTATTTACATAAAAAGCATCTGGAGATACAGCCTTTAGAAGATATTCATTCCGAAATTATACAAATTTTATACAAAGTACCAACAAATTGTTCATTTAACATGAAACCTGCATCGATGCCTCATCCTTAACACTGACACTATAATATCTTACGAAAACTAGCCAAAAAATATACTTAAAATGCTAGCCATAAAAGAAATGAAATTTCGTGTAAGTGTGGTATTAAAAGTCCTTTTTTGTAAACATACATCAGACTTGCGTGCTAGACGTGAAAGCCTGCTTATAAGTCATCGTCAATAATACAGGGATGAGATAGCTCAAGGAAATTTTACAGGACAATAGAGATACAACTGAAAGCTCCATACAAAGAGTGCGTACAACGGAGTCAGAGAAAATCTAGTGGCCTGCTGCCTTAACCACTCGGCCATGGAGGCCCCTATATTTTAACTGTTATTAATCCTATGTGTAACTATGTTTGGGAATGCGGTACTACACATGAAAATTTTTTGCGACGTGCAGGCATGTTCATCTTATGTGAGACCATATGACTGCATGATTAGTCAGTTACTCTTTGTATTCCTACACTATGTGATGTCAATGTGTACGAAATAGAGTTTTTGATTTGTATTTTGCTTCTATTATACAAAATAGTCTTAAAACTAAGAAAACCTTTTTATTTTGAGTTGCTGTTTCTGGTGCTTAGCGAGAAAATAAATTAAATTTTTGTGAATATCCTTTGTTTTCATTAACCTTTTAAAAGGTAAATTAATTGTTCTAAAAAGCACTGTACCTATGTGATTAAAGTGAATAACATAGCTGTCAATTTTCCAATTCTTAGATGCCAAATAATCATATTTGGCACCAGGAATCTCTATAAATAAAAGGAATTCCGAGGATAATTAATTGAGGCACAGGAAAATCGTCTGCTAAGAAAATCTTTTTTCATTTTGAACTCTATAAATAAAAGGAATAAAGCAGAAGAAATATAAAACAGATAATGTATTTATCACAAAAAATCGTCTGCTAAGAAAATCTTTTTTCATTTTGAATAAAATTAAATAAAATATTGAAAACATTTGATTTAAACTAAAAATTGTATTACTAAAAGTTTTCTTTTTTTTTCAGAACCTTTTAATACTTTATAACGATGAAAATGACGTATTTCAGACAATGCATTTCTGCATGCTTCCAGTTATTGATAAAATCATACAAATTTCAAGTTCGTTTAATATTGCTAATACGGACCCGGGCAACGCCGGGCGGGTCAGCTAGTATTCTTAAAGATATTAAATCAAATACGTGCCACATTATTTAATAAGCATATATAAAAAATCTTTTTTCTGGTTCTATACATGATATTACGCTTGAAAAATGATCGGAAAGTTGCCAGCTATGCAATATCTTTTTTTAAATAGTACGTCGTCATATGGACACACTTTTATTGAGGATTCTGCAATTTACATGGCTAGGTTATCCTTATCAAAAAAAAAAAAAAAAAAAAAACTTCTCTCTATGCGAAAGACAAAAGCAGATCCTGGATCTATACCCCCAATAACATTGTAGAGATGTATAGTTTATTTCATCTGACACTGCAAAAGAAACTGTTTCTCTTTTATCTTCTAACATCGTGTTTACCCTCTGAGCACTTCGAAAAATATTTCGAGTTCTTAAAGCGGCCTCTCTTCTTTCATTCACCTTTTTTTTTTTCCTTTTTTCGCGACTAGGGCAATCCATTGTAGAGCTCCCTTCGTAAAGCAAATAGGAGAAAGGAGTGTGTGTGAGTAGGGGGGGATTGATAAATGGTGAATAGTTCTATAGATCATTCGATCGCTTTTTCCAAAATAAGGAAACATATTTTTTTCCTCCTGTATTTCCTTGTGGCCTCAACATTCTGCAAGTGGTTTGTCGTAAATCACAAATAGTGTAGTTATTGGACTTTTTATTGTGCTTTATAAGTTTTTTTTTTCAATTCATGTTTGATATCTAATTTTTTTGTAACAAGCTTTTGACAAGTTTTTGAAAAAGAAATAAAAAATATGGTCATAAAACAGATATATGTTATCGTTTTTTAAACCTCTATTTATTTATTTATTTTTTTTTATAAAAATTCGATATTTACTAGTTATATTTTTCTTTCGGGTTTTGCTTTTGCTCAGAAGCATTGAATAAAACAACTGAAAACTATGATATAGAAGTGGTGTGAAATTTCATGCTGTTCCCATTTTACTTATGACGGTAGTTTTTGAGAACAGAAACGTCTGAATATTCATTTCGCAGTGTGAATTTAATGGACGTTTACATAATGTTTTAAATTACTGTAGAAAGTCACAAACTGTATAGTTATTGGTCTCAGAGTATATTATTATTTTTTTAATATTATTTTATATCTATTTATTTATTATTATTTTATTATTATTATTATTATTTTGTAACACGATTTTGTGGAATTTTTGAAAAAGAAATAAAAAATTTTGGTAACAAAAGAAAAATATAATACCGTTTCAAACATCTTTTTTTTTTTTTTAAATCAATATTTTGTGGTTAAACTTTTGTTTGTACTTTTGCTTTTGCTGAGGTTGCAATCAATAAAACAACTAAAAAAACATGATATCGAAGTTATTTGAAATTTCATATGATTCCTTCTACTTAAGTTGTTTGAGCATATAATGTTTCAAATAATCATTCGGTATTATGAATTTAATTGATATTTTCATGTAGCATTAAATTACGGTCGTGAATCGTTAACTAGATTGTTATAATTTTATGGTGTTTTGAATATATATTTTTTTAAATTAATTTATATTTGATATTTTAGTTTTTTTGTAACAAGCTTTTCAATTGAATTGAAAATAAATAAATAAGTAAAAAGTTATGGTCTCAATAATGATTTATGTCAGCATTTTAAACGTGTATTTTTTATTTGTTTGCAAAAAAATTAAAATTTTCTAGTTAAATTTTTATTTGGACTTTTGCTTTACTAAGAAGCAATTATCAAAATAACTAAAGTCTGTGACATGCAATTAAGGTTCAATTTCATGCTTGTTCTGTTCTGTATACGATCTTAGTTCTTCTTCATCATATAAAGTAAGTAATGTATTTTTTATATTGTAAATTTAAATTAAAATAAACTCATACGGATTTATTACTAGATATTCTTCTTGTGAAATTTGTTTTCAATTCTTAGCAATATTTAAGGCAATGTCAAAAATTATTATATCAAGAAACCATTCATTAATGTTTTTAAAAAATATTTTTGCTACAGTCGAAAGCAAAACTTATAAATTCTGACATCGGATTTAACATTAGCATACTCATCAAAATTTTAGACATAATAGAAAATCTACATATGTCTCTCGGATGCTTTGTTTCAAGAAGCGCAAGTAAAATATCAAAATGTACGTTTTCGTTTTAAAAATTAAAATTGGTGTATTTGTTTTTATGCACAAAACTTGTATGACAAAATATTAACTTCATTTTTCTATTACTTTTATATAATTTAGAATTGAATTACAGTCCTACCGTTCTTTATTTGAGAGGGAGGGGACTGCATGGAGTAACCCAGACACTAGTTGATAAGTTGATGGAAATTATGGAATATTCCGCTATCGCAGGCGGAAATAAATTTTATGCGTGATACTAAGCATGTTATTATTTTTATTAAATGTAAGTGCACCTGTTGTCAGCTGTCTGCTGTAAGAGATGAGATTAAGAAGTATTTTTCTTTAAAAGGGTAAATATTTCGTTTATGATTAGTTAGGGGCAGTTACGGTAAGTTAAAATAATCCTTTTTCATATTGCTTATTTCAACTAATCGTTTTATACGAATTATAATTAATTACAATACAAGGATGATATTTCAAAGATTTGATTTTAGATTTTTTAGATTTTCGATTGACGTCTTTCGCCTGATCAAGCGCTGGTGAAATGGCAATAAAAAAAAACATTTATTTATAATTTTGTTGCGATTCATTTTCAACGTATTTCATCTTTGGATTGTAGCAATTTTGTAAGTTTATTTCTAAAAATTTAAAAGGAACAAAATATAATAAAAAACCTGTAGCACTGTCTTTAATTGATCAACTACTGTCTGGGCCACCCCGTAAGAGTTCTGCACATTTCTTAATTCTGATTTTTTAATATGCATGGTAATTTATTTGCTTCTATTATCCGTTTTGGATCATTTTGTTCAGATGTTAACACTAGAACGGCGGCAACAGTTCATTTTGACCCGCATCATATACAGGGATGCCGATTCTTACCAGAAAATTCTTTACGAAAAAAGCTAAATATATGCTGAGCAAAAATAATTTCAATAAAAAACTTAAACAGTTTTAAATAAAATTTCTGATGAGAAATATTTTTATAAAATTTTAATGAATTTTCCCGCGGTTCTGGTGTTAAAATTGTTTCTGAAATGGAAAACTTTGGAGATATATTTAAATAATAATATATTTATTTTTTATGTATCATATGACGGACTCACAGACATAGTACACCAAGTCCATTACAAAAAATGAAATAGTCCATTTTGTGGTTGTATAATATCTATTTTTTATATTTTCACAGTAAAATAAGCATATTCTATTAGCATATTAGTTAAGACTTCTAAGACTTCTTCCACTATGGGAGTGGATGAAACATATGTTATGCACCTTTTAAATTGGATTATCTTATTTTTTTTAAAAAAATAAAAGCATTATTTCTTAATAGTGATAATAAAATTTATTATAATTTTTTCAATAATATGGTGCATTTTGCATTTTAATGAAGTAATTTCGTGTTTAGTGAACTTGTGCATTGTTATTCTTTCTAAATGTACATTTTATTTTTAGGTGTGAATGACCTCGGGCCGGGGCCGCAGGCCTCAAGTGCTCCATGATGACCAGAAGACTCTGTCCACTCCTGGTCTCAGTTTTACTGGTCTTAAACGGAGCTGTGTTGGTCTGGTAAGTGTAAAATACTTTCATTTAATTCCAACTATTGAAAGTGGTCATTATATCAAAAGAATTCAAAGAAAATTAATTTCACGAAAATATCGATTTTTAGCTTCAATTTACTACATCAGCTATTGTTAAAAAGTAAATAATAGAGCATTTCGCTAGTTGTAAGCTTACTAGAACTGTAGATTAAAATTTTTTTAAAAATAATTATCAGGAAATTCTTAAATTGTTTGAAAATAAACACAGTCACCGCAAAACAACTGCACAGTCTCTAATGCTATGAATATTTAAACTACTGTATAACGGTGTGCGATAATTTCTGTGAGTTATTCTCTTTATATAGTAAAATGCGTAAATTAACCCATTAACCCATTAACGCCCGAATTATTTTTTTCGCTAAAATTTAAATTTTGTATTTCCCACCACTTTAAAAAGCAAATTAACTTTTATATAAATTTATCGAAGATTCTGTCTCATGAGACAAGCTATATATTTATCTTCCTCTTTACTGGTGGGAAAAGCGCTTTCTTGCTGTTTTTGTAACCGTCCTCAAAAAAGGACGCTGGGCGTTAATGGGTTAATGCCTGAATTATTTTCTTTGTAAAATAAAAATTTTGCACTTCCAAACACTTTTTAAACAAGAATAACTTTTATCTTAATTTATCGAGAAATTGGTCTCGAGAAAGAAAGTGTTTATTTATCCTTATTTTTAGTGATGTGAAAAGCGCTTACTTGAATTTTTTTTAATTATCCCAAAAATGGGACGCTAGGCACTAATTGGTTAAATTTGAAGGTTTGAACACTTTATTATTTATTTTTTTTAAATTGAGTTTGAAAAACTAAAGAGTTTTAGAGGCATTAAAGCTACCTAAACACTATCGCCAACTTAATTATTTTGAACTACTGTACTATGTTAAAATTTTGAAACTTTTGCTTTATCGTCACTCTATGCATTTATAGAAAACGATTACTTAACCGTATTGCGGAGCATTCTTATGCGTCAAACTAGAGATATTCTATAAAAGAGGTGGAATGACGAAACAGCAAAAGTTTCAAATTTTTAACAGTATATGCATCTTTATGAAGCACTCCATGCACATGCCACGTATTTGATTGTTACGTTTTTGTAGTTAAAGAATAATTATTCTTTAAAGTAAGGTATTCCTTTTATCGATATTTTTAAATATTAGGAATTTATAACAACATTGTAAAGGGATGGATTCATTCTTTAACCAATTTACTCGCACAAAGGTGTTTGAACGAGTGATAATCGATGAGACTTTGCAAGAAGAGAAGGTGTCAGCATCTCTGTTAGGACGACTCATTTAAGATTTTCTCACACAACAGTCTTTCTGGTGCTTTGAAAGTAGCTTTTGAGTAAAATCTTCAAGAAGGGCCATTCTTGTGGTACAATGCAGGTAAAGGAGAGATATGAAAGACAAATAACAGGTACAGTGCTGTACAACAAAATAACAAGGCAAATGTCTGCTGAAATCAAAAAAGGAGATCAAAAAGCATATATGAACTCAAAATAAGACGTATTTTGCAAAGGATGGGCTTTAATAGCCGGAAACCATGTATAGTGCGTATGGTATCAAAGAAAAATGGGAAAATGTGCCTGTTATGGGCAAATGAACAACAAAATTTGTCACTTGTGGGCTGATAAAATGAGCCCAGTCCATTAAATCTCATTTCCTGATCCATTATGCAGATGGCATGATCGGAATATGGCGCAAACAGCAAGGCTTCACGGGCCCCTCTAACGAAACGACATATTTGCAGTCTGGCGACTTTGGAATATCTGAATCTGAATCTGCACCTGAATCTGATGTGGGGAATGATTGCCTAAAATGAACCGTGTCCCTTAACATCTTCACATACAAGTCGGAACATCATACCAAATCTCAACATCGTTGGCGATCTCGGGCAATAGTTTATGTCAATAACGTATCCATGTGGCAATGGTTATTTTCATCAGGGGAATGCACGACATTGTTCGATCGATTCAGACATTGTTCGATCAGTCTTAAGTTGGTTTCCGGAACACCACTTTCGTCCATAACCACATCAATTGTAACGATCATTTGAGGGACGAAATGAAAGAAGAATTTTAAAGCCTCAAAACGTCACTATCCAATCTGATTCTACTTACAGCTGTTATTATGTGAGCATCACCAGGACAATTCATCTTACCACCCAACCTCAATGTTATTGAGCTTTTGGGAGTTGAAGTCGAGCTCTTATAAGGCTACAGAAACGATAATCCAATCTCACCTTTCTTAGTTTCCAATATATCAGTATGGACCAGCATTCCTCAGCAACGATATGAGCAACTTGTTCAACGCATGCAAGAATAATATTTGCTGTGCTCACTGCTAAAGGTAGACAACTCGTTATTGTAAAGTGTCTCTACCTTTTTCATCAGTAAATGTTAATACACAAGAAAAATCGAATACATTTCATGAAATAGAAACAATGCACATTTAATTTCCCATTAGGTAGCTCAGTGCGAGCTAAAAAAATAAATTTCACAATCATCTTTGAAAATAAAGTACGTTATTTCGTTTTTAAAGGATTTAATATTAATTAAAAATTCACAAAATATATAAATAATAAGAAAGTGAATATTGTGTGGATTTAAAAAATCACTTGTGTAATTAAAACATATCGCTTTTCATTTTATATAGAAATATTTATACTGAATTTAAACGAATAAAATATACAGTTTCCAATTGTTAATTTTACGAAAATATTGCCTTTGCACTAAGTATTACGCTAGTCCGCTCCACAAATTTAAAGCTTAAGTTAAATGGCGATCGATTTAATCTATTACAAATACTTTTAACTGAAAAGTTTAAATTTTCTTCTTACTAAATTTCCACTTAATTAAACTGATGACATATACTATAACTGACGCAAGGTCACACTTACCCCAATATTTCATGGCAAAATTAATGCGTGCTATAGTCATGCAATTAACTTTGGAGTTTTAATGCAAAATGTTCAGTTCTTGGAGTAAGATGCAGATAAAACAAAAATATTTCATATTTGACGTTGACCTATATTGTGTTTAAGAATAAATATTATTTAAAGGGTATAGGAGTATCTGGACAGTTTGTAGTATAAATTTCTAAGCCACAGATTTAGAAATAAACCTGGCGAAATATCGAATAGAAGCTTTATAATTCTTTAATTCGTAATTTGCAATTTTATGTAATTTTGAATTTATAATTTAAAGAAAGAAGTTCGTAAATCTTATTACAATCTAAACAATTTAGTAAATGTTAAATAAAACGCAAATATAATTCATGTTTGCATGTTTCATTATATATTCTTAACTTTAATATACTAAAAATAAAACTAATAGAGTGAGCTTATAAAAAAATAATTTTTATTAAGGTCTTATTTTGAATTTTCATTTGAGTTAAAAATAGCAAATTCAGAACCAGCCTTCCTTCCATTAGAGTTTAAAGTAAGTAACATCATGTAAAAAGAAAAAGAAATAAAACGGTGCATTATTAGTAAAATAGTACATTTCAATAGTACATTTCAGTATATTTTCATAGTTACGTATATTATGTGGTTTTACGTATCTTTTTTCAGGAATTTTCATATGTTGTTTTTGCTTGCGTACAAAATGCAATATTTGTTACAGAAACCAAGAGATACGAAAAAATTACAGCTCTAAAAAATAACAATGAATGAAAAAATATTTATTTTTCTTAATCCTTTTCCGGCGCATGTAATTGTGCTGCTTTTATGGTGAAAGGGCATAGCCGGATAAGCATTGAAAACATGCCTTTCAATCAAATTTCTTGATTTTTTTCCCAGGTGTATCTACATATCTGACAATCTATTTCCCCTATTATTAGCTTATAAGTATTGATATTTTATGAGATAAAAATGTTTTTTCGATTTTTTAAAAACCTCATTTTCTCAAAAACTACTGTACCGAATTACATGTGATTTATTGAGTTTATATAGACATTAAAGTTGCATAAGTGGGAAGTTTTGTGTAATTTTCTGATTATAAAAAGTGTGTGAAAAAGCGATTAAAAGTTTTTGAGAAATGAAAATCATACCTTATAGTTGTCGGAAAATTACCATTTTCTAGTGAAAAATTCCTCATATGTGCCCATATATTATATATAAAAGCTGTAAGTTTGCGTTGGGTACCACATATAAATATTTACAAAAGTATGCATAAAATTAATTAAAAATCATTTAAAGACGTTACTTTGGGTGGAGCTACGCAACTTTGAAATCCGAAGAATCTTTGGAATGTATACTTACAGAATTAATGTATTTTAAATTTTAATAAACACATGAGCATCATTCTCGACGCTGACGATACTGTTTCGATAGCAAAATTTTTTGTTGGTGTCATATACAAAAACAAGGAAGAATATTTTTGTCATAGAAACTAACTACATTCTTCGATATCGAAATGTAACAACAGTGATCACAGCCAATTTAAATGAAAATGGCTTTCATCAGTTTTTATAAAGACAAATTATAGTTAGTAGTTTCAAGCTTTTTAACCGAGCGATGGTCCCTGATTACCATCATGTTAAACGTTTATGTCTAAGTGATGGTTAACCGCCGCGATCAGAAACAAATTTTATGTAATGAATGTTCTATTTCTTATGATGTTATATAAGAATGATAATTCGAAATGTGATTGTTAAGGAAGTTTATTGAAAAAACTCGTGGTTACATATATATATATATTTTAATGTATAAAATAACGTAATACATTATCAAGTGTCAGCTGCTTTTTTTCCTCATAAAAGTCACTGTTCTTGACAGTGAGGCCTAAAGAACTGAAACCGACTATGTATTTACATATAAGATTATAATATATTCGCATAAAATTAGCTATGTCTTTACAATATTTTATCTTCTGTTAATTTTTCCGCTGCTTTTTTGGACTATATTTATTTAAAAAAGCATTTTTTATCTCATTAAACATAAAACAGTTCGAAATTGTAGAAATATATTTTTCAATACAAAATATCATCCAGTGCTGTAAGCTTTCTTTTTTTCCCCTTTTTACTCACATTATGAACCTTTCGGTAATATTTATCTTCGGATTAAATAGATTTAGAAATCTGCTATTAGAGAAAAAGTTATTATCAGCATACATCTTGAATAAAAAACTGTCTGTTACTACCCAATCCTGATGATATCTCAGAATTAAAAGAGTGCACTAGGCTCCAACTCTAGTTATATAACATTCATGTTTGATTTCCGTTGAAAAAAAAAATTAAAACATTAAAAAATTATTTTACTACTTACTCTTTACCTCTCATTAAAAGTGGTGAGAATATTCGAATAAAAATCATTACAGTTAACTGCGTAACATTTAGATATCGAAGAGTGTTGTTGTTTTCCAATTGAAAATATTTTTTAGAATATTGTCTTCGATAGAAACCATTAGTTTTCGATATCGAAATAATATGGACTGAGTTGAAAATTATGACCTATACTATTAATGAAATCTAAAATACATAAGTTGACACATTTTCTATTGACACTGTTCCAAAGATTCTTCGGATTTCAAAGTTGCGTAGCTCCGTCCAAAGTAACGCCTTTAAATGAATTTCAATTAATTTTATACATACTTTTGTAAATATTTATGTGTAGTACCCAACGCAAACTTACAGCTTTTATATATAATATATGGGCACATATGAAGAATTTTTTTACTAGGCAATGGTAATTTTCCGACAACTATAAGATATGATTTTTATTTTTCAAAAATTTTTAATCGTTTTTTCATACACCTTTTATAATCAGAAAATTATACAAAACTTACCAGTTATGCATCTTTAATGTCTATATAAACTCAATAAATCACATGTACACTGCTCAAAACAATTAAAGGATATTGCAGTTTTAGGTGGATTTTGTATCTGGGAAACTTTTTAGCTGATTGATACATGGTCGACAGACATAGCATGTTATATGAGAATAAATTACACATGTTTGGCAGAAAAAAAATGCATTTTATTGCGCATTTGTGTACAAAAGGAAAAAAACACAATTTGTGCATATGAGAAAAAAAGAATAAGAAAAGGTGTTTTCTTCAAAGAAAATCATTTTCAGTAGGGGGTATGGTTTCCACGGGCGGCCAGCAACGTTGAACACCTTTGAGGCATGGACTCAATGAGGCTATTAATGACGAGTTGGGGTATTCTGCCCCACTCTTCCAGAAGAGCTCTTTCCAGTTTTTGGAGAGTTTGTGGGGGTTGTTGGCGGCCAGAAACTCGTCTTCCTAGAGCGTCCCAAACGTGCTCGATTGGATTCATGTCTGGAGAACACGCTGGCCATTCCATTCGGACGATTCCTTCCTCGAAAAGGAAATCCTCCACCAGGTTTGCACGATGTGGCCTGCAGTTATCGTCCATTAAAATGAAGTTATCTCCAATTGCTGCAGCGTAAGGGACTACAATAGGTCTGAGGATCTCATCCCTATTTCGGCGACCAGTCAGAGCTCCATCTCGAATGATGTAGAGGTCAGTGCGCCCGTCAATGGAGATGCCACCATACACCAACACTCCTCCACCGCCAAAGTTGGAGAAGAGTTGTTGGAGAAGAGTAGCATTCATGTTTCGGTGTCTCCGAGCTGTTAACGCTAAATACCGATCTTCATTGGGCGCTGTTGCCCGTCTACGACCTTGCCCTGGTCTTCGGCCTGCACATCCACTCTCCAAAAAACGGTTCCAGATCCTGGAAATGACACTTTGTGACACTCCAATGGCTTGCGCTATTTCGGCTTGAGTTTGGCCCCCTTCTAACCTTCCAACAATTCTCCAAGCTTCTGAATCTGTCAAATGACTTCGCCGAGACATCGTACTCATCGAAACAAAGCAATCACTGAATGCCGATCATCCTTGTCTTCATTCTCTTTTATCCAGTTGAAAGTCAAATTTCATTCGCTGCCGCTGAAGCGACGTTTTTGACGTCGAACTCAAAATTTGCATACTCCACAGTTTGAAAACCAGAAAAATTTGCATTTGTGATTCTCTTCTTCTATTTTCGGCAAAAAAATTTTCGTTTATATCTTTATTTTATATAAAACTTCAAATAGCCTTTAATTGTTTGGAGCAGTGTAATTCGGTACAGTAGTTTTGAGATAATGAGGTTTTTAAAAAATCGAAAAAACATTTTTATCTCTTAAAATATTAATATTTAGAAGCTGATAATAGGGGAAATACATTGTCAGATATGCAGATACACCTGGGAAAAAAATCAAGATATTTGATTCAAAGGCATGTTTCCAATGCTTATCCGGCTATGCCCTTTTTATCGAAAAAAAGTGAAAGTGAGTTAATTCGCTTTCCAAAAAATGTCCGTTTTGAAAGCTAATTTTAGCGCAAACTTTTTGGTACAGAATTTGATTAATATTACGTGGTATAAATAATATACCACTCTCCTGGACAATGTGAAAGGAAAACTTAAAGATAATTGTAGAGGTGAAAGTTTAATCTAATAACTTTATTTCATTTGTCTAGAACTCTTAACCTTTTCCGGCACGGGCAAATTTAGTAGTAAAATGAGAAATTATCGGCTGACACCGGAATTCACAAACGAATTTTTTAGATACTTTGAATTCCTTAATTTAAGCTTTTATGGTAAAGGCAAAATTTTACTAAAATATTATTGGTGCCATTCGCAAGTTTGGAATTAAAATTAGGTATCCCAGACCAGGCACAGTGTGCCGAAAAGGGTTGACATTTTTCCCTTAAATGAAAAAATATATATATAATAATTGTATAGAAATTTTTTCTCATACATTACAAATAATTTTGCATTGTTAAACTCGCATATCTTTTTATGTTTAACGTCTCATAACAGACCGGGAGGCGTCTGCACAGACAATCAACTTGTCGAGTTTACGGATGAAAATCTAGAATTAGTTAAATCTCAATTTGCATATTAACTCTTTCCGGCACGGGCAAAATCTGTTAGTTAAATAAGAAATTATCGACTGACACCGGAATTTACTAACGAATTTTTTAGATATTTTAAAAATCCTAAATTTAAGCTTTTACTGGAAAAGCAAAATTTTACTAAAATATTATTGGTGCCTTTGCAAGTTTGGAATTAAAATTAGGTATCCCAGACCGGTCACAGTGTATCTTTGTATGTATCGCCGTATCTTTGTAGAAATCACCTAAAAACCCGATTTTAATGGTTGAGTCATATGTTTACCATTATGTTTTCTTTCTCCCAATCATCCATGTTTATATACTTTTTGGTGCAGGAGAGTACAATGGTAAACCTACGAGCCAACCATTAAACACGGGTTTTCAAGTATTTTTCACAATGGTATGACTTGGCAGACCGATTATGTTATCATATACGCATCAAGATTTAGCTAGTCCTGAATTTTCATCAGTGAACTCGATGAGGTGATAGTTTGTGCTATCGCTTTTCGGCCTATAGCCTCCTCAGTCCTGATGACGCCAGGACGAGACACTAAATAACAGCCTTTAAATTAATTTAAAAGTTTCTAGAATTATTAAATTTACTTCTAGATCATTTTATTAAATGCGTGGATATCATAAGAATCGATATATAGACTGATACAACTTTGGAGATGTTGTCTAGCAATTTTAAACGGGCTTTTGGAGTGCCTCGTAATATTTGTCTCAGGACTGAGGGGATAAAATACGATTATTTCAAAATAAATACTTCACGAAATTTCATGAATGTGTTTCTGACAGTTTTCTGATTGTTAATCCTTGCATGATTCCTGTAGAATACTATCATGCCATTTTATGCTAAAAAATATTGGTATTCAGTTGGCTGATCATTTGGGAGCCTTGCAAATTACAAGTCGTTTTAAACATAAAATTTTGGTAACAATGAAGGGTTGGTTCTAAATCAAAGGGAACGGTGAAGTTTTCAAAGTAGGAAAATCATCTGATTATAAAAGTAGGGGTAGATTTTATACTGACATAAACATTGTCTCCGTAAAAAAAAAGTAAAAAATAGATTTGGAGCTGCCTAGAGCAATTCTTTCAAAAATTACGGAGCTACACACTGGAATGCGTATTGGGCATTGGAGAATTAAACAAACCCATACTTTTGAAAGCGTTTAATTTTTGCAAATTCACACTTAGATATATATTTTATTAAGAACTCGCAAGGTAATACTCACATGACGCAGTTATTTGTTCTGATTCTTTTAAATAGGAGAAATAGTATCTATTTAAATTTACATACTGTCGGAACAAAACTTATATTATTTTAATAACGAAATCATTCATATTTTGTAGAAGTTGAAATATTTGAAGATATTTTAATAACACACGGAAACGTATTGTCAGATCACTAACTATAGTCTAAAATTTATATTCCAGTTTATAACACTGATTTACTATACAATAAGTAAAAAATTCATAAAAATTTGGCTAATCTTTATAAAAAAAAATCGTGCACACAAACTTCTAAGTAACCGTTAACAAAAAGAGGCGGTTACAAAGGAACATTTTTTTTATGCAACGTAGACTATAGATCAATTTCGTACTAATTAAAAAAATAAATAATATCCTTTTAAAAATATTATATGTTAAATGTAGTTTAACAAGAAGGAAACTGAAAAGCAAATAAAAAATAAAATCGTTTTATTTTCTGTTGCTTTATGTTTGTAAAAATTGGATTTAATTACATAGCACTGCACTCTTACCAGGCAACATTCCCAGGTGCATGGCGTGGATTTGGACGAGTGTGGTATCAAAAGAAAAATCTCGTCTTGTGCATTAAAAAGTGCAATGGAACTACCCGTCCGAGTACAACCGGTTTCGAGATATCAGTACATGAAGTGTAAATAATAAATAAATTGATAGGCAGGTATACAAATTATTCGCAAAAAGTTTTTTGCATTGTTTTTAATCCTCCTGCCCAGGGCTGTCCAAACCTGGCGTCCGCGAAACACCGGAAAATTTTACCGAAATTTTTCTCTTGTTAAATCTCCGAATGTCTCCGATTCAACAAGATTTTGATTTCTGTAAGATTTTTCTGGTATTTATTAATTTATAATAAGTTCTTAGTAATTTATTTATTTTAATATTTTAGTAATTTATTTATTATCATTTACACTTGAAGTGCTGATATCTCGAAACCGGTTGGATTCGGGCAGATAGTTAAATTGCACTTTTTAATGTACATGACGAGATCTTTCTTTTGATACCACATTCGTCCAAATCCACAACTTACAGATGGCAACGTTCCCTAGTTAGACTAACTAATTCACGTGCTCATCCAATGAAAATAAGCAGTTTTGCGAAATCTTTTAATTTTTTTTTCTATTATTATATGTCAAACTGGTGTTATGCTTTGGTGCTTTATGTAAACACGGTTTTCAGGTAATGGAGTAATTGTGTGAATAATAATAATAATAAAAAATACTAAACTTGAAAGATATTCTCGATAAAAATTAAGCTTGTGTAGTATTTTTACATTTAATATCTATTTCAATTATGTTAATTTCAAATCTTTATTAGTAAAAAGATGTATACATTTATAAATATGAAAAATATCTAAAAGCTTTCAGAAATTCTTCGAAATAATAAACAAACTGTTATAATTTAATTAATAACATTGCGTATGCAGAAAGAAATATTTAAAAATTTTTGAACTTTTAATATACTTACCTAATTAGTTAATTTTTAATATACTTACCTAAAATTACAGTAACAGTCTTTTTGCTTAAAATTATTTTAGCATTTATTTATATAAAAATTAACAATCTGTTTTAGGGAAGCAAATAAAATTGAAATATGTATTTTTATTTTTTTATAATATGAAACAGAAAAACAAATACTTTAAAACAACTGATTTTTTTTTTCTATTCCAACATAACTGATTTTACTCTTGAAATACACTTCCAGCATAATAAAAAATAACCCTAAGATTCTTAAAAGGCACATTTTATCTGGTAGAATATTCTTTTATGCTGTTATTTTTAAATCAACAACTCTTCTTTTGCAAAATACTGTAATATTACATAGTAAAAATCATTAGAGGAATAGTGTGTACTACCCAGGCCTCATTTTACAATGCCATGTGCAGGAATATCTTATCACTAATGATGATATTCTTTTAACGATTCCATGACATCATCATTTACCTTTGACTATGAATTTTGTCTTTAAAACAGAGAAAACGCCCGAATGTTATTTTTCCTCACTGAGGATTACTTCCTATTCTTTGAAGATGGTATTCTGCTTTTAACATGGAATTAGTTTTGTTTAATGATGAAGAACAAAACTTTTCCTTATCAAACACGGATTAAGATAGATTTTACTGCGGTTTATAAGGACACACAAACTAAGTATTCGCAAACAATAATTAGCCTTTTCTCATACTTATTAAATATTTGATTTATGTATGTTCATTGAAGTTTTTTCACCGAGACAAAAGTTTGACTTATTAATTCTGTCACGTAATGCAAATTCTCTAAAATTAAATATAAATTTTATTTTGCTGCATAAACTTCTGTAAAATAGATTTTGGACATTCCTTTGTTAAGTTGGTATAACATTTGTATAATTCATTATAAGGCTTTAGAGAAATAACTCTGTTAATCTTGTTCCAATTATTCTCTTAAGCCATTCTTAATGATATCTTTTTGAAACGTTGGTTTTTATTTTTTCTGATTTCTTGGTTTATTGCTGTGAAATCCTTTAAAGTAATATGGGAAGTACCGTTTTAATACTGAAGGAATCAAAAGCTTCTTTTATGTAAGTTAATTAGTTTTGCTTTATCAAAAAACCAAATTCTCCATATTGGATTTTTTTTAATGTGAAGAAATACTGTGCAGAGAATAAAAATACGATAAACACATATTTAATTTTTTTATATATATAATTTTATTGCATAGAAATGTCAAAAGCACTGTTGTTCTTTCTGGAATGAAAAAAATATATACACACGTTAGATAATACACTAAAAATATACAAGAAATATATCCTCTGTTATCAACTTGAAATCACTCTAACTTGGCCTACTTTTTCGACACTTAATACATTTAAGATCGTGGAAAAAAGGTCAGTTAGATAAATAAGACATAAATAAATGCGATTTATTGGTATACCAAATTTATGCTTGTTTTTGTGGCATTTGCTAATATATTTAGTTTTAAATAATGAAAGTCACTTTTGTATAATAGTCACAGATATTTCGTTAAGAATTTCCTCCTTTTTCAAAACATTTAGATGGTAATATTCAAACAAACGTTATACATAAATTTCAACAACTTTAAAAGATACCTGACAAAAACAAAATTTGAAAGAAATATCAATAAGTTTTAAAAGAATTCTGTATTTGGTCTTCAGGAGAACAATAACATTCTACTACTTCTACAGAGTGACACAAACTGATATTTTGGTTAAAATGTAAGAAAAAGCTCTACAAATTTGTATTATTTTTAAAATAAATTTTTGCAATATACCATGTTATTCTATTGGTAGCTCATCATGATTCAATCTCAAACCGTACAGATATGCAAATAAAAATAAGCAGAATACTTAAAAAATTCTGTTTATCTTGGAACGCTCTTGAAAGATCTTAATTCTGGTAGGAAATTCATAGAAACGTCGTGGTAGCACCCATTTTTTGCGCCTGAAAACGAAAAGCTTTTTCAGAACATATAATAGATTTCAATGTTTTCAGCTTACTGGCTATTAAAGCCTGAGAGCTTATGTGCCTGCTCCGTTTTGTATATATGTATGTAGTGCGATAACTCACGATAAAAACATTCGATTTACATTAAATATTGGCTCTAAGTTTATTCTGATAAGGCATTTCCCTGATTAGTTTTGGGAGTACCTCCGATAAGAATAAGGAGGGAACGGGGGCTAATACTCTCCCCTAAATTTATATAAATGTGTTTTCCATGCAGAATTATCAGATTTCATTCAAAATTTAGACATTTGATCATTCTGATGAGTTCACCTTCATGATTAGTTCTGAGAATTCATTGGATAAGTTTAATAGGGGGACGGGGGACTAATCTCTCACCTTAATTTATATAAATGTGTTTTTCCTGCAGAATTATCAGATTTCATTCAAATTTTAGATATAATATCATTTTGATAAGGCACCTCCAAAATTAGTTTTGGGTTTTCATTCGTTTAGTATGAAAAAGGGGAAATGAGCGGAACTCCCCCCCCCCTTAATTTAGACAAATGTGTTTTTCACGCATAATTTACCGATTTACTTTAATTTTTTGATATAGGTTAATTCTGATAAGGAACTTACCTGATTTCCTTTGGAATTTCCTTGGATAAGTATAAAGGGGGGGGGGGGGTCGGGAGGGACTATCCCTTTTAATTTAGGTAATTTTTTTCATGCAGAATTAATCGATTTTCTTCAATTTTTGGATACAGGTTCATAGTGATATGACGCTTCCCTGGTTTATTGCGGGGTTCTTATGTTAAGTATAAAGGGGGTAAAGCGGATAACCCCCTTTTAAATTAGATTAATGGGGTTTTATGCAGAATTATCAGATTTGCTTTAAATTTTTGATGTAGGTTCTTTATGATGAGGCGAATCTCTGAATAATGTTGAGGTTTAATGGTTAAGTATAAATGAGGAAACAGGGCGTAACTCCTCTTAAATTATAAAAATGGGAATTTATGCAGAATTATTTGACATTAGGTTATAGGTTTATTATATAATAAGGCGTATACCTAATTAGTTTTGGGAGGTAAATGATTAAGTATGAAGAGCGGAAATGGTGGGTTAGAGGCTATTTTCCCTCTTAATCTGTTTTTCGAAGGTCATTATATTTCGTTAATTTAAGGATGTAATATACAATTAGTGTGCATAGTTTGTGAACTCAATGCCATCAAATTAATAGTGCAACATTCTTTTTATTTTAATAATCTTTTATTATAAAAACTTCCTATTTTCATGATCGTACGCAAAATCATAAAATAAGATAAATAAGAGTCTCATTTTTTGCCACAGAACATGAATATTTTTTATGTATCAATATTAAAAACATGTGCAAGTAATGTGAGATATGTTAAAAAGACAGTATTATTTACCAATGAACCTGAAATATTTCTTATAAAAAAAAACAATAAAAAAGAGCAAACTATGTTAGAATTTTTAAAACAAAAATCTTATACATTATTTGAATTTTCTATACATTTTTAAAGTTATATACATGTTTTTAAAAAGTAGTGTGCTGTCCTTTTTAATTATAATTCAATTCGTTTAAACTATAAAAGAATTGAGCACAATACCGTAATTCATCAGCACTATAAAATAAATCAACAGATGCAAACAATTGAAAGTAGTGTTTTCTAACAGTGTTATATTTTGTAATGTGACAGTTAAATTGAGAAAAGTGTTATTAAATTTGAACACAAGAACTGTTTGGAGTTTTGGTTATGTGAGTTTAGAAAGCATTGATTTTGATTTTTTTGTATTATTTGGCGAATTATATTTTAATGGCTTCCTGTACAGAGAAATCATTATAAAAATTCTAGACAAGTTTTTTAGAGTTATAAGTCTTTTTATTCGTTTTAAACATCATACGATGTTTTTATTTTAAATACGCACACATGAGCAATTTTTTTAGTATGATCATTTGTGTAGGCACTACATATGAGGTGGGAAAATGGCGTCTATCCCCAATTTCAGAGTACTTCAATGACGGGCTTCGATAGTTTAAAAAAATGCTGGAAGAAATATGTAACTCTAGATATTGAATATATAGAGAAACTTTAGAAATTAAAAAAATAAGTTATGGATATATAATAACCCAATAAATAACAAACTTAAACAAGACAAGAGGACTTAGCAATATTAGAACAATAACGAATTACTGGAAACTTTAAGGACAGCAAAAAAAATATTTTTTTTCTATATAAATTTCTAAACAAATGGAACTTTTCCCCTTATAATATGTATCATTAAGCTGAAAAAGCTGATTAAAAAAAGTCAACCGTGAATATCTTATTATGAAAATAAAGTAATTGTACAAAAAACACTATTTTTTTCTGTGTAAAAACTTTAAAGACAGCAAAAGAAATTCAATAAATTAACCGAATAAACAAGTAATTAATGTATTATGCAATCACTATGAGTTTAATGATTGCCAATATTCTATCATCCCTCCACATCATTAATTTTTGGCATAGGTCGGGATTGTTTTTATGCTATTCGTCTTCAATTGTAGATTTGGGTTCTGGTGCTGAAGAAAATGCCTTCCATTTATATAAATTCGTCTTCTAGATCTCAAAGTTTTTACGCAGGCAAAACAAGTGTATTTTGTACAATTACTTCATTTTCTCAAAAAATACTTACAGTTGAAATTTGTTGACTTTTTTACTAGCTGCTCAGCTCTATGATACATATTACAAAAAGTTTCATTTGTTTTGAAATTTATCAAAAAAATTAATCCTTTTTGCTGTTCTTATAGTTTTACATTATAGTTGTATATTGTTATTGTAAAATTTTAATTATCACCAGGGAATAATATAGATAACTTATTTTCTTTTTAATTCCTATTGTGTCTCTATTTTTTCAACTTTTCGAAGGTCATCATTTATGTACTCTGAAAATGGAGGGGGATCTTCCATCTCATTTGTCGTGCCTACCACACATTTTTTTAGCTCTGGGAATAAGAAAAATGTACTTAGGAGCGAGATTATTTGGATGTGCCCACATAGAAGATTCTTCAACCACATTTTGAGGTGAGGGTGGGAGCGCCGGTGAGCAATCTTGAAACTAAACGTGCTGAGACCTTTTCACATGCATGTCTTGATGAATTGTTTTCCACACACTACCGTAACTAAGATGAGTCCTATTCAGGGTCATTTCGATAGTTACCTTTTAGTCTTTTCTTCAATTTCTTCATTACGGCTTTCCACATCTTGGATCGCCTGTGAGGGATACAAGACCTGTTGGAATTTTTTCCCATCTAACGACATTGTGATGTGATGGAATATTTCCTCCATAAGCAGCCAATTTGCCGGGCTCTGTACGAGGGGGGGGGCGAGGAACCTCTGTCTTCTGCATAATGCGGGTTACTTCAGTTTTCAGCTCCCTGAAAATAAACGAAACAACATTAATAGCATGCGAATATCCGAAAAAGACGTGAGACAGAAATCTGGTTCATGAAAAAAATATAGAAATTTTCAAATGGCTACCAAGAAAACCTCGTCTAAACATTACGGAGAACTTGTAAAGTACTTGTAAAGAACTTGGAGAAGTTGTGAAGTACTTGTAGTACATAAAGTACTTGTTTCTCTATTACTGTATTGTCTTTAATTAGGTTTCTTTTCAGTTTTTACACAGGCAGAAACAGAGTTTTTGTACAATTATTTTATTTTCATAAACTATTATTTACAGATGATTTTTATTGAATTATTTCTAATTTTCCAATTTTATGATAGACTTTATAGTAAACATTTGTCATGTAATTTGACATTTAGCGTAAAAATTAATATTTTTTGTTGTCCTTAAAGTTTTTTAATGCACACTATATTTATTTTCTCACAGTAAGTGCTTTTTTTATTGGTAAAAGTAGGCAAATATCACTAATTTTATAACTATTTATATTGTTTAACAATAAATATCAGCGAAATTTTATTGTTTTTTCTTACCCCAAAAATTTAGTGGTACATTTTATTCAATTTATCTGCTGAAATCTAGCGATTTTTAATAATTAAATAAGAAAAATCTGTTTAATAATAATAATAATAATAATAATAATAATAATAATAATAATAATAATAATAATAAACATACAATTTGGCAACGATGATAATACTTATTTACAAATTTCTTTTTCTGTTAATTTACTTGTGTTTGCATATCTAAATATATAATTTCACAATAGCACCACTTCTGTTTCATTAAACCTGAAACTGTTAAGAAATGAAGACTTATTTTCAACCTTTGATGATCATTACTATTTTTAGTTTGTTAAAACAGTTATACTAATTTTACTA